>OZ010734.1:35970935-36360057 GCA_963932275.1 Andrena praecox | reverse complement strand
AACCCAGAAAAAACCCAGACATAACCCAGACATAACCCAGAAAAAACCAGAAAAAACCAGAAAAAACCAGAAAAAACCAGAAAAAACCAGAAAAAACCAGAAAAAACCCAGACATAACCCAGACATAACCCAGAAAAAACCCAGAAAAAACCAGAAAAAACCCAGACATAACCCAGAAAAAACCAGAAAAAACCCAGAAAAAAACCCCAGAAAAAACCAGAAAAAACCAGAAAAAACCAGAAAAAACCCAGACATACCCAGACATAACCAGACATAACCCAGAAAAAACCAGAAAAAACCCAGAAAAAACCCAGACATAACCCAGAAAAAACCAGAAAAACCAGAAAAAACCAGAAAAAACCAGAAAAAACCCAGACATAACCCAGACATAACCCAGAAAAAACCCAGAAAAAACCCAGACATAACCCAGAAAAAACCAGAAAAAACCAGAAAAAACCAGAAAAAACCAGAAAAAACCAGAAAAAACCCAGAAAAAACCCAGACATAACCCAGAAAAAACCCAGACATAACCCAGACATAACCCAGAAAAAACCCAGAAAAAACCCAGAAAAAACCCAGAAAAAACCCAGAAAAAACCAGAAAAAACCAGAAAAAACCAGAAAAAAACCAGAAAAAACCCAGACATAACCCAGAAAAAACCCAGAAAAACCAGAAAAAACCCAGACATAACCCAGAAAAAACCCAGAAAAAACCAGAAAAAACCCAGAAAAAACCCAGACATAACCCAGAAAAAACCAGAAAAAACCCAGAAAAAACCCAGAAAAAACCCAGAAAAACCAGAAAAAACCAGAAAAAACCAGAAAAAACCAGAAAAAACCAGAAAAAACCAGAAAAAACCAGAAAAAACCAGAAAAACCAGAAAAAACCAGAAAAAACCAGAAAAAACCCAGAAAAAACCAGAAAAAACCCAGAAAAAACCAGAAAAAACCAGAAAAAACCCAGACATAACCCAGAAAAAACCCAGACATAACTCAGAAAAAACCCAGAAAAAACCCAGAAAAACCCAGACATAACCCAGACATAACCCAGAAAAAACCCAGAAAAAACCCAGACATAACCCAGAAAAAACCCAGAAAAAACCAGAAAAAACCAGAAAAAACCCAGAAAAAACCAGAAAAAACCAGAAAAAACCCAGACATAACCCAGACATAACCCAGAAAAAACCAGAAAAAACCCAGAAAAAACCCAGAAAAAACCCAGAAAAAACCCAGAAAAAACCCAGAAAAAACCCAGAAAAAACCCAGACATAACCCAGACATAACCCAGACATAACCCAGAAAAAACCCAGACATAACCCAGAAAAAACCAGAAAAAACCCAGAAAAAACCCAGAAAAAACCCAGAAAAAAACCCAGACATAACCCAGAAAAAACCCAGACATAACCCAGACATAACCCAGAAAAAACCCAGACATAACCCAGACATAACCCAGAAAAAACCAGAAAAAACCCAGAAAAAACCCAGAAAAAACCAGAAAAAACCCAGACATAACCCAGAAAAAACCCAGACATAACCCAGAAAAAACCCAGAAAAAACCAGAAAAAACCAGAAAAAACCCAGAAAAAACCAGAAAAAACCCAGAAAAAACCCAGAAAAAACCCAGACATAACCCAGAAAAAACCCAGACATAACCCAGAAAAAAACCCAGACATAACCCAGACATAACCCAGACATAACCCAGAAAAAACCAGAAAAAACCAGAAAAAACCAGAAAAAACCCAGAAAAAACCCAGAAAAAACCCAGAAAAAACCCAGACATAACCCAGAAACCAGAAAAAACCAGAAAAAACCCAGACATAACCCAGACATAACCCAGAAAAAACCCAGAAAAAACCAGAAAAAACCCAGAAAAAACCCAGAAAAAACCCAGAAAAAACCAGAAAAAACCAGAAAAAACCAGAAAAAACCCAGACATAACCCAGAAAAAACCCAGAAAAAACCCAGAAAAAACCAGAAAAAACCAGAAAAAACCCAGAAAAAACCCAGACATAACCCAGACATAACCCAGAAAAAACCCAGACATAACCCAGACATAACCCAGACATAACCCAGAAAAAACCAGAAAAAACCAGAAAAACCCAGACATAACCCAGACATAACCCAGACATAACCCAGAAAAAACCCAGACATAACCCAGAAAAAACCAGAAAAAACCCAGAAAAAACCCAGACATAACCCAGACATAACCCAGACATAACCCAGAAAAAACCCAGAAAAAACCCAGACATAACCCAGAAAAAACCAGAAAAAACCAGAAAAAACCAGAAAAAACCCAGAAAAAACCCAGAAAAAACCCAGAAAAAAACCCAGAAAAAACCCAGAAAAAACCAGAAAAAACCAGAAAAAACCAGAAAAAACCAGAAAAAACCCAGAAAAAACCCAGACATAACCCAGACATAACCCAGAAAAAACCCAGAAAAAACCCAGAAAAAACCAGAAAAAACCAGAAAAAACCCAGACATAACCCAGACATAACCCAGACATAACCCAGAAAAAACCCAGACATAACCCAGAAAAAACCCAGAAAAAACCCAGAAAAAAACCCAGAAAAAACCAGAAAAAACCAGAAAAAACCAGAAAAAACCCAGAAAAAACCCAGACATAACCCAGACATAACCCAGACATAACCCAGAAAAAACCAGAAAAAACCAGAAAAAACCAGAAAAAACCAGAAAAAACCAGAAAAAACCAGAAAAAACCAGAAAAAACCAGAAAAAACCAGAAAAAACCAGAAAAAACCAGAAAAAACCAGAAAAAACCAGAAAAAACCAGAAAAAACCCAGAAAAAACCCAGACATAACCCAGAAAAAACCCAGAAAAAACCAGAAAAAACCCAGAAAAAACCCAGAAAAAACCAGAAAAAACCCAGACATAACCCAGAAAAAACCCAGACATAACCCAGACATAACCCAGAAAAAACCCAGAAAAAACCCAGAAAAAACCAGAAAAAACCCAGACATAACCCAGAAAAAACCCAGACATAACCCAGAAAAAACCAGAAAAAACCCAGAAAAAACCCAGAAAAAACCCAGAAAAAACCCAGACATAACTCAGAAAAAACCCAGAAAAAACCAGAAAAAACCAGAAAAAACCCAGACATAACCCAGACATAACCCAGACATAACTCAGAAAAAACCCAGACATAACCCAGACATAACCCAGACATAACCCAGACATAACCCAGAAAAAACCCAGACATAACCCAGACATAACCCAGAAAAAACCAGAAAAAACCAGAAAAAACCAGAAAAAACCAGAAAAAACCCAGACATAACCCAGAAAAAACCCAGAAAAAACCCAGACATAACCCAGACATAACCCAGAAAAAACCCAGACATAACCCAGACATAACCCAGACATAACCCAGACATAACCCAGAAAAAACCCAGACATAACCCAGACATAACCCAGACATAACCCAGACATAACCCAGACATAACCCAGACATAACCCAGAAAAAACCCAGAAAAAACCCAGACATAACCCAGAAAAAACCAGAAAAAACCCAGAAAAAACCAGAAAAAACCCAGAAAAAACCCAGACATAACCCAGAAAAAACCAGAAAAAACCCAGAAAAAACCAGAAAAAACCCAGACATAACCCAGACATAACCCAGAAAAAACCCAGACATAACCCAGACATAACCCAGAAAAAACCAGAAAAAACCAGAAAAAACCAGAAAAAACCCAGAAAAAACCCAGACATAACCCAGACATAACCCAGACATAACCCAGACATAACCCAGACATAACCCAGACATAACCCAGACATAACCCAGAAAAAACCAGAAAAAACCCAGAAAAAACCAGAAAAAACCAGAAAAAACCAGAAAAAACCAGAAAAAACCCAGACATAACCCAGAAAAAACCCAGACATAACCCAGACATAACCCAGAAAAAACCAGAAAAAACCAGAAAAAACCAGAAAAAACCAGAAAAAACCCAGAAAAAACCAGAAAAAACCAGAAAAAACCCAGAAAAAACCAGAAAAAACCAGAAAAAACCAGAAAAAACCAGAAAAAACCAGAAAAAACCCAGACATAACCCAGAAAAAACCAGAAAAAACCAGAAAAAACCCAGAAAAAACCCAGACATAACCCAGAAAAAACCAGAAAAAACCCAGACATAACCCAGACATAACCCAGACATAACCCAGAAAAAACCCAGACATAACCCAGAAAAAACCCAGAAAAAACCAGAAAAAACCAGAAAAAACCAGAAAAAACCAGAAAAAACCCAGACATAACCCAGACATAACCCAGAAAAAACCCAGACATAACCCAGACATAACCCAGACATAACCCAGACATAACCCAGAAAAAACCAGAAAAAACCAGAAAAAACCAGAAAAAACCAGAAAAAACCAGAAAAAACCCAGACATAACCCAGAAAAAACCCAGAAAAAACCAGAAAAAACCAGAAAAAACCAGAAAAAACCAGAAAAAACCCAGAAAAAACCCAGACATAACCCAGAAAAAACCAGAAAAAACCAGAAAAAACCAGAAAAAACCAGACATAACCCAGAAAAACCAGAAAAAACCAGAAAAAACCCAGAAAAAACCCAGACATAACCCAGAAAAAACCAGAAAAAACCAGAAAAAACCAGAAAAAACCAGAAAAAACCAGAAAAAACCCAGACATAACCCAGACATAACCCAGAAAAAACCCAGAAAAAACCAGAAAAAACCCAGAAAAAACCCAGAAAAAACCAGAAAAAACCCAGACATAACCCAGAAAAAACCAGAAAAAACCCAGACATAACCCAGAAAAAACCAGAAAAAACCCAGAAAAAACCTCA
Organism: Andrena praecox; assembly: GCA_963932275.1. Lineage (NCBI taxonomy): Eukaryota > Metazoa > Arthropoda > Insecta > Hymenoptera > Andrenidae > Andrena > Andrena praecox. Next base: position 36,355,240 of record OZ010734.1, on the reverse strand, counting down.
GAAAAAACCAGAAAAAACCAGAAAAAACCAGAAAAAACCAGAAAAAACCAGAAAAAACCAGAAAAAACCCAGACATAACCCAGACATAACCCAGAAAAAACCCAGAAAAAACCAGAAAAAACCCAGACATAACCCAGAAAAAACCCAGAAAAAACCCAGAAAAAACCAGAAAAAACCAGAAAAAACCCAGACATAACCCAGAAAAAACCCAGACATAACCCAGAAAAAACCAGAAAAAACCCAGAAAAAACCAGAAAAAACCCAGAAAAAACCCAGACATAACCCAGACATAACCCAGACATAACCCAGACATAACCCAGAAAAAACCCAGAAAAAACCCAGACATAACCCAGACATAACCCAGACATAACCCAGAAAAAACCAGAAAAAACCCAGAAAAAACCAGAAAAAACCAGAAAAAACCAGAAAAAACCAGAAAAAACCAGAAAAAACCAGAAAAAACCCAGAAAAAACCCAGAAAAAACCAGAAAAAACCCAGAAAAAACCCAGAAAAAACCAGAAAAACCCAGACATAACCCAGACATAACCCAGACATAACCCAGAAAAAACCCAGAAAAAACCAGAAAAAACCAGAAAAAACCAGAAAAAACCAGAAAAAACCAGAAAAAACCAGAAAAAACCAGAAAAAACCAGAAAAAACCAGAAAAAACCCAGACATAACCCAGACATAACCCAGAAAAAACCAGAAAAAACCCAGACATAACCCAGACATAACCCAGACATAACCCAGACATAACTCAGAAAAAACCCAGACATAACCCAGAAAAAACCAGAAAAAACCCAGAAAAAACCAGAAAAAACCAGAAAAAACCCAGAAAAAACCCAGACATAACCCAGAAAAAACCCAGACATAACCCAGAAAAAACCCAGAAAAACCCAGAAAAAACCAGAAAAAACCAGAAAAAACCAGAAAAAACCAGAAAAAACCAGAAAAAACCCAGAAAAAACCCAGACATAACCCAGAAAAAACCAGAAAAAACCAGAAAAAACCAGAAAAAACCAGAAAAAACCCAGACATAACCCAGAAAAAACCAGAAAAAACCCAGACATAACCCAGACATAACCCAGAAAAAACCAGAAAAAACCCAGAAAAAACCAGAAAAAACCCAGAAAAAACCCAGAAAAAACCAGAAAAAACCAGAAAAAACCAGAAAAAACCCAGACATAACCCAGAAAAAACCCAGAAAAAACCAGAAAAAACCAGAAAAAACCCAGAAAAAACCAGAAAAAACCCAGAAAAAACCAGAAAAAACCAGAAAAAACCCAGAAAAAACCCAGAAAAAACCAGAAAAAACCCAGACATAACCCAGAAAAAACCCAGAAAAAACCCAGACATAACCCAGAAAAAACCCAGAAAAAACCCAGACATAACCCAGAAAAAACCCAGAAAAAACCAGAAAAAACCAGAAAAAACCAGAAAAAACCAGAAAAAACCAGAAAAAACCAGAAAAAACCAGAAAAAACCAGAAAAAACCCAGAAAAAACCAGAAAAAACCCAGAAAAAACCAGAAAAAACCCAGAAAAAACCCAGAAAAAACCCAGAAAAAACCAGAAAAAACCAGAAAAAACCAGAAAAAACCCAGACATAACCCAGAAAAAACCAGAAAAAACCCAGAAAAAACCAGAAAAAACCAGAAAAAACCAGAAAAAACCCAGACATAACCCAGAAAAAACCCAGACATAACCCAGAAAAAACCCAGACATAACCCAGAAAAAACCAGAAAAAACCAGAAAAAACCAGAAAAAAACCCAGACATAACCCAGACATAACCCAGAAAAAACCAGAAAAAACCAGAAAAAACCCAGAAAAAACCCAGAAAAAACCCAGAAAAAACCAGAAAAAACCAGAAAAAACCAGAAAAAACCCAGACATAACCCAGAAAAAACCCAGAAAAAACCCAGACATAACCCAGACATAACCCAGAAAAAACCCAGAAAAAACCAGAAAAAACCCAGACATAACCCAGAAAAAACCAGAAAAAACCCAGAAAAAACCAGAAAAAACCCAGAAAAAACCCAGACATAACCCAGAAAAAACCAGAAAAAACCCAGAAAAAACCCAGAAAAAACCCAGAAAAAACCAGAAAAAACCTCAGAAAAAACCCAGAAAAAACCCAGACATAACCCAGAAAAAACCCAGAAAAAACCCAGAAAAAACCCAGACATAACCCAGAAAAAACCCAGAAAAAACCCAGACATAACCCAGAAAAAACCAGAAAAAACCAGAAAAAACCAGAAAAAACCAGAAAAAACCCAGAAAAAACCCAGACATAACCCAGAAAAAACCCAGACATAACCCAGAAAAAACCAGAAAAACCCAGAAAAAACCAGAAAAAACCCAGACATAACCCAGACATAACCCAGAAAAAACCCAGACATAACCCAGACATAACCCAGAAAAAACCCAGAAAAAACCCAGAAAAAACCAGAAAAAACCAGAAAAAACCAGAAAAAACCCAGACATAACCCAGAAAAAACCAGAAAAAACCAGAAAAAACCCAGAAAAAACCCAGAAAAAACCCAGAAAAAACCCAGACATAACCCAGACATAACCCAGAAAAAACCCAGAAAAAACCCAGACATAACCCAGACATAACCCAGACATAACTCAGAAAAACCCAGAAAAAACCCAGAAAAAACCCAGAAAAAACCAGAAAAAACCAGAAAAAACCAGAAAAAACCCAGACATAACCCAGACATAACCCAGACATAACCCAGACATAACCCAGAAAAAACCCAGACATAACCCAGAAAAAACCCAGAAAAAACCAGAAAAAACCTCAGAAAAAACCCAGAAAAAACCCAGACATAACCCAGAAAAAACCCAGACATAACCCAGACATAACCCAGAAAAAACCCAGACATAACCCAGAAAAAACCCAGAAAAAACCCAGACATAACCCAGACATAACCCAGACATAACCCAGAAAAAACCAGAAAAAACCAGAAAAAACCAGAAAAAACCAGAAAAAACCCAGAAAAAACCCAGACATAACCCAGACATAACCCAGACATAACCCAGACATAACCCAGAAAAAACCCAGACATAACCCAGAAAAAACCAGAAAAAACCCAGACATAACCCAGACATAACCCAGAAAAAACCCAGAAAAAACCAGAAAAAACCAGACATAACCCAGAAAAAACCCAGACATAACCCAGACATAACCCAGACATAACCCAGAAAAAACCAGAAAAAACCCAGACATAACCCAGACATAACCCAGACATAACCCAGAAAAACCCAGAAAAAACCCAGACATAACCCAGAAAAAACCCAGACATAACCCAGACATAACCCAGAAAAAACCCAGACATAACCCAGACATAACCCAGACATAACCCAGACATAACCCAGAAAAAACCAGAAAAACCCAGAAAAAACCAGAAAAAACCCAGAAAAAACCTCAGAAAAAACCCAGACATAACCCAGACATAACCCAGAAAAAACCAGAAAAAACCCAGAAAAAACCAGAAAAAACCCAGAAAAAACCCAGACATAACCCAGACATAACCCAGAAAAAACCAGAAAAACCCAGAAAAAACCAGAAAAAACCCAGACATAACCCAGAAAAAACCCAGAAAAAACCAGAAAAAACCAGAAAAAACCCAGACATAACCCAGACATAACCCAGACATAACCCAGACATAACCCAGAAAAAACCAGAAAAAACCAGAAAAAACCCAGAAAAAACCCAGAAAAAAACAGAAAAAACCCAGACATAACCCAGACATAACCCAGACATAACCCAGAAAAAACCCAGAAAAAACCCAGACATAACCCAGAAAAAACCCAGAAAAAACCCCAACGATGCGTAGAAAATAGCCAAAAAACTGAGAAAAACCCAGAAAAAACCCCAACGATGCGTAGAAAAAACCAGAAAAAAGAGGTAATATTTTCGAGACAACGTTTTCTTGGTCTCAAGACCCCCCATCTCTCCTATTGCATCCGATAGGGGCCATTACATTATTACATTGAATAGTAGTAGCGGCCAATAGGAGATAAGAAGAGAATATATATATGTGTTGGTATTGTACCAAAAATCCATCAAGGACTCGCAAAATATAAGAATCGTGGCTCGCCCATTTCACCGGAATTGAGAGAAACTTACTGCTGTGTGTTTACGATATATAACATGCAACTGCAAGTTTTGAGGTAACTTTCAAATATAATATTCTATTTTTAACGTCTGAAATATTGATAATTTTAAAGAGTGTGCACGAGGAAAATTGTTTAAAATATATTTGTAGCAACTGCGCTTGGTGTCCAGAATTGTTTTCCGTGTAAGATAGACGAGATTATTCTCTCTGTCTGATCGCGCGACACCTCGGAAAAGGAAATGATGGAGGGCAATCGCGCGGCGGGTTACCGGGTACAGACAGACGAAGAAGAGACGTAAGTATTCGGTTTTTTAAAATTATCATGCTGTTCGGTATGAAAAAGAATTATAATTATTGACCGCGACTATTGTATCATTGCAGCTATAACAATATCCAAAGTAGAACTGTTGTGGTATGTGCGGTGTTGCGCAACATGTCATTAATCTTCAATGACATATTACCAGAAGATGATGATGATAATAATGAACGAGTAGCAGTGGATGTACCGCAAAATTGGCAGGGAACGCCGATAGGTTTGCTGTCCGTGAGCACTATATATATATATACACACACTTACACACAGAAATCGGCTCTTTTCAGAGCCACCAAAATCGGCTCTTTTCAGAGCCACCGTGATGTACAAAGTCCGACCGAGCAACCTCCTCGTGGTGTACATCGGGTAACGCTGATGCCGGCGGCATATCAACTATTTAATCATCTATATATATATATATAATCTTAAAATAAACTGGTTTTGTACATGTGAAATTAGTATTATCGTTATTATTATTTTTTAGGAACCAACAACTTTCGGCCTTCTCTTCTCTACACGTTTCGATAAGCAATGGCGTCAGGCAATGCGTAAGTAGTACTTATTTCTTGCGTCCAACGAGTCGTGCTTTCTTTCCAGATTTGTGTTTAAAAACGAATTGGTTTGATAAACCAATTTCAGTTGATTCGAATAGAGTTTTCGTACGTATTTGCTTTAATGCTCGTGCAATCATTTTCGTAACCGAGTTTCCTTCCGTGTAGCTTTCTAGCGCGCGCGATTCCTATACTCTATGGTTGTGATCGAGGTAATACGTGAGTTTGCCTTCTCGCGTCTTTTTCGTTCGTGCCTTGGAAAATAAACTTTTGGCGCGCGCGTGACAAGTGTTTATAACCGCTGATCTGAGATTACATTGTTGTTTCGTCTCGTGGAAAACGGATTTAGCATTGTTGGTTCGATCGCAGTCGGTTGGCTCTCGTTGTTGCAAACGACGAGAGTTTTTATCTTAAAATTTCTGCTGTTTCGTCACGTTTTCGAAAACATCGTGTTAATTAATTCTCACGCAGCGTGCAAAACTCTTGTCGAGAGAGATCGCCGCCGAGGTTTTTTTTTATCCGTCGTAGATTTCGCGATTTTCTATTCGTTGACGTTCTAACCTCCGAGAGAATACGTGTTGCATTCGAATTTGTTGATTTGTATTATTTTCGATTATTTACAGGGTCGTTCTGCGACGAACGCCAACGTGGATTCTCCCGAGCTGATTGAGAATCAGCGCTGGTCGAGTTGCTACGAGCGCGCCGTGCTTGGTCGTGGTCCGTGACGTTGGGTTCCCTCCGACGACCAAGGATCTCACGCGCGTCGTCTTGCTAGTCGGGTAAGTAACGAAACAACTGTGTGTTTAACACTGTATCATTTATATGTCCTTTCACAATTCTTATCCCCGTCGCGAAAGACGATCGACGAGATGTATTCGTCTACTAATTCGCTCCTTGTCGATTACAGATCTTGCTTTCTGTTTGAGCGGGTGATGAAAAATATCTGGGGGAGCGGAGCGTACAGCGGTGGGGATCGAGTCGCGAGGTTGGTTGGTTGTTACGCAGTTTATAACGCCGAGACACGTGTGCTCGATTATTAATTCTTTTCTTTTCCTTCTTTCGCAGAGGTTTTGCCGATTCGCAGTGTCGATTCTGCGGAGACGCTGCTGCTGCTGCTGAAGGACCGTGGACAACGGAGACACCCCGCTCTCTCTCTCTCTCTCTCTGTGAACTGTGTAGTGCACGCGTGTTACGAACTAACAGAGCGTTGGTACCAACGAGTGTCGTCGCTTGTGTGTCGAGATTTCTAAAGGAGGGTCTGGGATGTCGCGTTCGTCCCCTCCGACCCAAGACCTCGCGCCAGCGAGCGAGGTCGGAGGGAACGAACGCGACCCCTTTGTTGAGATTCGTTTGGACGAGACCCACTGAGGGGGGCGGGGTTGGGGCCCCTCTCATTTTATTTTTTTTTTTTGATTGTCTTCTACACTAAACCTAACTAAAACTTACCTGTTTCTTTTCTACCAGACCAAACCTAACTAAACTTAGCTGTTGCTTTTCCTCTACACTAAACCTAACTAAAGTTAGCTGTTCCTTTTCCTCTACACCAAACTCAACTTTACTTGATATTTACTTGATATTTTCTACTCTAAACTAACCTGTTTCTTTTCCTCTACACTAAACCTAACTAAACTTACCTGTTCCTTTTCCTCTACACCAAACTCAACTTTACTTGATATTTACTTGATATTTTCTACTCTAAACTAACCTGTTTCTTTTCCTCTACACTAAACCTAACTAAACTTACCTGTTCCTTTTCCTCTATACCAAACTCAACTTTACTTTTTATTTACTTGATATTTTCTAGTCTAAAGTTAGCTGTTCCTTTTCTTCCACGACACCGCGTCTCTAATCTCTCATCTGTAAACTCGGGGTGCGTAAACCTAGCATGCTTTACGCGTCCGCGAGCGGACGCGCGCCCCCCAAAAATCAGGACCCGAACCAACTCTAATACCCCGGTCAAAGTGGAATTGGTGGTTCCGCGACGAGTTGCGCGCGTGACGTCGATCTCTGGTCCAGCCTGGCGCGCGTTCGCTCAAGTTTCAAAGGACCTGTCGCGGGTACAGAGCACTCGCTCTCGTGCCTGCACTTTACCAATGCCTTCTAGATTGCTCCTGCCTGCTGCTTTCTGCTCTGTGCTTGCCTGTTGCTTTTACGCCTCTGCATCTTGCTTATCACTCTTAACTTGAACACTTTCACACTTACCTGCATGTGCTTATCGTGCCTGTTGCTGCTGTCGTCGGTTCTTGCATCCTGCATGCTGCACGTGACTTCTCTTCTCCACTGTATGCTTGTGCTTCTGCATCCTGCCTGTTGCTTTCCGCTTCCATTTTCTACTCTATACCTGCATGGGCCTTTCGTGCCTGCTGCTTGTTAATGGTCTTGCATCCTGCACGTTGCACGTAACTTTTCTTCTCCACTCTATGCTTGTTAATTCCTGCATCCATCACTCTTGACTTTCATACTTACCTGTGTGCTTTTCGTGACTGCTTTGTATCCTGCTTGCTACTCTCCGCTTTCTATTTGTGCTTTCGTGCCTGCCTTTGCACTCAGCTTGCTAGCTAGACGGAGAGAGATCGAATGTCTGAGTGTGAATGTAGCTCCCGCTGATACCACAGCCGCGCGTCCATCTCTCGATCCCTCTGACTCCTTACCCTTCGAATCTGCTCGCTGTTTGAACTCATTCGTTAAATGTTTCGCCGTCCGCTTGGTTGGTTGGTCGTATGAATCGTGATGGTTTAGGGGACACGTGAGAATATCCGATGTGGTTTCCAAGTCGTCGCCGTCGTCTTATTCCTCTACTCTTCCGTTCATATAGACGTGCATCTGTCTCGTGCCGACTCCGCTTCCGATCCTCAGAATTATTCAAGTCGTCTTTCTATTCATTTGTTTGCTTCAGTCAATGAACCATTGTATGTCTAATCTTACCTTATACTATCGTAACCGTCATCGTTTGTCTGTAACCCTGTCTCTAAATTATCTCTCTGAATCACTATTATTCACATTTACTTACCTATGAAATGTTAAATGCTGCGCCTACTTTCGAGTTTCCTCATCTGTATTATTCCCTAAATGCTTCTCTCTGACTCGTGATGACTTGTTTGTTATAAATTTTGCCTGTTGAACGCTGCCTTTGAATTGAATTATCTATCTGTTTTACGATTACACTTATCTCTATTTCGACGTTACGCTATATCCCATTTACCATTGATTTTAATTTCTTGAGTGGGTTATATGTACATTTAACTTTGTCTATAATCAGAATTTCTGCTCTCTGATACATGATCACAGGTCATACTACTGCGCTGCATTCAGAATGAGATGACATCGATCCTAAACATCCTCCAGAAGCGACTCGAGTTCCAGAGCTGATTCCTCGGATTGGTGTTTGACATCGTGGCAACTGCTGCTGAAATGAATAATCCATGTGCGAAATATAAATAACAATACTTGCCTGGTTTCTCTGGTTTATGGAAGGATCTTACTACTCGTACATGGACAACGACCGATAGACTGCGCGCCTTGCATCACGCTACCAACATCGCACGAGCCAGACACACGCACAGAGAGCAGTCAGAAATGCTGGAGCGCACCAGCTATCCTCGACACTATCACCATCGTTCTCGTTCTCACGAGTGCTTAGAACGTCTTCTTGTTTGCTTCTCTTATTCAGATTCAGATACCATAGAGCGGTGCTATACACTTTCCAGTCTGCTGGCATCTCTATCCTCGCCCGATGATCTGCAAACCTGGTCTTCTTCTTCTTCATATATCGTCTACTAGGCTCTGTAATAATCCGCTGAGGATCCTGCTTACTCCTGACACCGTGCGAAGCTTTGCAGTACTTGGGCTGGGACGCTGCATGCTCCTGCTGTGCCGTGCGATGAGATCTTGCCGCCAACGATGGAGCCAACTCCTCTGCGCATGTTTTTGCAGATACCATTCGTTCTTCCAGAGGAGTGAGAGCTGTCGGTGCTGCCGCTGCCGATCGGTGTATTCCATATTCTGTTACGTTTAAACGACGCAAACAATCATTCGTTAGATGGCTGATTCCTACACTCTGGGTACGCAGCTTCCTCGATACTTGCTGCTACCTCTTGACACTCATCGTTCCACCGTCTGAGAGCCGGTCTGCTGATGCTGATCCTGTTCGTCAACCTTTCTGTACTCTCCAAAATAGTTAGCTGAGCGCTCTATTACTAATATTATTTTCCACAAATCTCCTCTGTTTCAGCCCAGCCGCGCGCGACTTCTCGTGCTGTTAGAATCGGCCTGTCGCCTGCAAGATATTTGTAGCCGAGAACGTATTTCATTTCGATCGAGATCGGGCGATGATCATCGTTCATCGGGTCTATCGTATCGCGTCACGTCTACCTCAACGTCGATGATTAGGTCTAGTGAAATTGTTCGCAAGTCCGGGGCGGTTGGTCTGGAATCTATCGCTTATCGTTTATCGTCGTAGGATCTCTGAGAAGTTTGTCTGTCTGTCAATCGCGTGCATTAGACTCCTACCCGACAAAACCCTCAACCTTGCTTTACAAAATGAATGAGTAGCGCTGAAATCTCTCTCTCTCTCTCTCTCACGCTCGACACTTGTCAAATTGCACGTGCCTCCGTGCCTGTTGCCTGTTGGAGCTTGCATCCTGCTTGCTGCTTGCTTGTTGAGTTTTGTGCTATTGCATCCTGCCTGCTGCTCTCCGCTTGCACTTTTCACTCCACAACTGCATGTGCTCTCCGTGCCTGCTGCCTACTATTCCTACATCCTGCATGTCGCACATGATTTTTCTTCTCCACCCTATGCTTTTGCTTGTCGTGCCTGCCTGCATCCTACTTGCTACCTTTCGTCCCCACAATTGCGCTTGCCCTGCCTGCTCATGCATCTTGCCTGCTGCCTCTCACCTTCACTCTCCACTCTATACATGCTCGTTGCCTGTGTTCTGCATCCTGCTTGCTCTATCACTGTCACTCTACACTCTACTAACCCTGTACGCTTGCACGCTGCTCGATAATCTTCTCCTTCGCTCTCTACATACCTACCTGCTGCCTTATACTTTGCCACCTCTGATATTCTCTGCTCCACACTCAACCTGTTGTACCCTTACCTCTGCTCTAGCTTCTTCTTACCCAACACTCTCCGCTCCACATTCAACTGTCCCCTATCGTGCACCCTGCACCCTACCTACTCACACCCGCTTCACCCTCTACTCTAAAAACTGTCCATTTACTCGCCTGTTTATCTGCTTGTGTACCAAGTACTTATTCATCTGATGCTCACCAGGGAAATAAAAGAAATAAAGGAAATAAAAACGTAAAGAGAAGAGGACGAGAACAAGGAAAGGACAACGACCAAACACAGGCAGAAACGAGATACGGGAATGGAGAGATGGACACCAGACACAACCACCACCGCCATCACCATCACTGCCGCAGCTACGAGGGAATCAATCAACCATGCAACACAACGCAGCAACAACGATCGAGTCAACGGAACGTCTCAGTCACCACCGAATCGAACGGGGAGATCAGGACAACGACAGATCGCCAACGGGAGACGACATCAGCACGCGGCGGTCTTGTCAGCGAGACGACACATCGAATGGTAGATATCGACACCAGCCAGGAAACTAGCTCATAAGTAACCTTGCAGGTCAAACGAAAACGAAGACGAAGACGACGACGATGATGACAACGATCCAGTTTAGAGCTGTGCGTGGCAAACACCAGCGGCGACGACGCCAGGGAGAACACGGGGAACAGGATTCACTCGGACGACGCCGCTGAATGTCGAAGCTGATGCCGTCAGAGATGGACGCAAAAGGAGAACCTGAACAAAACCAACGCAGACCCGATGATTCAGAATCGAGCTGTCGGACAAACACCAGCGACATCGACACACGGCGACCTCGATCAGCAAATAACATACATCAGATGGTAAATATCAACAGCAGCCAGGAAACTAGCTCAAATAAGCAACGTTACAGGTCGGACAATCCGGACTGGAGCTACGTGGCAGACACCAGCGGCAGCAACGGCACCAGGGACAACACGGGGAACAGGAATCACTCGGACGACGCCCACGAATGCTGAAACTGAAACTGAAACTAATGCTATCAGAGATGGACGCAAAAGGAGAACCAGGACGAAACCAACACAGGCCCGACGATTCTGACTGGGGCTGTCGGACCGACATCAGATACATCGACGGATCAACAGGCGGCAACCTCACCAGCAAACAACACATCGGGTGGTAAACAAAACTAAGAGTCAAGCAGCCAACTAGCGAGAAATGTGCAATGTTACAGGTCGGATAATTCTTACTCGGGCTGTACGACGGCCACCAGCGACAGCGATGGCAACGAGGACGGAGGAAACGCGAGGAACTGCATCCATTCGACCGAGGCCCACCGCGTTGACAGCCGCTACGGATGGAGATACACGCTCCGGGGAATCTGGAGGACGACGAACGACGAACGACGAAGGACTGCAAACCTGACTCTGCCTCTTCGGACAAAACCCCTCTACACACATGAGTCTTGCACAATGCACATCATGCATATTCTTATACCTACACCTATACCTATACAGAAACAACCAAAGTTTATTCGGTTGCTTATTAGTATATCTGTTTGTTTCCTTGTTTGCTTGTTTGTTTCCTTGTTTACTTGTTTGTTTATCTATTAATTTATTTATTTATTCATTTGCTTATTCAGTCACTTACCTATTTGTTTATTTACTTACTTATCTATTTATTTATCTACTTATTTATTCGTGTACTCATCTATGCCCAAAAATCTCACGCCACTTTCCTCGACGTCGTACCATTAACACTCTCAACACTTCCACTACTACAACACTCGATTCTCCCTCTTCCTCTTCTTCTTCTTCCTCTTCTTTCTCCAGTCAAATACAACTATACACCCTGTATCGGAGCTTTAAATCTCAGATACACCCTCCCTAGGAGGTGTTCTATCACACTAATCGAGACTCGAACCTACCCCCAGGTTTACTATCTAGAGGTTTAAAAGCAAATACCCATCTCGTGTCTACAATCTTGGCATCCTTGGGCTCAACGACTCGGTTCCATGTATCACTCTTGTCGAGAGATTTTATCTCCTCTTCATTGCCTGTAACCATGAGTTCATATCTCTTTTACCTCTCAAGTCTTGATAATCGTCGGGTGCCCGCCCAACAAATGAAACCGCATACACTCCCAAGCCTTCTAACTTCGTCATGTACGGTTCGTAATCACCTAACTCAGCTGGTAATTCAACCTTTTCCTACCTCTCTTGCTCCCTCACGTTCAGTTCTCTTGCCTATTTCATGTTGACTCAAACTCTCCACTAGCTCCTCTATACTTTCATACTCGCTGCTGGCCTCTAAACATACATCACTACTTGGTCCCAAGTCCAACTCTATTCTATCCGCGTCCTTCTCACTTCCATCAAACGTGTGGCTGCCATCCCTCTTTTCCTTTGATACGATACTTTTGCATCTTCCACTACAGTATAAAGCGAAACATAACTTTCCCTTTTCTGTATCCCGCAACCTATACCCTGTCTGCGCATATCCAATAGCTATACATTTCTCGGACTATACATCGAACTTACCGCGTAACTCTTTCGATACACGTGCGCATGCTATTGAATCCAAGATTTTGAAACTTCGTGCTAGGACTTGTGTTAATTACGTACGCTGCTGCTATAAGGGCTTCACCTCAGAATTCTCTAGGTAAATTCGATTCGCTCAACACTAACATAGCTTTCCCAATCACGGGTCTGTTGAACCTCTCCACTCCCTTGCTCTGCTGGGGCATGCAAGAAACATTATAATCTATACTTGCCCATTACCCCCACAACACCCTCTGAAGTCTTATTCTCCTTCACTACCACATATCAATATTGATACCTTCTGGTTAAACTTTGCTCGGGACATCTACATACATTCTCTAAATTCCTCATAGACCTCACGTTTGCCCGTTTCCATATAATCATACAAATCCCGATCACCTGTCAATAAAACCAACAAATATCTATGTCCATCGTGGAACGAAGGTGTTATCGGCCCACGTACGTCTGAATGTACAATTCCTAATATCCTTCTACTCTCGGTTCTTACTCCGAAACTTGCCCTCGCCATTTTTCCATTCAGACAATATTCGCATATCCCTCTACCCTCTAAAAAACTCTACACTATCAATACCATTCACCATCCCTTTTCTTATCAAGCTACTGAAACTAGAATATCCAATATGACTTATCTACTATGCCATAACTTCGTAATCTCAACTCCAGATTCTACAATCGAACATTCAGTATTTGCTAATATGGAAACGGTCGCATACAAGTTTCTTCTGTGTCCTACACCTAACAACCTTCTTATTCTTGACTAATCACACCTGGTCACTCTCAAAGATTGTTTACTTTATTTCCGTTATCTCTAAATCTTGGAACTAACAATAAATTTCTCCGCAAACTAGGAACAGTTGATAACTTTATCCTACATCTAACGTCTTATCATCTATGCGACTTGATACTTCTAAACCTACTGCTCCTAAATAAATACTCTCTTTCATTATTGCAAATTTAACGAACTCTATCTTTAACATAACAGGACCTAAAAACACTCCCTCCTATCCACCATATATGAACTGTCTTCTTGAACGTCCTTCCGCTGCCTCCGTATCTTCTATCTGCATCCGATCCTAATCTCTTATAATTTCTTTTCCCTCCTTCTCCTTTCTTCCCTTTAACTCCAAGGGCCCTGTTTCTACACAACCATATCAGACACCTGGCCTCCTGGACATGGAAGACGTGGATCCTGACGTCCTCTCTCCACCACTTTTACAGCCCCTCCTCTCCTTTCGGTTTCTGTCCTCAGCTCTGTCTCTACCGCGTTGAACGTTAAATCTTCACTCTTCTTTATACACTTTCATATACATATATATATTGCCCAGTACTGTTACTACTATCCCGTAGAATTTAAACAAGGCTAAAGCAGGCCGCACATTGCATCCTCGTCTCTCATTTCTGCACCCGCTGCCCTTAACTGGAGCAGAAGTGGTTAAAAACTCCAGAATAAACTCTCACAGACTCACACCCTCACTCAGATTCATTGTTATTGATTCCTCTCTCCTCTTCTCCCTTCCCTTCTCTTCTTCTCGTTTCTCTTCTTTTCTTTTCTTCTCCCCTTTCTTTTCCTTTTCTTTTCCTTTCTCCTCTTCTTCTTTTCCTTCCTTTCTTTTCTCCTCAGAAACAGCTGACCTGGCCTCTACAGACGCTCTCAATGACGATCATCGCTGAACCGCACTGCTCGCCTCGTACACGCTACCAGTAAATTCAGACACCATGACCGCCAGACCAGCCGAGGCTTCTGCGGCCAACTCTCCTCCCTCTCGCCGCCGACTCAGACGACATCCATGACAGCCCTCTTGTGGACCGCCTCTCCCAGCACGAACTAACTCATCTTTAACTCATCTTTACGAACCACCCAAAAGACTGCTGATCCTTTAAAACACGTTTGGTCAAACCTAGTCACTTACTCATCCAGTGCTTGCTACCACACAAGAGGTCTCCTTGAAGCTAACTAACCTCATCTATTTATTTATTTATCTATATATTTATTCATTTATTTGTTTATTTATTTAAGTATTTTACTATACTAATTTATTAACTTATTGGTTTAACTTATCTATTACTTATTTATTTATTTATCTTATTGGAGATTTGTTTATCGGAGATCTGCTTGTTGGAGACTACACCACACTCACACACATGCGGCCTACGATCCACAAACAGTCTACCGTCATGAAACGAGACCACCCTCAACCCCAGTTCTCTACATAGAAATGGGCAAATATCGCGGCAACAGGAAAGCCGATCCAGACACCACCACTACTACAGACTAGACGGTGACCTAGACCTGAATAACGGGAAACACCAATAAGGATCAAACATCAGGCGGAGCGCGGGGAATATATACCTACCTACCTGGACGATGCCTCCGACCACTGATGCGATCAAGGAAACACAGTCGACAACGGGGAAGTCGATCCAGACACCACCACCACTACGGGTCCATTGATCTCGACCTGAGCAATGGAAGCACCAACAACGATCGAGCATCAGGCGGAGTGCGGGGAATTAAGACCTACTTGGACGATGCCTCCGTCCAATGATGCGATCAGAGAAACACAGTCAACAACAGGGAAGCCTGGACGAGAGCAATACGGGTCCAAGGACCTCGACTCAAGCTGCGAAGCAAACACCAGCAACGGCGACGTCAAGGGAACGCGGGAAGCAAGGCTCGCTCGGACGACGCCCTCGACTGCTGCTACTGCTGTAAATACAGGTAACAATAACAGTAACAGGAGATCCGACGGGAACTCTGCAGGCCAAACGACCTGGACTCGTACTACGGAACGAGCATCGGCGACGATGGTAGTGGAGAGAACGCGGGGAGCAGCACCTGCCGGGTTGATGTCTACCGACAGATGCTGCCGATGGAGATGCACGCACCGGAGAAGCCCGGACAACAACAATAATAACAATAATAACACAACAATAACAGGAGGAACGCGGGAAGCGCGACTCACTCGTTCAACCAAGGTCTCTGATCGAGACCGGAGAAAAGCGTACCAAAGAAGCATGGACGGAAGCTCTACAGGTCCGAGAGTCTGGCTCGGACTGTGTAACAAACATCGACGGCGGCGACGATGATAGGAGGAAGCGAGGAGCAGAACTTGCCAGGACGACGCTTCCGACCATCACTGATGTGCCGCAGGAAAACGAGCAGCGAGGAACATAGACGGAAGGAACGTAGGCCGATGAACCAATCTTGGCCGCTAGAATTGGATCGAATCGAAGCAGCCGTCAGGAAGGGGTAGGAGATGTGGGGCTTGCACCGGAATACCGCCTCGGCGCTTTTCCCTCCCACACACACAATCCACAACTGCACGGTCTGCGACGGGGCTACCGGAAAAGACGAACAAAACCAACCAACCAAGGGGCTAGGCGAGACAGGACGAATCGAGAGACTCGACCTGGAGATCGATCAACGCCAAGTAGACAGATGACAACCGTCAGCGAAACGGACCTGCAAATGAAACGGGGCCGACGCAAGTTGGACCCGGATCAACTCAACTGAATCGAAGCAATCGGCAGGAAGGGGATGTGAGACGCGAGAATCACTTGGACGACCGTTTATCGGGAACCAAGCTCGAGACTCTGCCCTGACCGCCTGATCTGCGACGACACAAGCACAAACGACAGTTTGTAGAAAAAACCCAAGGCACGAGTGGGAACGAGTTGAGCGGGCAACGAGGAGGTACATGTGCTTCGCAGGGACCTCCTCGAAGAACGCTCCTCTCTGTATCCAGTCTCACACTCGACTCAAACGCCCAAAGAGACGCAAGAACCAACAAACTCGGAGATTCCGGAAGGGATCACCGAGCAAACAGGCCTATAAATAAAACCGGGCTCGACGCAAGCTGAACCCGGAGCAGCCTGGTCGGCTACTCATTCACAGAATCAACTCAACTGAATCGAAGCAACCGACAGGATGGGACGTGAGTTGTGAGGCTTGCACCGGAACACGCCTCGGCGCTTTTCTCCCCCACACACACACAGTCCACAACTGCACGGTCTGCGAAAAGGAAACCAGGGAAGACAACGTCACTGCACCAGAATCAACAGAGGTTCGAAGGACGAAAGACCAACGACGATCGATGCGACTGGGCCTGCTTAGCGTTGGACAACAGCCAAATGGTGTGACGGAACGCAGGTAGGTCCTCGCTAGTGGTCGTCGCCGAAGCAAGAGTCAACGCAAGCTCGAGACCTGTCCAAGGGAGCAGAAGCCGAACCACCGAGACTCGGAGCCTGAAGGAAGTTGAGATCCGGAGGTGGGCACTGGCTCGCAAGGACAGACATCGAACCAATCAATCAAAGAGCTAGACGAAACAGGACGTATCGAGAGACTTGACCTGGAGATCGCTCGACACCAAAAGACCGTTGACAACCGTCAGCGAACAGACCTGTAAATAAACGGAGTCCGACGCAAGTTGGACCCGGAGTAGCCTGGTCAGCTCTCAACGATCACTCACGCAGCCTTATCCCAAGGGAGAAGGCTAGCCCATTAAGCAACACCACCACCATCACGGAGGCTCGAGACCTGTCTGGGGGAACGGAGGCTGGACCGCTGAGACTCAGAGCCAGTAGGAAGTTGAGATCCGGAGGTGCACACCGGCCCCTCGGACAGTCGTCGCGAACCGACGAGGCAAAGGACCCACCCACCCATCGACGTGACAGGACGGATCGAGAAACCCAGCCAGGAGATGACCCACCAGCAGCATCGCCACCAGCGGATCCCTCCTCATTCTCGTTCACTCCTACCCCCGTGTACAGGCGAGACTACTAGCCAGAGGGTAAGCCTCAACTTTATAAATTAAACTAAAACTAAACTAAATTGGGCTGGTAAAACCATCGACACGGGCGCTCTCACTCAGCATGCTGCGGATCGCTCTAGGCGAGTAATGCAACTGTATGCGATATAAAGCGATGTAACGCGATGTACCTCGACTCACATAAGGCCTCCGATTCGATTCGATTCGACTTGATTCCTACTGTATATTATTATTATTATTATTATTATTATTATTATTATTATTAGTATATAAACTAAACTCATTAAACTAAAGGAACGGGGCACGAGCAATGACCCTCTGCGGTGAACTGACAACGGATTACATAACGCGGTCTTTATTGCTCTTTTTACTATTCGTTACTCGACAACGACACTAGATCCATACATCGAGAACATGTACCTTCTCGGCGTGTATGACCCGCGGAATCACGGAACTTGCAAAACGGACTCGAATCGCACCGAAGGCTGAGATATATATATATATATACATACATATAACGACCCTCCCACCGACAGAACTCTGCGAGGGGGATGGACGTGCTAGTGAATGGGCACCTAAGACTAGTGAATGAACAATTTGCGGGGCTATGATTGCAGTGCGATTGACTCCACGTGCAGGAAGATTTGCTCGGATGCAAATAGCAAATAGGAAACAGGAAGGAATACCTAATTAATTAATCGCTTATTCCAACAACTCAACTTATTCATGATAATATAGGATGTCCATTCGCTGATACGTGTTCGTCTACTGGTGCGTCCGCCCTACTCGCCTCGACAGGAAGTCAGCCTCCTCCTCACACATCTTTCTCGATAATGCCAAGCATCGCGAACCCTGCACTTTGCCTCACCCTACTCGCCTCACCTTGCTTGGCTCCACTAAGAGTGCAACCCGACCCGAAGCGAAGCATAGCTCTACCCCAACCCAGCCCACCACCGCCTAACCCACTGCCCTGCAACACGCCAATCAACGCTCGACACACACACCAAGGAACTGAGGGACCCAAGGACTCGTAGCTTCTGGGAAGGAATCAACATCAACATCTACCCCCACATCTACCTCCACATCTACCTCCACATCTCACAGAAGAACATCCTCACGAATCGCACCAGGAAGGAAGGAAGGAAGGAAGGAAGAAAGGAACGTAACGTAACGTGACACTACAACTGGACTACAACTGGACTGCCCGAGCCCGAGCCCAAGCCCAAGCCCAAGCCCAAGCCCTAGCCCAAACCCAAACCCTAGCCCAAACCCAAGCCCTAGCCAACCCGTCGCCGTATCAGGTCAACCCCTGCACGCAAAGGACACCAAGGAGTCGAAGGATTTCAAGGATTTCAAGGACTTCAAGGAGTCAAAGGATTCCAGGCACCCGAGAGAGGGACTTGACATCCAGACATCCACACCACACCTCCACATCTCCACATCTCAGAAGGGCATCCTCACGAATCACACCAGGAAGGAAGGAAGGAAGGAAGGGAGGAACGTGACACTACAACTAGAGACCACAACTGGACTACCCAAGCCCAAGCCCAAGCCCTAGCCCAAGCCCAAACCCAGGCCCAAGACCACCGTCCACCGATTACCTCAAGCCCAAGCCACTGTGCTGCCCAAATAGATAGATCGAACGAGTCGCTGAACTCTAGAAATTTGTATGCGAAACCACGTGGCTTAGATAGTGAACCCTGTCCTCGAACAACACGCCCAGACACGTGCTGCGATAGCGTGATCCACTCACGAATGCTGTGTGAATGTGAGATAAGAATAAAACAAAAACCCTCCGTCTCCTCTTCGAATGAATCTGCAGGGTGAAACGCCTAAGTGAATGAGAGAGCCAACCGTCACAAAACTAAACTCAGACCGTCACAGTTGACATGACGTACTCCCCTCTGGCAGTTAGTATGTTATCGTCATCTGTACAAGTATATACCTCTTCCTCTCACCGCAACCACCCATCCTACAGCCTGCCTCACACTCGTGTATGTGCCCCAATTCTACAAACACGCATAATTACACGAGTAGAAGGCTCGGTCGACCCAAAGCGGACGACAGGAAGGGGACGAAAGAAGTGGGGATTGCACTGGAACTCGGTCTCGGCCCTTTTCTACCCCACATGTACTGTCTATTCCTGTGCGGTCTGCGGCGGGGAGACCGCACAACTATCATTTACGGACATTCGACAGTGTCCACACTCCAGACGGCTGGATCTAGGGCAAAATTGCATGCTAGTCGGACCCCGACAGGACTTATCGTAGTTCAGGTTAGCGGACACTGTTGGATGCCGTCGTTCGCTCGAGATCTGTCCGGGGACGGTGTCACGGCGGGACTCGAAATCCGACAGGAACAGAGCCTCGAACGTGGACACTGAACCCTCGGGCAGAACATCGGGCGATAGTCAACTAACGTGTCCAGAGACCATCGAGCGGCCAGTGAGAAGGGGAAGGGAAGTGAGTCGTAGAGATGCTTTCCTGCGCACTTGACCTGACCCTGATCGATGGACCTGCCTCGGGAATCTGGACAGCTTCTCAATGCAGTTCAGAGACCGTTGAGCGGTCAGTGAGAAAGGGATACAAAAGTGAATCATAGAGATACTTTCTCGCGCACTTGACCCTGATCGCTGGACCTGTCTCCGGAATCTGGACAGTTCAGTTCAGAGACCACGGAGCGACCGGAGAGATGGGGATATATTATATATATGTAAAAACAAAGTGAATCATAGAGATGACTTCTCGCGCACTGACCCCTGATCGATTGGACCCGCTTCAGGACTCTGAGCAAAGACCATCTACTCATCGATGCAGCCTTCTCCCAAGGGAAAGGCCAGCCCAACAATCAAGGATATCTGAAAGCAGCCACATCTGGAATAGCCGGAGCTAGGGATAATTGCATGCTTTTAGCACTCTCTCGTCGAGTTTTAGGTTAGAGGGCACGGCCGAGAACCCGTCGACTTGCCTAGAGGCTGTATGTAGGACCCCCCAAAGGCACGCGCGATACAGCCTCCATGATGGCAGACCCCGTGAGTAAGGACATTCTCCGTCGACATGCGGTCAAGTAGGCGTCGTGGATCTTATAAAAAGTCGATGGGGATACCGAAAGCGGGTAAACTTTCCCCAGTGGGTCACAGAAGCGCCGGTAGCGAGATGTCTCTGATGCCGCCCCAAAGGCGCCGGGAGTCTGATCTCTCTGATGACGCCCCAGAGGCGCCGAGAGTCTGACCGCCCTGATGATGCTGGAGGCGCCGAGAATAATTGGTACCCGATGAAACGGTCTTAGGACCAGTCCTTCTCTTTGTGGCCTCTGACGTCAGCACGCCACCCCGCTACACGTTCACAAACAAACAAACAAACAAACCCAGACATAACCCAGAAAAAACCAGAAAAAACCCAGACATAACCCAGACATAACCCAGACATAACCCAGACATAACCCAGACATAACCCAGACATAACCCAGACATAACCCAGACATAACCCAGAAAAAACCAGAAAAAACCAGACATAACCCAGAAAAAACCAGAAAAACCCCAAGAAAAACCAGAAAAACCCCAAGAAAAACCAGAAAAACCCCAAGAAAAACCAGAAAAACCTCAGAAAAAACCAGAAAAAAACCCAGAAAAGCAGAAAAACCCCAGAAAAACCAGAAAAAAAACCCCAGAAAAACCAGAAAAAACAGAAAAACCAGAAAAAACAGAAAAACCAGAAAAAACCAGAAAGAGGCGTTCGACTCGCGGAATCAGATATTCGACTCGCGGAAAGAGGCGTTCGACTCGCGGAATCAGATATTCGACTAGCGGAAAGAGGCGTTCGACTCGCGGAAAGAGGCGTTCGACTCGCGGAATCAGATATTCGACTCGCGGAAAGAGGCGTTCGACTCGCGGAATCAGATATTCGACTCGCGGAAAGAGGCGTTCGACTCGCGGAATCAGATATTCGACTCGCGGAAAGAGGCGTTCGACGCGCGAAAAGAGGCATTCGACTCGCGGAAAGAGGCATTCGTATCGCGAAAAGAGGCATTCGACTCGCGGAAAGAGGCATTCGACGCGCGGAAAGAGATAACAATAATATTTTGGAAGGATGTTAAGTCATAAAAAGTTCACAAATGTAGCGTAAAAGAACGAAATATCCAATAAACATTTATTGTCATGTAGTATATAGGTTACATTTTCTGTCACTTCGAGGATCCGAAAATCATCTCCTCGAAGTGACAGAAAATATAACCTATATACTACATGACAATAAATGTTTATTACGCGTTGCATTTATATAATATTTCTGATCGAAATGTATGGAAATAAGTGCAGATTATGCTTCAATCAAAATCTATTAGTAAATAGAATTATGCAACATGTTTCTTGAAATTAGTCGTGACATTCAGGCCGTTTTAGATTTTAAAAGCTTCCTAAGATTTAATTTTAATTCCTACCACTCGTAGCATTGTAATCTTATTTTAGACTGAATCGATAACGTTGGGTGTGACACGAATATGGTAAGGGGGCTCGCGAGCCCCTCGAGCCTGTGACACAAAATTACATTGGGTGATAGGTCTATTCTATACTTCGTTGATGGTTTTATCACAGACGAGGTATAGAATAGACCTATCA
Source organism: Andrena praecox (assembly GCA_963932275.1). NCBI lineage: Eukaryota > Metazoa > Arthropoda > Insecta > Hymenoptera > Andrenidae > Andrena > Andrena praecox. Next base: position 36,333,245 of record OZ010734.1, on the reverse strand, counting down.
CCTTATGGGACTTGGTGTCACCACCCAAACTGTGTTACCGACCCATAACTCGAGGACTGAATCTGGCGGCCTCTGTTCATGAACAGCGTCCAACTCAGCAACTACACTGAAATGGGTTGAAATTTTAAAAGGTGTTGCGTGCTTGTATACGTGCGACTCGTTTAGAGTGAGAATTTGACATAGAGGGCGGGCTTTCGCTACGCTACGCTTTAGCTCGGTTGTCAACGACTCAAACGCCAAAATATGGTACTTCTTTAGAGCTTATACAAGCAATAAATTGCAAGATGACATTGATTGTTAGTATTTTACGTGTAGTGGAACACTTAACTAACATTTTCACGTGTCGTACGCCGAAAAATATTATAAATTGACGCTGTTACTGACATTCCCGCAAATCGCTGCGGTCCGCGCGTGTCTAAATAGACTGTGTCCATCCTACGACACGTAAAAATCATTGAAAATAATGAATTGATACGTTTTTGTAAAATTTATATTCGTAGTTTTTGGCACCCGAGCCGCGTCGTTCGAACGCTTATACATCTAAGAACCCATCAGGGTCGTAAAAAAGGAGAAACCGAGAATGCGTGAAACAGCCCACCAACAAAAGACCCTCAACCGATGGTGGGGCAAATTGGGGTATTTTTAATTATAAATACAACATTAGAATTACAGGGATCCCCGGGTTGAGCGAAAAGCGCGCTTCTGTCAATAATGCAGTTGAAACGCGTGCTGCTTCACGTGATTCTTTGCAAACATTTATACAGGAACATCCGTTAAAACTGCAACCTACGTGCGCGCGAATAAACGAAAATGTCAACACCGCCTCACGGACGCAGTCCACTACCTACAACCATTCACCGGCCCGACGTTCGGAGGGTTTCCAGCGACCGCTGGACAGCGGTGATGACCGAGCTTCGAAAATTTTAGGATGGTCCCTTTCAAATTAACGTCGCAAAGAGCTGTGCGGAATTTTTCGGCCCAGGTAAGCGAGCCGAGCGCTCCGCTTTTATGATCGGTTTACCACTCGCACCCCAGATTACTGTAATGAGGTTTGAAAACAATGTCGACTGGTCTCGTACCCGTCTAAATTTAAAAATTTTTATCTACGACAGGGTTGACCGTGGCGCTATACCCCTGTACGGAGAGATTTTTCGCCACCTGCGTGTAAAAGCCATAATAATGGCGCATCCAAAAAATGACATTAACGGAACCCGCTATAGTCGTGGCGTTGAGTAGCTAAAAGGTTAAAACATTCAGACACAAAAATTGTAGAAAAAAATTCAACACCGCTACACTAAGTAGCCTATTGTTTATCAACACCATGAATTTTAAAAAGAGCATTAAATACAGTATCAAATAAACAGTTTGCAAAAGCTTTTCGCAACAATATTATGGTTAAAAAATTGATAAAAGAAAAAATAAGTAAACGTAAAATATTTTAAATTATCCATCATTAGCAGGGAATAATTTTTCCTCATGTTTCGGCGCAAATTGCATTCCAATATCTTTTATTGTTCACAAGTTATACGAAAAAGGCCCCAAATTCTTCAACCCGGGCCGGGAAATTTCAAATAGCTCTTTGCGACGTTAATTTGAAAGAGACCATCCTAAAATTTTCGAAGCTCGGGCATCCAGCGGTCGCTGGAAACCCTCCGAACGCGGGGCCGGTGAATGATTGTAGTGGACTGCGTCCGTGAGGCGGTGTTGACATTTTCGTCTGTTCCCGCGCGCGTAGGTTCCAGTTTTAACGGATGATCCTGTAGACCTTCTATACCTGTTATTGCGGGGATTAGTACCGCGCCACATTTAGACCTAGTGTACCTATGCTGGCTATTCAGAGGACATCTTAGCGCCGTATGCCACAGTGCAATTACCCAAAACATCATAATAATTTATAACATCTTCGACGACATATTCTCGAAGACGCGATTTTGCACAGTATAGGAGTAAACTACGCATATAATAATAGTTATTATACGGCTAAAAATAAAAAATCCAAAATATCCGCATTTGTTATACTGGTCCATAATTTACTTGAAATTTGCCACCAATGTTCATAAAGATATCCGGATAAATTATTGTTCAAACATGCGCTCCATACACATCATTGAGCGCGTTTTGAAATGCATAACAAAAAATATACAATAGTTCCATTTAAAAAAAAATTACGATGATATTGAAATCTCTGTAAATAATAGTTCAAACGTAAATCCTAATATTCTATTCAGTTTCTTCCATCAAATTAAAAAAACTTTAATATGAAACATTTTTTTTGCTATTTCAATAGTTAGAAAAAGAATAGCGTGTATACGAACAAATCGGACATACTGTATAAACTTACTGAAACATCAGTTAACTTTTCGCGAGAAAAATGGACAAATAAATGTTAATTGTTAGTATATAGTTTAAACAAATAAATTTTTCGTACAGCTATGGAGGAGAATGAATTCCCTTTTCAAAAAATATGTATCAAATATTTTTGGCTACTCTACAGACTTGCAAAGTTGCACCATATCGGTGTGTACGGGTTTGATATGTTACTCTTAAATAATATTATACGGTAGAAGGATATTATTATTAATTATTATTGTTATTACTATATGTCTGTATGATATCGTATAGACCATCATTAATGTATGCGCAAACACATGATGTATGGGTGGGGTTCAGCAACAGGTGCTCTTAAAAAAAAAACATTAAAGCACTCTTTTTAGAAATTACGTTATTGCGAGCGAATAAAATTTGTTTTGCGTTAAATAAACCCGAATAGGACAACAAGGTTAAAAGGCGAATGTGATATCGTTTTATTTTGATTCTCCTTTCTCTTCCGTTTAACGGAATATGTTCATAAGACGATCTTTAACTTGTTACTCTAACAGAAACATTTGTAAATCGCGGGCTTAGACTCTCAAAAATGACCTAGTTTTACCCGTGCTGAATTCTAATTCCTACCACGCGTAGCGTTACAATCTGTTTCGGGACTTCACCGGTAACGTTGCATGCGACATTAAAATGGTAAGGGGGTCCTAGGACCCCCCAAACCGGTGACAGAAAATTACATTGGGTGATAGGTCTATTCTATACCTGGTCTGTGCCTGTACATTATCGACCGTCGGCACGCGGATAACTGCATTATTTCTGAATTAAATAAATGAAATAAATTGTTATCGAGTTTGATCTCATTTTGAAAACCATTTACTTGCTTAAATTTTTATTAAATCGAACCAGCCCCGTCGAACGTCCTGAAAACGTCCTAAAAACGTTTTAAAAACGTCCTAAAAACGTATGAAAAACGTCCTAAAAACGTTTTAAAAACGTCCAAAAATCGTCCAGAAAACGTCCTGAAAACGTTTTAAAAACGTACTTTTTTGTGAAAAAGGAGGTTTTCAGGACCTTTTCTGGACCTTTTCTGGACGTTTTGAAGACGTCCTGAACGTCTGACCTGGACGTTTTTAAAACGTTTTTGAAACGTTTGGTGCTATCTGGGAAGTATGTGTGACGCTGCACACTGCTGCACACCGAGATGTACGCGCATGTACTCGCACGAGCGCCGCCAGTCTTAAATGGATAATCCTGTACTATCGCTACTATCGATAGATAAATAATAGATAGTATGGACTGAACTGGACTGAACTGAAGAATGAATGAAATGTTAACAATAATTTGTATTTACACGAAGTGGCAATAAATTGTGGTAATGCTTGTACATGCTTATGTAGAAAGGAAAAATCTTTCCACTATTCAGACATATGTCGTACATCGAGATATAATTTCAGGTTATAAAGGTTATGTGGCCGAAGTATTTTAAGAACAAAACAGTTTGAAAATAAATAAAACAGTTTTCCTACGCATCATAGAATACAATAAGTGTAGAAAGCTGTGTATATGAAGCAAGTATATCTCTGTTGTCAACGTTATTTAAAACATAGTCAAAGATGCAAGGAAGCAGGAGCATCGGGAGGTTTCTATTATCTCGTAAGTTTTAAAAATAATACTTCTTCGTTGCACGCATATTTGTTTATTGATATTCTTGATTTTATTTGGCAGCCCATTGTCTGTTCGAGTGTGCTCCAGCAGCTGGAGTAAAGTCTTTCGCACCTGGAGCTTCTTTTGAAAGTAAAGAAATTATTAAATAACTAAAAAGATAAAGACGCTAGAACTATACTTCTAATAGAATCTATTCTTTATCAGATGTTGAATTTCCTGAACGTAACAAGCTCAGGGTCATATTTAGATCGCCTCAGTACCCACCAGCTATGCGACCTTTTAAAATGCAGAAGAGGCTGAGACTAATGCGTGGTTACGAAGAGTATCACAATACTCTTTTGCATAAGCAATACGGCATAATAGTAAGGAAATTAGGTATTAAAGCTTTTCCGTTTACTATACGCCTAAAAGTATATCTACAATTGTAGGCAACAGGAGGTGGCAGAATGAGACACAATCATTTCGAAGTGGTACGTTTTACGTTATTAAAGAACTTGGATTTCAAAACTTCATTCGCAGTATGGAGACTCCAGGACCCATGGCAACCAATCACTAAAAAGGTTTTCATTATTATATACGTAACACTAAAAAGCGAACATTTAGAAAGGGTTCTAATAGTTACGACGATCTTCTGTGACAGAGTCAAGGAGTGCGCATGGGAAGCGGTAAAGGTAGCATCGATCATTACGTCACCCCAGTGAAAGCCGGCCAAGTTATCGTAGAAGTTGGAGGCTTGATTGAATATTTCGAGGTAACAAAACCCTGCATCCACGATTCCTCGACATCTTACGCTACATAATAAGTGAAATGGTTCGTCAGGTGAAACGCGTCCTGATCGACATCGCGCGCAAATTACCATTCGCTGCTAAGGCGGTGAGCCAAGAGATGCTAGAAAAGATGGCAGCAGAGGAGAAGAGGTTAGACGAGGAAAATCAGAATCCTTGGACTTGGAAGTATATCATTCAAAACAATATGTTCGGTTGCCACAAGTGGATATCCAAGTACGACAAACGGTGGTTTAATAAATACGTGTAAACAGTAAACATTTGTACTTGTACCTGAGACAGGTACAAATCGTTGATAAACGATTTATCTTAAATAACAGTTACACTTTATTTCGTTTACCTAAATATTCCATCGAGGTTTCCGTTCCGAAGCTCGAAGTCATTCTGGTGATAACAGAACGATATCACTGACCTCGTCGCCTTGTTCTGCTTTATTACTGCTCGGCGACCATCTTCGTCTAGAGCCAAGTGGGACGAAGGGATAGAAAGAATACAACTGAAGCAACACTTATATGTTACAATTACAATATTTTATATATATATATCTTTGATGACGGTTTGGTGGTAACAACAGGTAAATACTACATATTGTACATTGAGTAGGCGATAGTCGTATCTTACTGTTTAAATTAGCGTATCGGTCGCGCCGATGCGGATGCCGGCGTCCACGACGACGACAAACAGGACCAAAGACGAGCGATGGCGGTGAAAACAGCGATAACAACATCGGCAGCAGCAGCAACAACAAGAATCTCGATAACAATAACAATAACAGCAACGATGACGTACGGTGGGATCGTGATCAATAGAAATACAAGGAGAATTGAATCGGGCACGATGCGATAATATAAGTGGGGGGTAATCAGCAGGGTCAAGAGACTGGTCGGTCGATTATGTTAATTTGTGCTTACGAGAACGATAATATCCAGGGTGTCCCATTTAATTCAAATAGATCCATACATCGATGTAAATGGGACAGCCTGCGTACAGGACGAGGCACTTGAAATTACCCTTAATCTGAACCAAAATGAAACGAAGGGTAGTGCATATAGCGTTAAAAGGAACCGAGTAGGACGAGAGGATCTACGATTCTTTTAAATTTTTAAAGTAAGAGTATCTACGTGTTTCCGCTTGGGAAGAAAAGAGGGAGCGAGAGAGAGAGGGGGGGGGGGGAGAGGGAGCTGGAGAGAGAAGGTGATCTGCAAGTCTGCTTAATAAAGAGTGACCCAAGAAATAGCCTCTTTTTGGGCCCAAGATTTTGGAACTGAATTTTGTGCCAAATAATAGCTTACGATGAGACATCAATCACACTAAATTTTCAAGTTGAGGTGACAATTAGTTTCTGAGATATGGCAGGTCAAAGAAGTGAAAATTCATTAACGCGTCAGCCAATACGCTTCGATGTATGGACTTTTATGTCAGTCCGATAATTTAAAGGATTGTTCCCACTGGTTTTGCTGACTGCTAACAACGAGTTTGAACTTAGATTTTCAAAATTCACAATGGCCGATTCAATATGGTGGACGATATATTTAAAAAAAGCAGCTATAACACAGACATTTATATTTCTTGATTTTGATTTTTGGAAATGGTGATGGATGTATTACATATATCAGGATTTGGTATATTTATATGTTAGCAGTGAGCAAAATCAGTGGGAACAACAATTCTTGAAATTATCGGACTGACATAAAAGTCCATACATCGAAGCGTATGGGCTGACGCGTTAATGAATTTTCACTTCTTTCACCTCCCATATCTCAGAAACTAATTGTCACCTCAACTTGAAAATTTAGTGTGATTGATGTCTCATCATAAGCTATCATTTGACACAAAATTCAGTTGCAAAATCGTGGGCCCAAAAAGAGGCTAAATCAGGCCTCATTTTTGGCTCACTCTTTCAAGTGCCTCGACCTGTTTGTTATGAGTACGGCATGAACGGCAGGTGTATTTATAGATCATATCGCGAGCAGGATCATCGATGATTGCCATCGTGGTCGTGGACGTCGACGTCATCGCCGTCCTCGTGGATTTTTTGTCGCCGTCGCCTCGTCGATCAATCGTTTCTATTATCATTAATATTACTATTATTTATCCGCATTTATCACACTTAAGACGTAGAGATATACAGCGACGACATCGTGTGTCTTTGAGGAATGTGTGTGAATGCAGAGTCAGCGCTTCTTGCCACGCCAACGTATCTCTATTACAATATTTTATGTATACATATATCATATAATCATTCTCCCTGATCTGTGGGAACTTATCAAAAATAAAAAAAGGGGGGAAAAGAGAGAGACCGGCAGTTGTATTCGACTTCGTAGAGCGCCGTACGGGCGCCTCCGCCCCGAGGGCCAGCGATTAAAGAAACGCCCCCGAGGCTGCTAATCGTATAGAAAATTCGGCGCAGTGAGATTGCATCGTTTGCTGCCCCCGAATCGTCCCTCTGCGATCGCGACGACGAATCGATCTAAGACCAATCGACGCCGCGACGGGGGGTGCGACCCGAAGCGAACGATTCGCGAGAGCTTCCGCCGAGCGAAATCATCGGCGAGAAATGATCGAGCTTGAACAGCCAAACTACGGCAAGCGAGCCGAGAACCGTCCTGGCGGACGTTCGTTGCCCTCTCTTGGCAGATTGCGAGTTCTGCGAGCGACAGGAAAGAAGGAGAATCGCGTCTGTATATATATACAATTGGGCGCAGCCAGAGCTGGAGGAAATAGTATTCTAAGTAAAAAATAGTAACTGTAATGTCGTTTGTACGGCGATATCGGGCCGGTTTCGCTCTCGTCTCCTTGTCATCGCGGCAAGCGAACATGGTGAAACAGCAGGAAGTGTACGCGTGCCACGCTTCTCTCGCGTTCCCCGGTCTAGCTTACTCGTCTGACGACAGACGTCGCGCGAAAACAAAAATACTTTCGGTCTGTCCGTCGAGCGGTTGTTCAGCGTGTCGACAGGACGAGAGGAAATATGTGTCGAAAGGGTGGCTAGTTAGTTACGCGAGGTGCCAGGAACGCGGACACGGAAGGGCGGAGGACGTTTCGAGGAACTTTAGTCGAACCATCATCGTCTTCGTCGCGATCGAAGAGCGTTTCTTACTGTTCGTTAACACAGGATCCCTCAGTCCTGCCGTGCGAGAAGCATCGCGGCACGGTACCTATGTTTCGCGCGATACAGCTTCGCAAGCTCTCCACTATTTTCTATCGTAAATACTATTTTTGTCCGGCTCTGCGCGGGGCCTCGTCCTTGCCGCGTGTAATCCGTGGAAATGGATCGACTCGCCTCGGCGAAGGGGATGCTGCGGACGAGGACCCCTTTTCGTAGGATTAATTTTCATTTGCGAGTAATTAGCGCGCGTCTCTCACTCACGGTACTCGATATGGTTGATTCGTTTCTCTTCTACGTTCCACCGTCCCGCTGGAGAGGAGCCTCTCTCCTGCCACTCCTCGATGACAGAGAGGAGAGGATGGCCAGAGCCGAGGAATGACGGCGCTTCGGCCCGCCTGGTGACTCGAGGATACTAGCGTAGGCGGGCGAAAGGCAACGTAGATCGCGCCTCGCGTTCATTAGTATTAATAATAATGCAATTAGTTACGCTATAAGACTAGAATTCACGGCGGGGTATCGTACGTTGTCTCCGGCGCCCTTTAACCCTCTGCGGCTCGCCCCGACGCTCGACTGGGGGATGAGCCTACCGAACGTGCACAGTGCAGATGGGCTCGTTGACGTACCGTATACGCGATATTTACAAGAGTATCGATGTACAGGCTGTCCCAAAATCGATTGCATGAGATTCCCCACCGTTTATTAGTCGGAGGCTGAAGACACGAGAGGGAGTGGGTGCGAGGGGAAAACAGAATGACGAGCAAATGATTCGTATGAGATAAATTAGGGACATTTGGGACACTGCCTGTAGATGTTCGAAATAGCAATTCTACTCACTCTGACACTGTTCTCGAGTGCGTTTGAAGGAATGGGCCGCGTCGTCTTAATTAAAGTCAACGAAAATACACCATCTGGAATGGTGAGTCAATTTCTCTAATAAAAATAAAAACGGCGTGTCGAGCTCGAAGAGACTTACGAATACGTATTTGAATAAATAAAGATGCTTGAGTGCAGAGGGTTAACGGGAGCGTGGCCCGCGTCGACGCGGGCCTCGACGCCGACCCGAGCGTCTTTTTTGTATTCTCTTTTCTCTTCTCTCCCGCACTCGTCAACATTACATATCATTATATCCCACGCTCGACGTGCTCTAGCACACAGCTTACAGATACATACATACTTAGTAGACACGTAGCTCCAAGACGCCTATACAAGATAGGGTGGTAGATCCGCAGGGATCTATAGATCCGTGCGCTCCCGCTGGGCGGCGATCGCCTTCTGGGCGTAGATCGCTCGCGTGTTTCGCGGTTTTCTTATCTGCGGGGGGTAACGCAAAGCTGAGAAGATCAATACGCGATACTGACTTAAAAATTGGTAAAAGATCTAATAGCGAACCAACATTCTTTGCGACTGAAACGATACGTTAAATGTAAAAGTATAAGTCTGATCCGCTTCGCCCATAGAAATGTTCTTCGCGGGTTTGAGTTAGCCCGTTCGATAAAATCGATCGAAAGGCGAGGCGCGCGCGATTGGATTCGCAACAGGAAATTGAACCAATGCGGAAGAACGAAAGCTACTATCGTGAGGGATGTGCGTCTATTTTGCATGTCTCTACCTTTCATTCTCTCCTCACTCTCTCACATTTTCACACACACGCGCGCGCATACGGTGTAATATGTGTACACGAACGTGGGCGCGTCTTCGCGATGGAACTAACGATGGCACAGATGCGGTTTACGCTTGCATTTGCACGTGGAAGCACGTGCCACGACTTCGACGTGCGGGTCGCGTTTTGGAAGCGGCACGTACGCGAATAATTGCGGAATCCAATCGAATCGAAGGGGTGAATAGTAATTAAAAGCGATACGGGAGCAGCGTATTGGGCCGCCGGGAGTTAAATTAGTCTTTCCCCACTTTGCTGCCAGCAAATCTTCGAGTTACCTACTGATCATGGCGTTCCCCGCGACTGTCTCGATTAATTTCTCCATTCTCATCGCAGTGCAACTAGACTCTCACACTCTGGCATAGCTCGAGGTGACTATTCTCCATTTTCTGTTTTTTATTCTCATGGAATTATAATGTGGCGCGTTTGGTTGCGAATTGGTCGTGGGACGATCGCTGAGAACAGTTCAGGGAGGTTCGTACAAAACGTTCGACGAAGATCGAGGAGTTTGCAGACACACTGCGATATAGAAAGCAGGAGTTCTCGAACATCGTATAACCAGAGATACATATCGATCGTTAACTGATTAGTCTCTGATTTAATCGACGGTATTAGGAATACTGGTAGCAACGTGTACCTACGCGGCGGCCCGACCCTCGCGCTTCCTGCTCGGCCCCGGCGAGCAATTATTGATACGCGCGATTTGCTCTACGGCGTGCCGTAAAAATTGTAACATTAGTATCCGTTAAGTCCCATAATTAACATGCGCTAGGTCGCGTGTATATATATATATATATACACACAGTCTTACAAAGCAAAATTTACAAACATTACGACGTACGGTCGATCGAATAAATATTATATACGTCTCCTCCGGCGCAGATCGGCTTGTAAAATGACCGGTCGACAGCTCTTGTCTCGGTATCGACCTCGTTGCTCACTGAAACAGGGTAGACTCGCAGGCAGGGATTCGAAAATAAAGCACAAGACACGCGAGCACCCCCCTCATTTCTTTCGGAACAACTGCGGGCAATGAACGAAAGCTCCGAAGGATGACTGAAGAGAAAGAGACACGAGCAGTTGGGGGTGGTTGGATGTAGAAAGCGAGATCGATTTCGAGACAAAAGGGTCGGATTTTGTTCTCGGCCATTTTCGTTTGGTGAATGCCCTTGTTGCCCTGAGGTGGGAACGAGAGGCTCATTCCAATCACCAGAGGGAAAGGGCTTGGGCGAGAGGATCGATAGTGCACGGAGGCGGAAGCGAGTATCGGCGGTCGATCGATCGTCGGAGAAAAGAGGAGAAAGCTGGTCGAATCGAGCGCGCGATCTACCTACCCCACCGGCCACCTACGATCACACCTTTCTTTTAAAGCCTCTGCGAGTGTCAGTATATGTGTACGCGTGTCAGGATATAATCGATGGAAGCGACATAGCCCTTTCGGTTATAGTGGAGCGATATGAGAAACTTCGAGCCCTTCCTTCGGCTACTGTGAACATCGCGCGGTCCTCGATCAACGGGGGAAAAAGAACACGGTAGGTACTGCGGATTGCTGTAGGTACCTGAGCTCCTTGGTTACTCGAACTTCTTTGTCCACTCAAGTACACCATGTCCTCGCGTCTTTGACTTAATCTACGACTTCCTTGCACCTCTTCCAGCGACTATACGAGTCGAGAGAGTGTGTGTGTGTGCGCGCGTGTGTAGGTATGTGTATGTCCATGCGTTTGCGCGATACTCCTGATGTGCTGCTAGGAAGCTGACTAGATTATAGCCTAGAATACGAAACGACCGGCGCGTCTCAATCGGGGGGGAGGGGGGCGAGCTTAGCCCGCAAGGGTTCTCGATACGAACGTGCTAATGGCGAGAGGAGGATAGAGGAAGCGGAGAACGAGGCCCGAGCTTGCCCGCGCGTAACCGTGCACAGCTGGCTCGACGAGGACGCCCGGCGTTTCGTACCGACTGTGTTGACTACTCTCGGCCTTCTCGAAGGCCGAACGCCGTCACCTAGGCGTTCGACTCCTTCAGGTTGTCGAAATACTGCATGATCTGGTTGTAGTCCATGTCCAGATTCAGGTCGTCCAGCGCCACCGACCCCTCCTGCTCTTGGGACGAGGATGAGGAGGAGGAGGACGAGGAGGCGGAAGAGGAGGAAGAGGAGGAGGAGGAGGACGAGGAGGAGGAGGAGGACGGTGATGTGTTAGGCGGCGAGGAGGACGATGAGGCCACGGTCGGGCTGGACACGTTCATCGAGGAGGCGATCGCGGACGTCGCGAACGACAAGAACATTGGATTACCGACGATCGTCGCCCTCTTCACCTCTCTGGCTCTCGGGTCCTTCGAGTGCCTGTTGTCATCGTGATTCACTAGCTCGACGAACTCCTCCTCCTCCGCGGCGTTCTCTTTCGGGCTACCTACTCTAGCTTTACCGTGTGGCTTGATATGGTGGATCTGCTTGCTATGGCGCTGATTGTTCCCGTGGTGGTGAATGCCGCCAGCGCTCCCGCTCGACGCCCTGTGACGGTGCTTCCTCGGGGTCTCTGGCAGACGCACGATCACCCCCGTGTTCCTGTGCGGCGGCACGGGTGGCTTGTAGTCCTCGTTGCCGTTGTTGTTCACGAGGCTGCTCACTGGGGCCGCTGACGTGGTCGTCGCCATCGCGCTGCTCAGGACTGGCACTCCGTGGGGCGGCAGGGGTGGCGGAATGTCGTCGTTGCTGCGTAACAGTGACAGTATTCTCTTGGTTAATTTCGGGTGAAGATTCAAGGAGACCGGTGAGCTTAGAAATAACCTGAAATACTTACTCGTTTCGCGTGGTGGTCACGGTCGATGTTGCCATGGATGCGGGAGTGGTCACCGTGGTTGCAGTTACCGCGATTGACGGCTTCGTAATGGCTTTAGAAGCGAAACTGTTCCTCGCAAGCTTGTCCCTCTTGCAGTAGGTCGTCGTGTCGATGGGCCCGGACCCGTTACTCCGTTGTCCAGCGGATGGTAGCTCGATGTGGTTCGGGTTGTCGAAGCAGGTTGCGAGTTCAGCGGCGTCTGCCTCCGTTTCGCTGGCCAGGGGGTTGCTGGTTACCCGAACCTGAAACGACCAACTCACCCCGATGCATACCGAGACAGGTTTGGGCGCAACAGTGTAACATGATACTCCGCGAAACGCGCGTGTCACTTCTTCTACTTTATACAACGTAGCAACTCTGACCTATGCTATAACTGCCTTTTTAAAACCACTACACTCCTACACGTTAATGAGTCGCAGCATCGTAGGAGATAGATGTGAAAGATGAAGCACCTACCTGTTGAGGTCCGCAGGCGGCTCTCTCGAGGGTGGCTCGTCCCAGCCAGACCCAGTCGTGCGCGTTCGTCGTGGACTCTCTGGGAGGTCTTCGCCCCGACGCCAGCTGGTTGGCCGCGGCTCTGGCCCTCGCTGCTCCAGAGAGGACCGGAAGCGCGGCTCCGGCCAGCGGAGAGTCCGGTGGCTGGGTCTTGAACTTGCTTGCGTAGACCACGCAGGAGACGACGAAGACGACGATGGCGAAGCAGAAGGCGGCCAGGAGGACGTACATCCCGATCTCGAGTGGGCTCATGCGCGCCCCGCTGTGGTGCCGTATCCCAACGCCGCCCATTCCTCCTGAAGACATGCCATTAGCTATAGCCGTGCGGTGCTGCCGTGCCTGCACCAAAGGCTCGTGCCCGTGCCCGTTCTCGTCTTTCAGCGGTAGCCCTTTGCACAGAAAACAAAGAGACAGCAAGAGAGAGGAGAAGAGTGAGAAGAACGGTGCTGAATGAAGCGCAGAGAGCTCCGGGAGCTGCGCGTTAATCCTCCCGCACAACCAAGCTTGCCTGCAGAAAGCGAGACGGGTGCTTCGTGATCATGCAAGGGGAACGCTCGTCGACTGACGGCTGAAGGATGGGTAGGCTTATGCTGTGTGTCTTTCTTTAAGACGCCATGAATGGATGTGCTAGCAATCCTCTTATCCTCCACGCATCAGATCGAGAGGTGACTCGTACGGTAATAAAGTGTTGACAGACAGCGACGAAACTGCAGTAGTGAGTCATAAAAGGAGGAAAGGAAAGGTGGAGAAGACAGGCTACAGAGAGGATCCAACCTCTATGACGCCTCAAAGATGACCAGCGACGAAACTGGAAGGGGGGAGGGGAGGGGAGGGGGGGGGGGGCAGCGGGAGTTTCTGCCCCGGGCGCCGATTTGCGAGGGGCGCCAAATGAGAAATCATTATAGAGAAAAGACATAGTTTTGGAAAAGCTAGATCAATGGCTTTATTCAAATTTATATGGTACGTTATTCCATTACGAATAAAGAAGATACACATTTTGTGGAAAAGTAATTAAAATTTATCGATTTAAAACTTATTTATCTGTTATCAAACAGCAAACAAATTAGGGCACCTGCAATAGGTTTGAAACCAGTTAGGGTAATTCCGGGTGAGATGGCCTTGCGGGTGAGATGGCTCGATCATGCTTATGTTCTAGAATGTTGCGATTTTCAGTTGTTTTTAGTGGTATGTTGCGCGTCGCTCACACGCCGCATTAATCGTGTTTTCTATTTGCTTTCAACTGTGAAATCAGGTAAGTTATTTGTAATGTAAAAATGGACTATTCTCGAAAAATTTCTACGTGTTCTTTAAATTATAATTTACTGACATTTTACGAAAAAGTAATGACTTTTTCTGAATGCAGGGCGATAATAGAATGTTTAGAGGTTATATTTCCGTTCTTGTGATGAGATATTGCCGTAGCATTATTGAAAAAACTAGCGTGTCAGCGCTCCTTGACTCTCGGGTTAGTTGGCCCGATTTTTTCGGGGATACTTGGCCCATCATAAAATCATGCATAATAGCTAGTAAACGTTTTTGTAGAACATGCCAACGGAATATAAACGATGATATAATCGGCGCAGGAAGTTATGGACAAACGAGGCATTGTTGAAAGCCGTAGTAGCAGTCCAAAAGTGGCAAAATGGGTGGGTTGTGGGGAGCAGTACCCGATGACTGAGTTCGCTGTATGACCTGTAAAAAATGGTTTCACGAAGGATGCTCAAAATTTTTGAATTTGTGTAACGAGTGTGGAAAAGTTCTGTGCAAGAAAAAGAAATAATTTTTCGTCGTATTAACCTTATAACATGTATTTTTCATATGGGTCATCTCACCCGGATCGTCCGGGTGAGATGTCCTTTCGCATAGACTGCAATTTTATTTTATTTTTCTTAAATGTATGATTATTTTTTTTATTTAATTTTATATTATTCATCTAAATGTATTTCCTTTTGCAAATATATTTTTATCCTTTATAAAACAACTAAATTTACGGTGTACTGATTGTTTTAAAAAAAGTGGACCATCTCTCCCCGACTTACCCTAATAAACATGTTTATTATGCCTTTTTTATGTAAAGTGTGGACTCAACCTCGTAAGGTGGGCAATACAAGGTGGTAAAATGTTGAGGGGGAGGGGCCAAACAGAATGCTTGCTCCAGGCGCTTACAACCTATATAGTTTCGTCCCTGAAGATGATGGAAGCCGAAATATACGCGACGAGACGTGAGCGTACAGAGTGCAGCATACTTGGAAACGGAACGAGTGCGAGGGTATACGAGCAAAGGGGAACAGGGTCTATTTACCGATGAGAATGTCGTGTAGATCGGGCGCCATTTCTCCCCTGCTGGTCTTCCTTTCCCTATGGTGATGGGAACCGACCGTTCCGCCTCCGTCGTTCTGCACGAACTCAGGTCGATTTTGGAGATCGCTCGAGGCGAAGTCCACCTCAACGTTGGCCGAAGCGCTGGCTAATGCTGACGCCGTCGCCCTCTGAGAACCCTTTCCTGCTCGCCTGCCAGTCAGGCGACAGGCGTCGGCCAACTGAAGGCTGACGCGTAACAAATCGCCGCGTCCTTCTCCGACAGCGATCACGCGAGGGTGATGGGAAGCTACCATAGGCGCGAACGCAACTACCTCTGGGTCTAAGCTCTCGACTAGCAAGTGGTAGTCGCTGACAGCGATTTCCCTTAACGGTGTCCTGGTCCCGTCCGAGAACTCAACGTCTATATCCAGCAGGCCCTCCTGTGTGTCATTTTTAACTGTGGGTTATCGCGAGTCCCTCCTTTTGAGCGTCTGCTTCTTCCCAGTTATAGGGGAGAGTAGGGTAAAGCAGAACGGGTGGGTAAAATCAATGTTTCTCTTAGATGAGACCTGCGAACGAGTTGGTATCACGTGACATGGGACCAAACGGTCCTCACAGCATTTCGTGACAGACCATAGACCCGTGCACACGTTGGATTCTATAGCCCTTACGTAAATATTAAATGTTTAATAAATTACCTCATGTGGGGCAAAGCGGTTAACACTTTTGCGTGGAGTAAAACGGAACATCTATTAAGCATGGGAAAGAATGGAAACGTCTCTTAGTACGTTAATCTTTTTTCTTTTAATTATTAAATGATTTAATTCAGCTATTCAGCTGTTTAGTTGGTTGGTTCAAATCTGGAAACTCAATTTTAACCCACTTCCACCAATCCAATTGTCTTGAAACTTTGCAGGCGTGCGTAGTTATGAGGACGATACAAAGTTATGAAAAAAAAACTCCGTAGGGGGGGGGGGGTGAACAATCGTCCAGTCATCAATAAATATATTACGTCTGTAATTTTGCAGTGATTCTGGCCGTAAGAATTTTAATTGTGAAATACCCTCTAAAATTTATACTTTGCGCTGGCCCCTGTTCTGCCCTGAACCTATTGAAAAAAAAAAATCAAAATTATAAAAATGGTGGCTGCAAAACGGCAAATTTTAAAGAAACGTCATTTTTCGCCAGGGAAAAGAGCCATTCTATTTTTTTTTTTTTTTTTTTTTTTTGACAAACCAGGAGTTTTTACAGACTTATGCCTACGTTCAGGTCGTAACTAGACATGTTTCATATACATGCTGGATTTTTTTCAAATCGACTGATACCTCCGTTTTTTCCCAATCACTGCAAAACGAAGAGGAAATATGATTCCGAGAAAAACGCGCTAAAAGTTTCGAAAGAGGAATCTAGTCTACCTGCGTGCGCGCAGAAACGGTTTATGGCGCGCTCGACCTTTTCGGCTGTAAAATCCTCAATTTTGCGAATTTTAACATAAACCAAACGGCATTTTAGTCGGGAAGGGTGGTACTTTCTGACTGCCTAGTCCCCTTAATACAGAATCAAGCGTCGAAATGATTTTGTTGTGGTTTTTATAAAATAACGTTTAACTTGAAATTTTTTTTTATAGGTATATTTTTTTAGATTGCAGATCAAAATTTTCATTACTAGATATGTTTGTTTCCAAGAAAATTCATTCGATCAAACTGTTAGTTTAAATTGTAATAAATAACATAATCATATGTATAATGTAGATGTGTTCTCCATGCACGTGTCCGATATTCATGTAAAAATCCATGTGTATTTGATTATTTTAGTAATTTTTATGTTATCTGGTAAAATATTTTTTCGTATGTGTATAATACCTACGTATATATATATTTGTTATATTCTATCTATAATAGTTATACCTAAAGCACATATTTATAGTTTTTTACATAAATGAACACTTTTTAAATCATAAAAATGAAGATTTTGTACGTTTACATGGTCTTCAAATGGGTGTTCCGCTTTATCCTACCACTTGAGCGAGGCGAAGATTTCAATACCTCCGGTAAATCTCATTTTCCTTTGTTGCCAAATATTTTTCTTAACCAAGTCTTTGATTTTCTTATAGTCTAAAGTCCACTTAAGACTCCTGTTGAAGTCCTGTGTCTTTTTTCCTTCTGATTTTATGTTATCACCTTCCAAAGTTAAGCGTTCCATTTTCACCCTACTCTCCCCTACCTACCCTAAGATATTATTAGACAACGTTACCTGATACTGGGCAGTCAGCCTCCTCGTGACCGACGTCTCCGCGACGTATCCATTTTCAATGGCGGTATCTGGGCTGATGGTCAGCTGAAGGCCAGACACCACTCTGACGGAGAGTCTGGTGATCGCCACTCGATCATTCCCCACTCGCACTTCCTTAGCTCCAATCACTCTGCCGGTAATCGGCGAGAGCACCTGCACTTCCGTTCTGCCCACTCCGCGGCCTTGCACGATCCTCCCCTGCAAGAGCGTCGCTATTCTGGGATCCGAGACCCTGAGCATGCCCATCACTAAGTCGGTGACGCGAAGCCAGGTCCGGCGGTTCACGAAATAAGAGACTCTCCCCGAGTCGTGATCCGTGGCGAGGAACCTCGCGTGCACCTCGACCGGGCTCTGCTGGAACCGTAGCCGCCGGCAATTGGTCGACGGCCCTCTGTCGATGGAATTAATCGCATCCCATCCGTGCTCGTTCCCTCTGAACCTCTCCTCCTGCTCGTCCTCCTCGAGGATCACGTCCGCGTCTTCAACGTCCATCGAGGTGTCGTCGTCTATCGAGTCCTCAAGCTCAGCGGCGCTCCTCTTCTTAGTCTTCGCGGCGACAGATTCGTTGTCCCTTGAAGCGGTGGCGTTTAGACTGCGTTTGCTCTTGGCGCCTATAGCGTGCTCCTCGGGAACTTTCCACCCTTTGATCTGGCTCAGCCTGGTGTCCCCGACGGTCACCTCCAGAGGAAATTCTGGCATCCAGACGGTGAACTTGGCCAGGCCGGTGTAGGTTCCGTATTTGACGAGGACAGAGGCGTTACTAGAGCCACGGATTTCCGTGCCGTCCACGTACACGCTGCTGCAGGACGACGACACCTGCGGAGAAATTTCGTTAGACGAGGCTTACGGGCATCATCTTGCCGTGCCCTAACTTTCACTGTCGCAGTCCCTACGAAAACTACAGAGAACGCGTCTCTGGGCTCTTGACGCTACTATCGTCACCCCCTCCTACTGCCTCTACACAACGATATTTCTTCCCAAAGTACACCTAAGAGCAGCCGCGATTGAGCATGTAGAAAAGTTGCAGGGGCCACGTACCTTGAGCACGCTCTCGTCCTCGGAGTGACAGGAGGACTGCAGCGTGACGTCGGCGACAGTGCCAGCCTGGCTGACGATGAACACCTTCATCCCCTGGGACACTTGCCGTCCCGTCAGCACCGCGGTGTTCATCACCTCCCAGTTCTGCGACACAGGAACAGAAAACGAACTCGATTAAACCGTCGCCTTTGTCGTCGCGAGGCTCGTTAAAGCGCCCCAACTCCATTCAACGAGGCCCTCCTCCCGCTCGATTTAGGGAGGGCGCACGATCGTTCCGTCCGCGGTAGCTTTTGTTTGCCCTCCCCCCCCCTGCCCCCCCCCCCTCCGACCGCCACAGGCCCTCGTCGGCGCAAACCGGCGGAAAAGTTTCGAGAACGGTCGCGGACTCGGGTCGAGGAAAGGAGGCTTTTAAAGGGCCTCTGCAGGTCGCTGGGATCGTGGTGCTAGACTATTTCATAGGTTCCCGTACCTACGCGCGCGCACACGGCCGTGCAAGTTGCTCCAGAGCGGGCCACATCCGAAACACGGGTCTGTGTGCGAGTGTGTACTTTGCAGCGCGCAGCCGGTGAAAAGGGGGACGGCAGGACGAGGGGGAGGAGAGAGAGAGTCCGGTGCACGAAGCCATTTCCAAGTTGGCTTCCGTACAGTCTGCCCTTTGGAGGGAACATCAAACGACTCGGATATTGCAGCGAGGGAATTTAAATCTCTGACCCCGGAGCGGCTCTCTATCTATCCACCCACACCCGCGCACGTGTGTACACGGGCGGTTCACGTACCCTCTGAGCCTGGCCCCGGCATCGATGAGCCCGATCTCGTGTTCTTAAGCTCGACGGAAAAAAAGAGGTGACGTCGAGTACACGCGAGTGACCCCAGCCGGATATTTTTCACGTCCACCCGAAACGTCCCCTCGGGTCCATAGTACTCGGGGGATGATTCTTTGTTGTGTAGCGAATCCTCGGGACTGGACTATGGAACAAATGTTTAGGAATCTGTAGGGGAGATTATTTTAAAGGGAACTCGGATCGCTGCGTCAAAGTCGAATATAATTAGATAATTAGGGTGGGCGAGTTACATTGTCCAGCCTGTAGAAATCTCGTGGCGCTTGTCTGCAGAGAAAAAGAAGGAGAACTCGAAGACCAGCTACGAATAGCTACGTTTCTATGGATTCTGCAGCCTCATCGAGGGCCAGCTATTTCAATCGGTAGAGCAATCGTTCAGCAGGCAACGCGTCCTCGATCGAACCCCTGTTTCTATTCCTCAGCCATCGGTGCGCGCGAGGCGCACGCGCGATCGCGGGGTTGCACGTTCAAACAAACATTCCAACGCAACGCAGCTGGCCAGCTACGGAGGATCCAAGTTCCATAGAACTCCTCCGCAAACTGTACGCGCGTGTACGGCTTCGAACTAGGCAAGTTTATCGGGAAATCTCTGATCCACTTAGCCAGTTCGGTTGCTCCGTCTCGGCGAGATTTAGCTATGCATTATCGAGAGCTGCTGTTTCCCAAAGGGCTCGGGGTCCAAGTGGAATTCCCTGGCCATGCCCCGAGCTTCTTATCCTCCCGACCTGGCTGGGGGTATTTATACATCGAGTGGCGCCGAAATACCCCCCCCCCCCCCGGTGATTAAACGACGCCAGCCACCACTCCGGCTGGGCCACCGGGCAAGGCTGGTGTCAATGTTGTCGCTAAGCTCGGTCTGCAGCTAGTTTACGAGTACGCCGGCTGCGCGATCCACGAAAAGCAGTGCCGGGATCCTCTCTTTTAATTAAAAATTTCCCCAACCCCCTCGCGAAGCCAGTAGAGGGGGACGGCAATTAGAATAGGGATAATCAAGGAGCTGCGAGCTTCCGGCAACTTCTCCCGCGCTGCGGCGCTTTCAAAGGAATATGTAAGCGAGTTGATTAGCTGATTAATCAATTAAAGAAGCTCGAGACAGTCCACGGGTGGTGATTATCGTGTACACAACGTCCGTCTCGACTGACCGAGCGTTCCGGATTCGCGGGAGAGGATCGGCGAGGAGGAACGAAACCGAGGAAACTACAAACGAAATCAATTAACCCCCCTGGCGCGCGCTAAGCACTCGGAAATCCCGGTCAAAGAGCCGAATGTCGAATAAATCTGCCCAGCCGTATCGCGAGCGGAGCGACGATAAAAACTGCACGAGACGAGACAGTAGCTTTATCTCGCGGGGGTGAAACGGAAGCTCCTCCGCGATCCGAAGAAACTGTACTTAATGGCGCTATTCTTCCTTAAGACAGAAGGTTCTCTAAATGTTAGCCTATAGATAATCGGAGGGGACAAGCTGGACTGGATAGCCGAGGAGATTATTGACCTGTGACCTCGCGATGTGCGATCGTTGCTCGCGTGTCGTTTCAGTCGCGACGACGAATTAACTCGTCGGTAGGGAACGCTTCCTCCATCGGGCATCAGAAATCGACTCGTTGAAATTTCATGGATCCACCAACTTAAGCGAAGATTCGCGTATGCTATCCCTTAAAATCCACCCCCTATAATAAGACGGCTAAGAATATCTCCAGCACCTCTTCTGCTTTGTCATCGCGACGAAGGCATTGTCCTCCATCCTCGCCCCCGTTTCAGCAGCCCCTCTCCGCTGGCGGGGAGCCTCAGCTCTCTCTGCCGAAAAAGGTCGGCCAGGTCGCGGATCGAGCAGCCGCGCGTGAAAGCGGATTCTCGCGCTGCCATACGCCACGTACTCGTTCGTATCGATCGGCACTTCCGCCGGTGGTTACCTATCGTGCAACTTAGCGGATTCTTTTTCAAGAGATTTCGACGGGGGCGTGGGTGGCGCGGGCTGAAAATCGTGCCGGTTCGTCGAGTGGCGATATTGGTTCGCGTTGCCAGCCCGTCGCCTCTTCGCCCTCGCCCAGATTCGGATTCTTCCATTTACCGGCCGCGTGTCGATCCTGTCGCGGAATTCTCGACATGCACGTTCGGGGCACAGTTGGCGGGAATGAAAGTCCTCGGGCACGTACCCCACGCCGAGGGGGTCCTCGAGCAACCATTCGGGATTACTGGTCCCTTTTATCGCCACCGTTTTCGAGTCTCGCGTCCCGCCGCGTGTATCGAATCGCGCACCTAATTCGAGATGTTTTGGTCGTCGGAGCGGACGAAAGTAGATACCTATCCAGACGAGCCCCGAGGCACGTTCTGCCTTACCTACATTTTCAGGAGTAAGGGTGAAGTGTTCGCCGTATAAGGGGAACATGGATATCGAGCTAAGAGAATCAATGTCTCAGGCATGTAAATTTTCCTGCTTACCTTGGAAATGGGGAGGACAGCCTGGATGTCGTCCTTCTGTATCTCCAGCCGCGCCTGCAGCTTCCTTCTCTCGGCGTGATGATGATGGTGATGCTGCATCTGCCGTTGCTGCAACCTCTGCTGCAGCTGATCCATTCCGTTCAGCTGCGAGCCGTTGTCGTCTTCGCCCTCGAAGGCGTAACGCACGCTCCACACGATACGCCCGCCGTCCCAATTCCCATCCACCCCCTCCTCGCTGGCCTCCAGGAGCATCGTCAGGATCTCCTCGGCTGATCTGCAAGTGAATTTCAAATCGGTTACATCCAGGACGCCCCGGCGATTCCTCGAGAACGATCACGACACCCAGCAGCAAAGTCGAATTTAGTTGCAACCCTCCTCCAGCGTTTGACGCTCGAGAAAATCGCCCACGAGCCCGCTTCCCGACACAGTCTATGGATCGAGCGGTAAATTGCGCGTCTCCCGTCGTAACGAGAGACGCGGAGGGCTGTGTAATTGGATCCATCAGGAAAAATCAAGCGCAAGAGGCGAAACGCTCGAGTTTATCCGCTTAAGCTTAAACAGTGGACAGGAGGGAGAGTAGCGCGGCGACTGTCCGTCGACGTTCGGGAAGCTAACGAGAGAATTCCCATCGACTGGCCAGAAGGGGCGAGTACCTACTACCGTCAGCGACGTCTTTCCAGTTACAAATCGCCGGTGTTCCGTAACGCGAGCGCAACACGTTCGCGCGCTGCGAAAGTTACGTCGAACGCATTAACGACCCTTCCATCCGCGGCCGGGTGTAAACGAGTATCTCCGCCTGAAAGCGGACGGTTATTACCGGTGGATTTACGAGACGGAGTAACCCTGTTCGCCGTCAGTTTCGACAGATTGAAGAGCAGAGCGCGTCTGCTTGAACGCTGCATATCCCGCAACGTGGGGTCGCGAAATCTTTGAGCTCGCGGCGGGAAGGGTGGGAGAGGTAGATAGAAATAGATCGAATCGCGGCCTAGCCTCTACTCTCTATTTTTATCTATACAAACGCCCCCCTCGCGTAATAAAAGGTGTCATCTCGAAGATCCGACGCCGCCATCTTCCCCCTTCCGTTCCACGGCGCTCCCAGATATCCCATCCGGGGCGAGAGCGACGTGCTGCGAACGAAATTAAACAGACGATCGGAGATGAGATCGGCAGGGAATTTATTGGCGTTGCCGAGAAAACGAATTCCGAATTAAAACGGTTGAAGCCAATAGCCGGCGCTGCGAGAGCGACAGCTTCGGAAGCGGGGCGAGATCGAAGGAAAATGGAAGCGAAAGAAATTGCGGAGTAGAATTAATGGAAAAGGGATATTCGCGAATCGACGGCGGTGCTCGCGACGATTCTCGGGCAGCTTTTGAAACAGATAATAAATTACGCATAGCATCGCTATTCTTATTACCTCTCCTGCATATTTTATATCGAAACCATGTCGTACTGTTTTACCAATATGATCCAATAAATACCATTTAGGTATCTAGAAATTTCTGAAGAAAACAGAAGAATCATCATCTCCATGGTGAATATGTTTACCAAAACAAGTAATGATGTTTCGTAGAAGAAGAATCGATGGAGGGAGAAGTGGCGAGACCTCTGGAGGCACCGTTTTATCGGGAGCATAGGTCTCGAGTTTTTCGTGATTTCCTCGATCGATGATCCAAAGGACCGCGGCAATAAACTACTGATTTCGCGCGCGCGAGGAGAAGAGGAGGGAATCAAAGCAGAGCATCGTCGGGTTAGAGGCGATAACAACTTCCACTGTACAGTGTGATACGTGCTACTTTTACTTTTTCCACGGAGTATCTGAAACGAAACGTTCCCGTCGCGACACGACGATAAAATCTCCTTCCGGTTCTCGCCCGTACGACGCTCGATTTCCCGGCGTTCGTTTACGGGCGTCGTTTGCATACTCCTCGAGCTCCTAGAAAGGCGAACCTTTCCGATCCCCTTCGCTCCACGGTGTTGGAAAAATCCTTGGAGAAAGATCACTGAGGCGAACGTTGAGCAGCGTAGCTACTCTTCTATTTCAATTCATTAAACTACAAGAAGGATCGTGTTTCTTGGTCGAAAGAAGCGAAGGGAATACGAGGCAAATACGCGAAAGTTACCTTCGCTCACACGCAAATGTGACAAAGAAGGATGTCTCGAAGGGAAGACACAGCGGTATGTCCCCAGGGGGAAGATCCACTTCACGAGCTACTCTATGAAAAAGGATGGCTAGACACGGTTGTGGCGCAATTTTCGTACCACGCAACAAGATGACCCAGTAACAGATTGATCTTCGACGCCAGTGATCCATCAACATCGTCCTCGAGGGTACCACCACTATTCCGATACGTAATTTCTTTCAGCCGGGCGTTTATCTGGGGCTCGGTGGCTATATAAGACCGCGAACAGGCTGGGGAACGAGTTCGATATCGCGAATCGAGGCGTACAATTATCTCTCGAGAGGACGTTATGCGTTCGAGCGCGTTAATCGCCGGGCTGTGCGCCGTGCTGGCCTCGATGATCCTTGTCGAGGCACATCCGGTGGCGAGCGTCAAGTCGGAGGACGAGGGAAAGCCGTTCGACGAGCAGAATCTACCAGAAGTGGAGGAGAATACAGTGGTCGCCAAACCAGCCACGGACACCTCGAGCGAGTCCAGCAGCAGCAGCCAGGAGAAAACCGCGGGGGGCAAAGCCAAGAGAGACGTCATGGTGACGTTGATCGAAGAGGAAAAGAATGTCCACACGAGGGTGGAGCGATCTTCTAAGAAAAAGAAGAAGGACGGCGACAGTAGCAGTAGCAGTAGCAGCAGCAGCAGCAGCAGCAGTAGCAGCAGCAGCAGCAGCAGTTCTTCCTCCAGTGAGGAAGACGACGACGACGACGATAAGGGTAAGAGGAAGTGTAAGAAGACCTGTGACGACAGTGATGAGAGCGTCGGCCACGACGACGATGATGATAATAAGAAGAAGCACGGGAAATGCAAGAAAGATGACAACGACAGCGACAGCGACAGCGACAGCGACAGCGACAGCGACAGCGACAGCGACGATGACGACGACAAGTGCAAGAAGAAGAAGAGAAAGAAGAAGAAAGGCTGCGATGACGACGACGATGACAAGTGCTCGACCAATGGCGGTGGGGATTGCAGCAGAAAGGGCACGAAGAGTAAAAGGGACGTCGATGGAGAGGACATCGGTTCCGTCAGCGATTCCACGTCCGAGGAGGAGGAGGATAAAACGCAGCCCCGACAGCAACGGTTCGCTGAGGCCGAGCAGGACCAGGATGCGAACAGTAATTCGTCCAGTCAGGAGAAGAAGCCAATTTTCGTAGTTAATTAAGGGTGATGGGGCGAAACGGGGTGAGATTCGACGAGTGAAGATTCCAGATAGGAGCAGAGGGGCGCGGGGATCAGCAAACGACATGATAACGCCTACGGAATGGAGAAACCCGGCGTAATACACACCCATTTCTTTTACTACGCACTAAATACTACTACTGATAACGCGAATTTTTCCAAGATCCAGACCCACGTTCGTGACGCGTGAATTATATTACATATTCATTTAAGATAGGTACTCGATCTTGCGTCATCATCCTATACGATATCATTCGTAAACATTTATTTCTACTACTACTATGCCTACTTAGTGTGTCACTTGGAGTAATGCTCTTTTGTAAAGATTATAGGAATAAAGTGGTGCACGCGTTCCTTGAACCACTTCCATTTCCTTTTCGCACATTGATCACCTTCGATTGCGCGCTCCCTCCAATTACGACAGTTTAGGAACGAGCTACCGTGCCTTTTCCCATCGACAGAGATTAAAGGGCAGAAGACACAAGCCCTGACACGAAACAACTGACGTACTTACGCGCTTGGTAGTCTCGAGGCGTTCTCCTTCCGTCTCGCCGTGAACGTGGCGATCGTGTTCTTCGCGTTTATGTCGCTCTCCACGATCCAGTCCGGGTTGCTCGAAGAGGCTTCCAGGATCTTTATCCCAGACTTCACCCTGGCCCTGTAACATCAAAACGAAACTGCGATTAACGACAAACATCCACTCGAGGCGCACAGTCGATCGGATATCCCGCGATAAACAAACCTACGCCCGTCACGCATGGTTAAATCCCTCGCGCGGGTGGTTCATAAAAACCGGGGCCGTTTTATTATTCACCAAACCACTAGCGACGTCACGAAACGGGCGAATCCGATTAGCGAGGGGCAAACTGCGAGGTTGGAGCTGCGAATTTTGGGACGCACACACGGCGGATCGACAACTGGAATGTTTGCAAAACGGCTCGCGTTTACCCTTTCCCCGGGCGTCGTGATAAAAAAAAACGAGGAGGAGGAACGATTGAAAATAGTTGGCGAGAACGGAGGAGTCGTTTGCAGCGGCGCTATGGTGACGGCGGTGCGGAATGAGAGTTCAAGGGTGAAGATAATTAATTCCGTCCTCGTTTAGGTACATTTTTCCCAATAACTGGACACGATTTCTCGCGGCCTCGGCAATTATCCGCTCAACTCCTTGGAATAATGCGAGCCAGCGGGCACGCTCGTCAACTTTTCCGGTCCCTAGGCTCTTTCAATTATCCTGGCACTCCTGGCAGGACTGCAAACGAAGCGTCGCGTCTAGGCATGTAGGTACTATACGTACGTATCGAATTTCCGTTCGATCGGATCGCCGCGAGCGAGTGCCCTGCACGACTTCACTGGCGGTTTCTTCGCTTCTCCCGTTGCAATAACGCTTCCGGAGCACGCATACCGGATGGCTCCAAGAATCGTTTGTCCCCTCGATTACAAAGTACTGGATTGGAAATTGAATTTCCACGGGCACCGTGAGATATGGGCTTCTAGGATAGCCGTGCTGCGTCCATTGGACAAATCGTCGCCGCTGATGGCAGCTTATAGGTGGCTCCTTCGAACCGTTTGCGCTCGAAACGTGCAGCTGCTCGTAGACGACAGACTTGATGTGCTCGCAGAAACACTCGCTGGGAAATTTGTATGGGTTGGTTTTCAGTTGAAATTTAG
The DNA here is from genome assembly GCA_963932275.1 of Andrena praecox. Lineage (NCBI taxonomy): Eukaryota > Metazoa > Arthropoda > Insecta > Hymenoptera > Andrenidae > Andrena > Andrena praecox. Next base: position 36,306,445 of record OZ010734.1, on the reverse strand, counting down.
ACAAGCCTTTTTTTTAGATAGGGGCCCTGGCACCCCCCGAAGAAGGGGCCTTGTAAGAAGAAAAGAAAATTGGATTTTGTCCTTCAAATAAATATTTTTATAATTACCTAACGAATTTTATTGAATTTGCATTAAAAATATTTCTCTGTTCCCCTCAAGATTAAATCCTGAGTGCGCCACTGCGGACGTGTGTAGAGTAACTGGGGAGGTTTGAGAAATTAGGTGCGTGGGGGTTAAAGGAGATCCAGGGATCGGTAGAATTCGACGAGGTAAATTACTTGGAACAGCTTGTTCCTTTCGATTACCAGATTGAATTAAGAGTTCTGATCCGCAGCGAAGAAAATGCGAACGAAATCTTCCACCAACCTATATAATTACCGAAACTATCAACAACCCCTGATGTTTTTCTTGATGCTGATGCTGGATACAAAGCAAAGTGTGAAAATTTCGATCACATAGGGGAAGAATCTCGAAGGAATATCGATCCCGCGTAGACAGGCGTTTCAGTAGAATAGGTCAAGTTGGAGCAGACACAGGAGCCACATAAGTCAGACGAATTCGATGGAGCTCGCTGGCAGAGAAATCGATTGCGAAGGATGCGGCGGGACGTTTTAGAGCAGTCACCAAGTGAAATAACATCCCCACGGCAATATCGCGCACGGGGGTGGCATCCGTGCTCACCGGCGCGACAGAGATGCAGGAAAATCGTTCATCCTGGCCTCGTCGTGTCGCGGTTTGCTGCGCAAGATTGCAATTTAAGCGATCGGCTCGGAGGCAGTCGGAGCCCGTGCACGAAGTCGCAATATTGGTCCGTTAATAATGAGGAATCTGCACGCTACACGGCCGCGGCGCGGCGCGGCGCGGCGCAATTAAAACGTCCCGAAAACCGTGGATTTACGGCGTGCGCGCAGGCAAACGGGTAATGCGTTTTAATTAGACGAGCGTCGCGCAGGGGGGGGGGGGGGAATCGCCTAATCCCCCGTCGTTGGGAAAAAATTCATCCCACTCGTAATTACAACGCGCCTCAAAGGCCCGTGTACTTTCCCAGGGCGAAGCTGCATCGCGACCGGCGTTTCCCTGGGAATGGAGGACGGGGGACGGGGGACGGGGGTGGGTAAACGAAGTTTCGCCTCGTCGTTCTAAATTTCCGCGCAGCAGGATCGGAACGAAGTTTAAGCGGCTCCAAAGGCGAGACGGGATCGAATAGAGGGAGGCGAATGATCGGTAGCCTCGTCACGGAGCGAAAAAATAACCACGCTCGAAAGGACGTTTCCGCGGCACGGTGTCGCGACGTCGCCTCGCCTGCGCTAGTCGCCCGTCGGAGTCTTTGCTCCCGAGAATTCACGCTCCAGTTACGTGACCAGGTCACGGGGTCGGCGTCACGGAGGAGGCTACGGTGCTCGAGGAACGCTATTCGCCGTCTATCCGACGCGACGCCACGATAGATATCTATGCATGCGCTCGTCTCGTCTCTCGAGCGTACCGCGGCATGCCACGCGATCCAGCATCCCGTTCCACGATGCCGCAGCGTTCCGATGCAACGTGTCACGGCTGGAACGCCAACTGTACGTTGTTTTTCTACGGGGTGGTTCAGGAGGGTTGGTCGAAATTCCCAGGAACGTCCGCCCCTCGAGTTACAGCCAAGGGAATGCACTTGCAGTCAGGGTTGCCAGGCGTACTGAAAAAATGGCGGTTTGCTGGCGTATATGACGTCATACGGTGTAGGAGAAGGGGAATACTTATATTTGATTGGTGACGCCGTGACGTCATGTCAACGCCGAGCCAATCCAAGCTAAGTGACGTCATATATGCCAGTACGTGTACTGGATCGCCTGGTAACCCTGCTTGCAGTTGATGTTACAAGTGTCACACTTGACACTGTTCAAGTTGCACGATGGCTGTTAGTATTGAATAAATGTAGCCACGGAGAATGAAAGGGGAATTTTTGGAAACAGCCTGATCGCAGAGGCGTAGCTTGGCGGGGGAACATTCATACGAGAGGATTGAATCCTGCGCGTGGCGAAAGATGTGCCGCCTAAGTACTGTTACATTCGCCAGATTTTCCCATCGAACTCTTCGCCGAGTCAGAAGCTCTCGTTGCCGGGAAAAGGGAATCGCGGAGGACCTATTCAACAGTCGTGGCTGGTAAGAGGAGAGGGGATTTCACGGATTCGACGAGATATCTTGAAATATCAGGCGACAGGATTCGAGGCTCTTTCAGCGCGCGGTAAAAGCCTGGAACGTAGCCGTTTTTAATATTCCCCCTGCACCGTTGCCCGCTTGGAGCCAGGAATATCCTCGGTTATTTTACGCGAGAGAGGCCGTAATTGGAACGAGTAATTTTTCCACCGCGCTCCCTTCGTCGCTCCCATTTTTATTTTACAATACATCCGAGTGGCGGCGAACAGAGGGGGGAAAGAAACGAATGTCGAATATCCTCGTGCGGGGAAAATCGGTCGCATGAATTATCGAGGGGATCGCCCGCGGCCGTACGTCCCGATGGAAATGGGATCTACTGCAGCTCGCGCGGATGTAAAGCGGCCCTGGCTGGGTTAATTTGATCGAAGATGCAAAACAAGCGGCAGATTCGATTTACGGTCCCGCGGACCGAGTAAGTCTTCTGCCGCGGCCTCGTTTCCGCGCCAGCGACAGGTTCACGCAGCCCCGGAAGCGCGCCGGGTGATCGATAAGAGGCGCGATCAAGGGGAACGGGGATCGCGGCAGAGTAGCGTTCTCGTCTTTTTCCAAATCGAATTACACCTGGTCGAGGCCGATTATCCGAAGCAAACGAACCCCGTCCCGCCCGGGATAATTGAGTTAAGCCCCGGTTAGGAGGGCAAATTAGGGTTACAGAAGCTTGTTGGAGTCCAGCTTGATGTTCACTGGCGGGCGAAAAGGCTAGCCACGGAGAACGGTAAAAGACCGTCCCCATCTCTGGGGGACAGACGAGAATTGTGACCGGCTTTTGAAAAGAACCACCGAGCATGGAAGAGGGTTGCCACCACCCTCTTTGTTGCTCCCCGCTAACTGGGATAGGTAGGTAGTATACGCGCAGCAATGGAAGAATCTGGCTTGCTTCCGCAGGCAATTTTCCAAAGTTTGCGTAATCAGCTTATAGAATATCTTGCCACGCAATTTGTAATTGCCATCGAAGGAGCTTGGGGGAATAAGATCATTTTTTTCGATGATCGTATCAGCTGACAGAATATTAAGCAGCAACTACTTTTCATTTCGATGCTCCCCGAGGGCTACCTAAAACGCGTGAACGTTACTCGCTCCGTGGACGCAATTACAGGTTCGAATCGAGTTATTTCCGCGGGGCCACCTGGGGGGAGCATTTACATACAAATCGGGGATGTGCAAAACGGCCGCTATCGGGCCGATCTACGCGGGGGAGCTTTCCGGATCCCTACCGACGAACGAGCAGCGTCCAATGGCGGCCACGATTTATTCAATGACCGCCACAGTTCCCGGATCGATCTCGAAACGAAACGGTGGCCCGGTCGATTGCGCAACCGGGTCCAGCCGCGAGGAACGCTCGCTCGATTAAGCTTCCACGTGTCACCGATAATTCACCCGATAATTATGATCGAAACAGAGGGAGGCGCGACAGCTCTATGCACACGCGTTTCCCAGCGAATCGGATTCCGGGGGATTCGGTGATATCGCGCTAGGACCGGCGGAAGCTATCGAGCGGCTAGCCGCGAGCGACCACCGGCACCGGTTTACGTATAGAAAATTCCTGGCCGACGTGCGAGTCGATAGACGTAAAAATAAAACACGCAGGGATTCGAGCCAAGTGCCCGGGTGCCTATGAAATAACCAGACGTTTCTCGGATAACACTCGAGGGAAGTTGTGTACCGGCAGAAATTCCTTTGTCTCGGCTCGGTGAGCCGCCGCGAGTAAACTACCTCCTGTAATCGAATTTCTAAGCGAGTCGGGGCCACGTCTCTGGTCTTGATTCCTTGTTAAGGGGACAGGATAACCTTCCCTCCTGTACCGAGAAAAATCGCTTCGCCTACCTTCTCTTTCTCGAGAAGCTACAGTCTCCTGGATGCTGGCAATGTTTGCCCGCTGATCGAATACCTATGCGTTCCACTTCTTTGCTCCACTTTTTCCCCCTTTGAATGTCACGACTCGCGTGTCGTGTCGCGAGGCGGAGCGGAGCGGAGCGTCTAGTCAGTGAATGACGCGGGTTGGGGTGGAAAAATCCGGAGGAACGATCGAGGCCAGAAATTTCTGAACTTTCCGTTCTTTTCTAAACGATTTTATTCAGTTTCGATCCTCTGTCTGTTTGTTTCTTGTATGTACCTATGTATGTATGGTTCAAATCTAGAAACTCACTTTTAACCCGCTTCCAACTATCCAATTGTGTTGAAACTTGGCAGGCGTGCGTGGTTTTGATCAGAATGAAATATTTAAAAAAATAAAAAAATTAACCCCGGGGGGGGGGGGGGTGAAAAAGTTAGCCACTCGTCGATAAATATAACCCATAACCACAAATCCATACGATTTGAAATCAGCCACTCGCGTTCTTTACGAGAACGACAAAAAGCCGGTGCGCTAGTTCGGGACGCTACTTAGTCGCATCGCGATTACCGAAAATACACAATTTATCGAGAAATGATCCGACACGTAGTAGGTACTTACCTATGTACGAATGGTAAAACTAAAACTTTGCAGGCGTTGGCGTTGTAGTTGAAGAAAATAATTATTTTTTAGTTTCTAGTGCATTTTTAATAAAATCGTTTAACATAAAGATATTTTTTCTCTTTTCAAAGGCCAACGAGCGATAACGACTATCTATTTAGACTAGTTGGAGATTGCGGCTCAGATCAAAGTCGACCGACGGGCGTCGATTACAGGTCGTCGAAGCAGCGGCGGTTCTTTCGGACGCGAGCCGATGGAAAACTGCGAGAGTTTACTAACAACGAGAAGGTTACAAGTTTGAGAGCCAGTGCTTGACAATTCATCGAATTAGGAGATTTTTGTCCCAGCTTCCGCGCGGCGTGCCGCTTTTTGCCAACGATCGGGGAACGCCGCTGCTTCCCTCGAGGGCGCATTAAAACAGTTTTCGCGGAACGTTCACGCGGAGTACCGACTGGCAAAGTGAATTTCCAGACTCGACGATTCGAGCGTTTCGTCGCGCGTTATCCTAGCCGTTGCGTGCATTAACAAAAACAGGGTGGAAGTTGCAAAGTGCTGCGGTGCGGCTGTCCTCAGCCGGCGCGAGCAGAAAACCTCGCGAGCGTTCGAGCCGTGTTGTCTGGCAAGTTTCACCGTCGCGAGCAGCGCCACGGCTCCTTCAATTAGTTTTTCCAAGATTTACAAGCGACCACGAGAGAACTATAATAAATGACAGCGGCTGTAAAAAGTGGCTGGGTCCCCGGACCGCTAATATAACGCTGTTGAGCTCAAGGAGAACTTCAAGCTATGGTTACACCCAGCGAAACCTTTGCGGTATCTAATATCTCTTCCAAACAGTAGTTTCCAGAGGACTCACCTAAGGTAAACAGTGACGACCAGTGGCGATCTCTCCTGCCTCAGGTCGCTGGCCTTGGACGGGTGTAGGAAGGCCGGAACGTGTAGCCTGGACCTGGGGTACAGTGGTCCGTGGGGGACCAGCAGCGTCAGCGAATCGTCAGCCTTGAGCTCCTTGTAGTCAGCTCGGTTGGGGGCCAGAGGCACTTGGCCAAGCGGCGTGACGGGTTGAATCTGGACCCTGGGCCTGCAGAAGCCTGCCCCACTGTCCGAGGAGCCGGTGTCCTCTGTTCGCGGCTCAAGCACAGAGTAGGCGACCTGCACGAGCCTGGGCAGGCTCTTGGCGACCTTCACCCGGCCAGAGGCGTCTGGAGGTGGTAGCGGTACCCACCAGTCGGCAGGTATGGTGATCTGGGCGAGGCACACGCCGTTTTCACCGTCGGGGCTGCAGGCTGCCGTCAAGGCGGACGATGAGGAGGAAGAGGACGACGAAGAGGTGTAGCCTCTGCCATTGTTCCTGCTGGCCGTGCTCCTGGACGGCGTGGCCAAAGTCGCGTGCAGAACCACGCAAACCCTCTGGTGCCGAGCCAGGAGCAACTGACGCCTTCCGCCAGCCTCGCTTCCGGCGTGAAAGAGGACACGAAGCACAGGCGAGTCGCGGGGCACGCTGCTACCCACCAGATGAGCGGACATGTCCAGGTGGCGGGCGCCCAGCTCCTGCGCGTCCAGGATCGTCGCCGCTGTCAGGTTCCGCCTCGTTTCCGGTCCGGGTAGCGCGTCCAGAGGGTCCGGGACTATGTAGCGAGCAGGCACGGTCTGCTTCGTGCTAAATGGCCCGTAGGTAGCGCGAACGGAGACGGGCTCGCTCGTCTGAAAGACCGTGAACTTGTCTATCGAGAGAACAGAGCCAGGCGGCGGCGACGACGACGGGACCCCGCTGTTCCCATTCGACGACGCGCCCGTCGACGGGGATATCGCCGGGACAGGATCCCCTCGCGCTGGGTAGTACTGCCTCGGTGTGTGCTTCAGGAAGAATCCGCCGTCTTTGTTCTCGAAGTGTACCTCCACCGAGGCCGCCACGTCTGAAACAGAGGAACCGTGGGGAGTCAGTGATGGCATTCGACGGGCCTCCAGTTTTCCTACCGTTGCTTCTAATTCCGAGGGTAGCTGGTCCTGTTCACGATCGTAGTTTTGGGACAGTGCACATTAATCGTAGAGAAGGGAGTTTTTCTTGCGGCACAGTTGCCATTTCATATCTACTGTTACCAGTGAGTGGCGTGTCAATGGCCTTTGCCGCGCCACGGGTGTTCATGACGGGGAATGATGGCGGACAATGATTTAAGAGAATTGCATTTGACAGCTGTCGCGCGGGCAGAGTATATTGACCAATGTGATTTCTGTATTGTAGCGGATGCAATTGCATACGCGTATTAATCGTACTTTATGTGTCTCGCTCTCCTCTCTATGTATAATAATATTTTCAAGAAGATAATCTCGCGCTGAATCCTCCCCAACATATATGTATTATAAATAATTTTAATCTCCCGCCAGTGCGATCGGAATTCATTTCCGAGGATACAGGCATTTTCTTTAACTACGTAATAAATCCAGCCCGTGGCAGCGTGTTTCCATTACGCCCAGGTAATTTTCAGGATTTATATCCGCGTTGGATTAACATAGAAATGAACACGGCGAGGCACGACGTCCTGCCACGAGTACCAACGCGACACACGTGCTCGTGGAGCCAAACTCCTTTCGACTCTACTTCGCCAGTTCCGCGGTTATTACACCAGGGACCAGCCTATCGAAAAAAAAATTCCAGTGCAAAGCCGTGTAGAAATACCAACGAATTCCCCGATACTGCGTCATTTCCCTCCCCCGAGCGTCCGCGCGCTTATGACCCCCTCGATCGCCACCCCTTTTTGCTGCTCGATAAATCGAGAAATTCGTGGGTCGATCTGGAATCACGGGGCTCGCTTCGATAAAGGGCGGAAATAGCTGGGTGAGTTTGCCCAGGCTGAAACAAAGTTCGTGTAAGTACTTATGCGCGCGTTCGAGAGCCCGCACAGGTGAGCGAGAGAAGTTGTAAATCGGCGGCGCGAGGTGTGGCGCGGTCTGGCGCGGCGCGACTGCGCTCGATCCAGACATAAATTTCCAGGGAAATCCTCCGGTAAGCGCCAGCTGCCCGCACACCCTCCCGCCCCATAAAAGGGTGGAAAGCGCGCGGAAAGGTGAGGCCGATTCCACCCCCCAGGTCGCTTGTCTTTCGCGCTACTCGATGATCCCTCGTCAGCCACCAAAGAGAATTTAACCCGCTCGAGATCGCGTACGCGACGTCGTAAAGCGCCCCCGCGTTCATTCACCGTGTCTGGGAGCACGATGTTCATTGATTTATATGGACGCAACAAGGTGTTTACTGTTCACAAGTTTATTGGGGAATCTAAGCGGCCCGGTACAGTGCTCGCGGTGCTCCGGGATCGATGGAGATTGCTCGATCGATGCCGTCCGAGTCCGGTGGAAGTTCGCAGCTTCACTTGTACGGAGGCACGTCGAACCACTGGTACCTCTTCGGTTGGCTCTGGTCCAGCTCGTACTCCAAACATCGTTTAGGATATCTGTCGGGGATCGTTAGATGGCCCTCTTTAAACCGACTAAAGCTCGAACGCTTTCGAAATAGTACGTCGGACGAGCGGAGCACGCCATTACGAGCCTCGATAATAATCCGCGAGGCCGCGGCGTGCGCGGGTAGGTATTGGACTTACGTCGTCGCGCGTTTGCAGCCCACTATGGGATAGTCCTCGCGGAAGCATTTCGTGTCGAGGACATTGAAGTAGAAGTACCCCACGCTACTGCCGGCGCTGTCCTCGGAGCGATGGAGACAGTCGAAGAATTTCTCGTCGCAGGAGCATTGTAACCTGTTCAACAAAATCCTCTGTTCGTTTCCTAACGCTTCCCCCTGGCTCGCCCCCCACGCAGCCGCTCGCAGAGAACACCGGGAGATCCGCCAGACTTTAATCGAACTCGACGAATTCGACGGGCCGAGTGAGTGATTCATGCGACCCGGCACGCCTACAACTCGCGCGCACGTTACGCCTAATCGCGCGCAATTTCTCACCCGTACGCTGGACATTCGGCCGACAAAAATGCCGCGTGGGCGTGCACGCGAGCGCGGAACGATACGAGGTGTCCCGTAATTCATCGAACCAACGATCGAGGACGAGTCGATTACCCGTAAAAGATCTGCTAAAAAATTTCTTCTTCTTCTTCTGGCCCGAGATCAATAAACTTAGAACTTAGAATCGGTGTTCTCAACGTCGATCCTACTCTGAGCGACACTGTGTATTATATTATGTAGTTAACAGTTTATGATTCAGCGCGGACTTGTTCCCGAGTTCATTACACTGATCGAAACTCGATTTATCTTTGAAAGGTTCATTATCGTGGGTGGAGATGTAGTATGGTGCTTAGAGCGTGTAGTATATGTAGGTACAACGCGACAGTCTCCGGTGTTTCGCGAGTTTTAAACGATTTTATTCAGCTTCGATCCTCTGTTTGATTGTTGTATGGTTCAAATCTAGAAACTCAATTTTAACTCACTTCCAACTATCCAATAGACTTTTTACTACGAATCAATTTACTCCATTTGTTGCGCTCCGCGATTTTATTTAATGTGAAAAAACACCCTCGAAATTGTCGTAGGTACAAGAAAAGAATTATTTTTTAGTTTTAAGTGCATTTTAAATAAAATCGTGCTACCGTTCCTGCTGCCCTTCGCCGCGAATTACGAGACACACCGTGAAGAAAGTCAGGCCTGGTTGAACGGCCTGGAGACGTTGCGTCAGACTTGAAAACGGGAAAACCGCGCGCCGACCAAGAAAAAAGGCACCGCTCGGCGCTCGAAGGAAGGGGAACTAATTTAAAGCTGGCTGCCTGGGGTGGCGGCCGCGCCAAAAGAAACTTTTTCCCGGTACGACCGCGGGCTGACGAGCCGCGAGGAACACGGGCAGAGGCGAAGTTTTTGAAGGAACCTGGTGTAGAAGGTGGGATTAGCGAGGCCGTGCTTGCTCTGTCCGGCCTCGATCACGTCGTCGCACATATCGTGTTCCCGGCAGCACGCGTCGGTCTCCATAAATTTGCCCAGGTCGTCGGGACTCGTCGCCACGTTACCGCTTCCGCACCATTTCGTTCCTGCCGGAAGGAAACATCCAGTAGCTCGTTACGCGCACAGCCTGTACCGATTCCATCTGGATCTTTTATGCTCCTTCTGGCCTTCCCTCGCCGGAGCCGGCGTACTCCCCTCTTACCTGGGAATATCAGGTTCATTCTGTGCGCCGGTGTCTCTCGTACGTCGTTGCTGGCGGTCCCATTGTCGTCTCTATAGTAGATCACCCATGCGTGAACGCGGAGAAAGAGGCAGAACGCGAGGATCGACGATCCCAGGCCGAGCATGCCGGTAGGTACGGCAGCGATGCACCACAAAAGGGAAGACGGAAAGCGAGGCCCAGGCCCGAGATGCTTGGTAGAGGCTCGTATCTTCGGGGAGGGGCGACGACGGGGGAAACGGTTCCTTCCGGCGGTGCTCGAGGAATAAGAACCCGCGACCAGACGGTTCCAGTGGTTTATATGAAAAAGCCCCTTCCCCCCGTTCGACCCAGTTTCGCCGCATCTAATCGTGCGACCGCTGCGTTGCGATAATCGCCCGACGAAACTGGAAACGCGGAAAGGGCCGCGTCCCGGAAACGGACGGCTCGCACGGATTCCCTCCCCTCTAGTCGCTGACGGAATCCAGGATAGCCCGGGACCCGCGCATAAATTTCACGGGCTGCTCGGTGTAATTTATGTCCGGCCGAGTTAAAAGGTAAACAGCGCGGGCTGTTTCGGCCGGGTTAATAACTTTCCGCGGAATAAAACGCGACGATGTTTTATAGCTGGTCGCGAGCGAGACCGCTTCGAATATGTAGGTACATATGTATGTGTATGCTTTAATGATCGCCACCACTGCGCGTCGCTCGTTAGTTGAAATAACGGTGGAGCGAGGGAGGCTCGCATCGAGCTTCTGATAAATATCAGGGTCCCAGCAACACGTGTCCCTCCACGGATCCTGTTCCCAGCAAGAAACTCGAGTATCACGTGTCTAATCACTTGACGCCATTGATTTATGCTTCCTTCCCGTGTCTTGTATTTATCGCCACCCCATCATTGAACTTTCAAATTAGCACTCCTACTATTCTCATCCTATCCTATCCTAGTAATACACCTACATGTAGGTACACGTGTAATCCTACGCATGTTACAGACACTCTGTTCCCTGTTCTATTTATTCCTTCTAGTGTTGATCCTCGTCGTCACAGTGATCGTCAAGATCCGGGCAAAGGAAGTGCCTGATATTCCGCGGACCGACCAACCCTTCCTGGCGACGGCCGCATTCCGCCAGCCACAGGCCCACGGCCGTGATGCGATTTACCGAGACCGCTGCACCGATTCCGGGCACGTGAAACAGCGTCTGCAGACGGCCTTCCTCCACCTCGTTTTTCATTCTCTCGTGAAACTGTTCGAGGGTGTCGGGCGGAGGCGTCGGGGCGCGCTCGACTTCGCGAGCAGGCTCGAGGCACTCGCAAATACCATGAAGAATGCTCTCGAGGCCGATAGGCTCGTAGTCGTCGGCCTGGTCCAACGACGCCGTCTCTCTTTCGGCCTCCTCCCCGCCAAAGTTTGACGACGACGACGAGTCGACCATGTCGTAGATGCTATCTCCCCCGTCGTCTGGCCGAAACTCGGTCGCAGAATTGTGATCGACGGCTTGATCCTGGTCGCTGGTACGCTGCCCCTCGAGGATCTCCATCTCCGACGCTTCCGAGCGCTGCACCGAAATATTTCCCGCTTTACAGGCGCGCGATTAATTCCCGCCAACCCTCCAGGCAAATACTCCCTCGGCTGGCGAGCGATTCGCCGATTGCAGTTGGCAAAAAAAAAAGAAGGGAAAAGGCAAAGAGGCAGAGGCAGAGAGAGAGAGGGGGGGGGGGGCGGTAAGCAAACACGAAACTCGTTTCCGGGGGGAATTACAGATTACAGAGGACTTGGTTTTTCTACGTTCCGACGGGCTTGGAAAATCGAATCGAAATCACGTTTCGTCCATGTGACATAATTAAGGGGGGGGGGGGAAGCCAGCCACTGTGACGGCTGAAAATAAAGGCTATTTTCAAGGTCTATTGCCAACTGAAAATAAATATACCCACCTATTTAACTAATATTTTATGCGTCTAGATTGAAAGAATTTTGGGTAGTATGGCCACAACATACGATAACGTTAGGTTAACTTCAGTTAACCCCTTGGCGTACCAGTTCAAAGCCGACGGGCGCGGCCAAACCAACACCAGAGGTGAGGCACGCGTCGAGTCATTTTACGGTTCGGCTCAGCGGCCGAAGCTGACGGGACGTATCCCTACCCCTTACTGCTTACGTTTCGCCTGATCGCCGTACCACGGGTCCCACCTAGGGATTGCAATACCGGTAACCCGGTTTACCGGTTTCCCGGTAAAATCGCGAGAAATACCCCCAAATTTTTAGCGGTAATTCGTCAAATTTTTACCGGTAATTTGATAAATTACGTATATCCATATAGCGCATATATGCGTTCGTTATTTCGGTCTACAACGTTATCAGTGAAAGAAACTTCAATTACTAATAAAGACGAAAACCGAAGTATCTCATGAAGAATCAACTCTAAGCCAAAAGAGAACTAAGGCCGGTATTCACAAACGTGTCTTAAGATTAAGCAAATGCTTAAGCATTCGGCATCCTTTACTAGCTACTAGGGTTAGTAGAGGATGCCGCATGCTTAAGCATTTGCTTAATCTTAAGACACGTTTGTGAATACCGGCCTAAAAATCTAAATCAAGTCATCAAAAAAATGGACTTATTTTCAAGTAGAAAAAGTAAGGAGAAAATATATAGGTACAAATGGCATATGATTTCTTAATGACTATCCGACCAACAAGTGTAGAATCTGAGAGTGCTTTATACGTGGCTGGATTATTTTGTACCAAAATTAGATCGCGATCACGAGACCAAAGTTTAGACAAATTATGTTTTTTGCGTGTTTATTTGTTAAAAAAAATTGTTAAATAAAAAATATTTAATTATGTATGTAAGATAAGATTCTTTTCATTTTTTTCGTGGTGAAGATCCATATTAATAAGTATTGTCAATAGTTACACAAATATATCTATTTTGTGTTATCTTATTTCATATTTTATATTCAGAATAGTTTTATTTGCATATATTTATTATAATGCTCGATTAGAGTTTAAAAAAAATTTTTTTTTGTAATGTTTACTCTTATATTTCCAATACCTTAAAAAATACCGGTAAATTATCGGTAAACCGGTTTTGATTGAAAATTTTATCGAATTACCGGTAATTGAAAATGTCGGTAAATTTGCAATCCCTAGTCCCACCCGTGCCTTCCACCTTTGGCCCGATCCCGCTACCACGGGTCCCACCCGTGCTTTCCATCTCTGGCCAGATTCCGCTACCACGGGTCTCACCCGTGCTTTTCATCTTTGGCCCGATCCCGCTACCACGGGTCTCACACGTTGTTGTATGCCAAAGGGTTAAGCGTACAGATTTAAAGAAATATGTAGTATTTTTTTTTTTTTTTCAGAAATGGCGAGCTTTGAAAGAAAAGGTATGAAAAATCAACATGTTTTTTCAATCTTACGGTCAAAAAACTTGTGTATACGCTTAACTGAAGATAATATTACCTACCTATTACGAATATTTCCTGAAAATTTTGAAGTGAATCCGAAAAAAATTGACAGAGTTATTGATCCGGCCGTTTGAAAAATGCCAGAAGTTATTTTCTGCAAGTGAAAGATCGCAGCTGTATACGGTGGTCTCGTCGTGGCTAGTGATTGATTCTCTACCTACCTCTCATTAGATAGGTAGGGGAGACCGGGGCTAGTTGACTAATTTTTTACATTTCTAATTTTTATAAATAGGCCATTAGTATTTTGTTGACTTACTGCATACCAAAAGTTTCCAAATTTCATTAGGTATACAGGCATAATTTTGAAAATCGTTTTAATTCAGTCTAGGTTGTAGTTTTTATTGTATTTAGAGTAGTGAGACGAATAAGTCAACAGACCCCGGCTACGGGGTTAGTTGACAAATATGATGGGGTCAATTGACTTAACATTTACTTTTCAGTTTTAACCCTTTGCATGCGAAAGGTGAATATAAACACTGTCACAGTACATCAATATAATGTGAAAAACGTATATATACGCTGCCAAATCCATCAATATAGTATACGAAACGCGTACATATGTATACTACGACCAAAAAAATTTTTTTTTTCACTCCTCCACAGTGTTATTTTTTTTTTATTAATTATCATGGTCTAAGATACTGTAATTATTTTGTACTGGTTTGTTATGGTCTATTTGGAAGGCCTGAGAGTTTGGAGGGATGATAGGGTGTAAAACTGGTAGGGGTGAGTTTGGAAGGATTTGTGGTGGGGGAAGTGGACTTGAGCAGCTAAACTCTTTGCCTTGACTGCAGCTTGAGGATAAAAAATGCAATTATTAGTAGTATTCCTATGCTTAGTCAAGTAACCCCGTCCGACATTGTTAACATGTTAAGGGTCGTACGTACAAAACCTCCACGCGCCGAATAAAATAAAATACCGTAAATTATAGTGAAGGTATCACGTTTCCATAAAATATTCATGAAATAACATCAAGCAGTACTTAGTGGAGAAAAATTCATAAATAGTCGAAACGAAAATATTTACTTCCAGCCGACCTTTTTAGATTTTTCATTCTCACTGACAGAACACGCAAGTTTTTGTCACGGCGACACATTAAGTGGCAAGCTGGTCATTCATATGCTCCAATATTGCGAATCGCAGCATAATTTATTCCATAATACAAGAATTAAAGGGAATTAGTCAACTAACCTCGTTAGTCAACTAGCCCCGGTCTCCCCTACCTACATTTGGATTTTTGGACATAAACTTTTCGGGCGATTGACACCAAGTTAGGTACGTACCTATGCGTGCACTCGATTCGGAGCGTTGCACTACCTACTATACAAAACCTTCCGTAGCTGCCAGAATTTTTCGAGCTCCACCGTGAAATTGTGCAGGTATATTTTTGAGACCCCAAATATTATGATATAGCAGAAAAAGAAAAATCGGGAAAAAGCCGCGAAGAAAGTTTCCTCGCGTATCTGAATTTTCCATCGGGGCAGATACCTAGGTCCAAGCATTTCACCGCGCGACTTTCGATTATTCACGAACCTCGCTGTTGTGATGCTCCCGATCATCCACCGGCTGAGTCTCGATCACGATCCCCAGCGCGGGAGGCGACTGATGCACCACATCAATTTCGGAAACCTTGACGTCAATACCGTAATCCTTTATAACCTCCAGGATCTCGGTGGATCGGCTTTCGCTGAGAGACGGCCCGCATACATCCGGACCGGTGTCTTCCTCCTGACGCGACGACACGATTGAAAATCTGTGAGTTTTCTCGGGGACGAGCGTCAGCCGAGAGGAAAAACACCACACCCTCTGGAGGATATTAATTGTACCGGTATCAAGTGGATCGATCGCGACGGAGGCGACCGGGGCGGCAGCGATCTCCCCGAAAATCTACCTACTGCAACAGGGATTTTGCGAATTCGCGCTTCCCGATGTTACGGCGAGTCATTATTTCGTCCAGCCGGCTGCTCCGATTGTCCGCAATTCCATTTGCATCGACGCGTTATTAACGAAATTATACGCGGCTTTCGTGGAGAGAGGCACTCGAGTCCTGTTTACTCGCGACCCTTTACGTTCCATTAATCGCCGCGATGGGTGGGCTGAAAAATGATTTGCTGCCGCGAATAAGCCGCTGCCGACAAAAATCAATAAAAATATGATCTTTGCCGACCCTTATACTGAATTATAAATATTTATTTTAAAATATAATCTTTGACAGTGAGTGAAATTTTTGGTAGGTATTTGTTGAATAAAGAAATCCTTTTGTTGCCCCTAAATTTGCCGTCCTCTGGTTGGGCCCCCTAGATTGGCGAGTCCCAAGCTACTTTGTTCAAAAGTGAGCTTATTCAGAGGATTCCCCGACAAGCCTTTTAGTCTTCTTTAAATGTAGTTACAAGTAACTACTTAAGAACATTTTCCTCTCGGCTGAGCGGTTTGTCATCGAAGGAATCGAGCGACGTTCTATCGATTTCATGAAAACCGTGGCTACCTCCATGGCGGAAGGCTCACGGTACAGACTCGACTCGACTGGGCTGGAGGAGGCATCGGAAACGGATGGCGGTCCGCAGGGGCGGAAAAGCTCCTCGGTGTCCTCTGGCTCTCCCTCGCGAGGACACTCGCCGCTACAGTCGAGCTCGGCCAGATACCCGTAGAGACGAAGAAACGTTCGCAGAGGTATCATCGCCGAGCCGCCTTCTGGCTCCTCCGTCAGCAATTCACACACGTATATCATCGTCTCGAATAGGTTCTGCACCCGGGGCCAGCACAAAGGGGGTGAATCGCCTCGGACCGTAGCCGCGGGCAACAATGGCGGGTGATTAATTTAATTCAAGCCAGTAACGATGATTCATCGATTCGTATTAAGCCCCCCTCCCCCGTCAATTAAATACACACCAGCCTCGGAGGAAACGTACGTTACGTACTTATCTTCGAAATGGCACTGGCATTTCGGCCGAACAATGCGCGCGGGGGTAGAATGCTTCCCGGCCGATGGAAAAAAATCAATTAGCACCGGGTAATGCTTGCTCTGTTCCGCTCGCAAATTGGATCGCGCGGACATTGTGACGCGATTAGGAACAAAGCAGCCTCGTTTCTGTCTCTTCCGCGCTCCGCGATTGATTTTTTTTTTCTCCAGAGCTCGTCGACGTATCAGGATAACCAAGTGCCTTTAGGAACTTCCACTAATCGTTTACAACGGAAAAAACGCCGCAGTTTGTCCCGGATTATGTTAATGCCCGACGATAAAAAGAGAGACAGGCCTCCTTCATCGATCATGGGGTGCAGGAGCCGGCGCGGCGCGCCAGCACCGAATCGATTAACGACACTCTTCTAAAAATATCGTTCGCACGGGGTGGGCGATAAGGATCACGCGCCAAGGGAGCAGTGGAGCAGCAAGAGAGACGTTATACAGGCTAGCTCCTCTATTTTCGGCGTTCCACGAGAGAATGTCGCGGCAACTGGCTTCTATTTTCGGCCCCAGACACGGCTTACCTTGCCCAAGAATCCGCAAGCGATCGCGAGGAATTTGTAAAAGTTCCACTCGCAGCAGGTTGTAAATTCGCCTACGATCAGGATCCGGTAGAGGCTCGGTTCAGGGAGAACGATGCCTTGCCACCTCTCTAGCAACGCGCGCGAGCAGACGGTCTCCACGTGGCCGAAAGCGTTCAGAAGGGTCTTCAGGTAGCCAGGCGTGATACCTGACGGATGGATGAACGGGGGGTACTCCAATCTTTCCTAAGAAAACGCCATATGGGGTGAAGAGTCACGGTCAGCTGATGCATCGACCGTTTGCGCTAGGTCACGCACGGC
Organism: Andrena praecox; assembly: GCA_963932275.1. NCBI lineage: Eukaryota > Metazoa > Arthropoda > Insecta > Hymenoptera > Andrenidae > Andrena > Andrena praecox. The sequence continues at coordinate 36,289,391 of OZ010734.1, read as the reverse complement.
TTTCCTAATCCTACCTCAAGCTACATATTATATTCGGAGGGAAATCGATGTTTTTTAAACACACGGAAGGGTGAAGGGCCCTTCAACTTTTAATAACTGCAGCCCAAGCAGCACTCTAAGCGTTATTGGACCGTTTGAAATTATTCTTACAGTCGAAATTATTTCCACTTTCCACATCTGCCTCAAAGGACAATGTTAAGATTGTATTTAGAGGGATCCTGGGAGTGCTCTGGGCATCTAGTTTTTGGGATGAAAGTGGGTAGCAATCTATACTACACCATTGTTCCTTCCCAGCTACCTAAGCTGTTCCCTCGGTAAGAGGAAATTTAAGTTTGCAACAACCCCCCCCCCCCCTCCCCCAAGGAGGATCGCGTGCAGCACGTGGGATATTACAAGAATAAATGCGACTGCCTGAAAATGCAGCAGTTTTTCATCGGCCAGCTCGCGGGTGTGTCAACGCCCGCTTGTTAAAGTCGTCCGTTAAAAGCAGGGGGGGGGGGGGGTACACATCTGGATGTACCCCTACGTATAGAAATATCCCCAGCAGTAGCGATATTTCGCGGTAATCCCCGGAGCGTTGCATCGGGTCACGGACAGCACTTATGCTCGTGGCTGAGGGGTTTCTCCGGCACCCAGGCGCCACGAAAAATCCTGCCAGCGAGCGACTAGGAAAAATAGGGGAAACCGATAGTTGAAGGCTCTGAGGGTATCGTGGCTGGATTCTATTCGCGTCCGGTCACGGACGTCGTCCATAATGCATCGACGCGGAACGGGAGAAAAATGCTGGGCAAGGGTGACGGCACGGCGCGGCGGTCGGACGAATTAATTTATAGCGATGGGCCCTCGATCGACCGATTTAATCGTTCTCCACCGGCTATTTCGGCCCATTATCCCAACTGCTGCGGTCGAATCTTTCTGGGGGTGGCTCGGCCAGCCGGCCAATGGAAATTGATAGCGCTCGGCCGCGAGATTCTTAATCGCACTGGAAAATTTCGCGAGCGTCCGGCGACTTTTACGATCGAATCGGCGATGGGTCGAGGCGATTAGAGCGATCTCCGAGACATAAGCCAGCCAATGCTATTAACCCCTCCCCGGGGCTGGGATAATTAAATTCGCCTGTCGGATTGATTTACTTGTCTATCCGCTTAATTACGCCGCCACGAACCGACGGGGCGGGATAAAATATTGAACGGACAATAGGAGCTATAGAAAAGATTGCGGGCTAACGACGCCACTCGAGCTGGACAACGAAGAAGGGAACACGTTCGATGGGAGCGACTACTTTAATCAACCCTTTGTCAGATAATAGCCAGGCGAAAAAGACACGTCAGCGATATGGTCAGCTCGAGCACTCGCAGCGAGATAAAGTGCCGCGGGATGGAGCGAGTAATTTCATACGGAGCCACTTTCCAATACGAAATTCAAGGTAATTAGAACTATGTGTACTCTGCGGAGGCCAATTTCAATTGTAGGTACAATGTCTGCCGGAATGGCCACTTATTAGCAAATATCAAATAGGTACTTACCTCGGAGTACCACCACAGCCACCGCCGCGGCGCCGTTACCCCCAAAACTTTACCATCAAGTTAAACCCATTCCTTTTCCAATGGAACAAATAAATTCACCTCCCTTTTCGATGGAAATTGCCCAGCATCGATTTCCCTTCCTTCCACCGAGCCGAGGAGGAACGAGAGACAGAGCGGAATGGTGAAAAGGCTGGGATATTTACTTTGACGGGGGGAACCTCGTCGTTCGCCAGGGCCCGGAAGTAAGCGCAGGTCCATCGCAAAAGATCGTAGGGCTGCGTGCGAATGGCGGCTTTCGCGTACAGTTTCAATATGTGCGGGAACGTCGGCGGAATCTTTATCTGCTCAGCGCAGTAAATGTCAGACATCTTCGACGGCGACGAGGGAAAAAGTGGACGAGCGACGATTGCCAAGCAGCCAGCGCGGCGTCGCGTGCTCGATCGTGCTCCGTCACATTTCAGCGCCGACCCGCGCGACGAATTTCCGGCGAGACTTCAAGCGGGACCGTTAATTCCGTCGCTTTGATGCTCGCTGAAAGGGGCCACCATTTTGTTTCGTTGCACGCCAGATTGAATCGTTCTCAAGGCGAAGAGGGAGGTGGCCGTGCCCTTTGGGACGCGTTTTTTCTCCTCTAATCCCCATCTCGGAGGCATTTGAATCGCGCGAAAGTTCAGTTGCTCGGAAGCAATGCATTAACTGTAACAGCCGCTTGCGGGAGCTCGGGAGTTTATCTCGAAGACGATATTTATCACTCGCCTTTGCTGCTGCTGCTTCCTGGGGAACGTGATTGTTGCCGTGCCGGTCGCGGGAGTCGCGGGAGTCGCGGGAGTCGCGGTATCAACCAACGGTGTATGTAGGTATTATTTACCCGATCGATGGAAAAATACCTCTGGCCGATGGAGCCGATGGAGCCGTTCAGCGAGCAAACACATTGGGAGACGGATATTTATCTTTTATCCACTTAAATTTCTCGCGGAGCCCGTAACATCGACGACACACGGTCCACGGGGGGTCCACTCGACTTTCAACTTCGAACGGAAACTACTCGCCTGGAGAGAGATGCTGGGGTATATATATATACTATATATATATGTATACATACTACCTGTAGAAAATTCTACGCCATCTCGTTGCGATTCTAAACTCACTTCGCTATTCTGCATGTAGTAAGTAGGTATTGTATATAGGTATCGAGGGTGCGTCGACAGTCGCTAAAAACGCACGAGGAATCAGAGAAAGCCAAAGGATCCTCGATCCTCCCCGCAATCTTTCAATCGGCTTGCCTTTTGTGTTTCTGTCACCGCCACCAAAGCCTCTCAGCATCGTTTGTAGCCGTTGAACAGTCAGAGCCCGCGGATCAAAGGGAATCGTTCGCGGAAATCGCCGCGCAACTGGGGCAAACAGGTCGCAGGCGTCGCAGGCCCCCCAGGCGTGTCAGAAAAGCTTCGATTGATTTCCGCGGCCGTTGTCTCTGTTATTAGTCCGTTATCGTGACCGTGGCGTCGTTCCCGCGCTTCCGACCGTCCCGTTCGAATGCATAATGAATCGGCGGGGTTCCAGGGAGCGGATGCAAACCCCGCGCGCCTTTCCCTTCTTTCGAAGTTTCGACGTCTTCGTCAAAAGCCACGAGCATCCCCCCCCCCCTCTCCCGCCCCGGATGAAATTGTCCGCTTGCTCTGTGACTAACCCCCGAGCGCGTAATGGCCGGGAATAGTTTGCAATCGATCGATCCGGGACGAGTGCTCTTGAGCGGGCGTCGTGCACGGAAAAAGGACACCCCCAACAGGGCAACGAATCCGTCCTTCCTTCATTTCGGCCACGGCATGAATATCGAGAAAGCCAGTTCTCCAACGCCACCGGAAGCAATTCCCTCGGCATCCCACGGGAATGGCCTTGGCATCGCCGCTGCCAGGGACAATTGCTCTGCGGCGAGTGTACGACGCCCGATGCGCCCAGGAATCGGGGAAATAATCAGCCTCGTCAAATCTATCGATATTGCCCTTTGACTCCCAGGGAGTCGGAGAATTATTGGGACCGTGGGCACTGGGATGGAGGCTTCTCCTCCGCGTTCTCATCGACCCAGCAATTCGTGGTGAACTGGATTGTTCAGAAAGTTCGCGTCCCTTTGGAGCGATATCTGGTACGATTTAAGATACCTGGTATGCGGAGATGTTATGTTTCTAGAAAATGTTTCGAGAAGTGGGGTACGTTGATGGAAGAGGGATCTTTGTGACTGCAAGATATAGCTACCTACTTACCCCTATCTTCTTCGTTATCTTCGGTTTGGAATGAATTACGAGTTGCCGCTTGTATCCACATTTGCATAGTTTCTACTTTCTAGTAGGGGAGAGGCTTGCAGGTTGCCACCCCTAAGCTTTTTTGATCATAACTCGTCATAAAATTAACGTATCGTTGATTTATGGTATAAGTTGGAAAGAGGAAGTGTTGAGCTACAATCCTGAGCTACAGATCATACAAACTCTCGAAAAAGAAAAATTATACTGCAAATTATCGAAAGTATCTAAAATTGTCTCCTTGAAATTTTGCCTCGCAGGTTGCCACCCCAAAAAAATTGCTAAAAGTGTAAAAAAACTCAAGTAAAAACCTGATTCAGAAAACTTTTCAAAATTTATTAAGTTTTAGTAATAAATTATATTATTCAGATTTTCTTGACCTGCGTGCTGCCATACTAAAAATTTATAAAAATGTAAAAAATAAACCAAAATATGACTAAAATGCAATAAAAACACTTCACTTCAAACTCAATGACATTTGAGTGTAAACAAGCGGGAAAGAGAGAGGTGGCAACCTGCAAGCCAAAAAAGGAGGCAACTTGCATTCCGACGCATTTTTAGGAAAATATGAGAAAAAATGGTAAATTCATGATATGTTTGGAAATCTGTTTGACATATGTAAATTAGATAAAAAAGACAACACAGTGCGTATAGTTATCTTGAATTTTCGATGAAAATGTTCAATTTACGAGCAAAAGGAAAGCACACAATTTCAATAATTCAGTTTCTTGACAAACACTATATGTATTACCCTTCGCTCAGCAAACACAGCGTTATTGCGTCTGTCCGCTCCAGAGGTTATAAAATAGTGACACCTACTCTTTTAACGTCGATGTGAGTCAGAGTTGAGGTTCTGACACTGCTAGAAAGTCGAAATACAGCAGGGGTGGCAACCTGCAAGCAGTGGCAACCTGCAAGCCTCTGCCCTACTACCTATCCTATGCTATCCTATAGTACGTATTTCGGTATCTATGTATTACTCGAATGTAACGTGATTGTCGGCGACGGAACGGGGGGGGGGGGGGAATATTTCCGAAAATAAATATCACGGGGAAAAATTTGCGGTCCGCAGTGTGTTGAAAAAGAAATTGTTTCCTTGCCAATTTCGTTTGGGTCGCAGCTGTGCGGACCCCTACTTCTCTAAATTCGTGCATGTAACAAACGTGTTGTTTCCAACCGTGATTTCTCACTGGCTGACTAGGGTAGGTACTTGAAGGTGCAATAAACATACAGGCGGTCTTGCGCCGGGGCCAAGTTTGAAGTGTGCCTGTAGGACACGTATTGATTTGTAGGTAGGGGAGACCGGGGCTAGATGTTACAGGGGCAGGTTGTTACAAAGCAGTTTAAATTTTTTTCACTTGGACTATCACTTCGACGATGAAGTGGCTGATGTGTTTCAACCATACACAGCTGTGTATGTTGTTTGTTTGTAGTCGGTTCACGCGTTGTCACTTTATTACAGTTTTTTGTGTTTTCGGTACTAATAGTAACTTTTCTCTTTCTACCTCAATCTTTTCTACCGAACAGACAGATAAATGTATGTAAATTAATATTACCACATTTACCAGGTTTGAATCAGTGTTCCTTTAGCTACAGATTCGTACCAAGAACATAAGAATACACCAAACTGGTATGAACTTATAGCTTTTTATACACAATGGTGTCAACCGGGGCAAGTTGTTACACAAGACAAGGGGCATGTTGTTACATACGAAAAGTCTCTTACATTCAAAGAAAGGCTCCACAAAGTGGATTCAGTGCATAATGGGTGAAAAGTGAAAAAGTGGGCACATGAGAAGTGTGCAAACCCTAGACATCACTTTTATGTGTGCATTAATTGCGAGTCCCCGTATGAAACGGACGACGATAATTAGTGCAACTGATTTCAGTAGTTTTTTATTATTTTTAAAATAGATTGTTTATTCTATATTTATTGTAATAGATTCTTACCATTAATAAATTTACTTTTGTCTAAGAAAATATAATTATATTACTCATAATAAGCCTCGTTTCGTAAAATTTAATCCTGTAACAACTTGCCCCGTATTGTGTAACAACTAGCCCCTACACGGGGCACGTTGATACAACATGTCTCGACCTTCAAAATGGCTTGTTTCAAAGTCATGGTTTTCGTTTAATTACATGCGATAGCGATCATCGGTAGAGGAAAGAACGTACTTTAAGTGAGAGTCATTGATAGTATTGAATATGGAATGCAAAAAAAAATAAAAAATAAAAACTGAAAAATATAACAACTAGCCCCGGTCTCCCCTATTGCGAGGATTTTGTGGACAGGTAAAAATATTGTAGCCGCTCCAATGCACGTACTACGTAGAAACACGCTCTCGATTTCCTAGAATCGCCAAAGGCAGAGCTTAGAACTCTGGATATGATAAGCAAAAAGTTTTAAAGAAGTTTTAATCGAAGACACTTATTGCATTGGAAAATGCGAGGGTGACACGCATCAGCTTTCAGAATGGCAACTTTTATTTGCCTCTCGTTCGTTACTACCTCGATTATCACCGTATAAATTACCCGGTCATGCGAGAGGTCGAGCCTGCAATTCTTATCGCGCGATACGTCGTTTCTCGCGGAAGTGGCGAGTAAAAGCGTGCTATAAATACGCGGTGGAAACTCAGAGGCCGTGACTCGTCGGGAAAATATTTTCCATCGACGAGGACGGAAAATCGGTTCGATCGATCGATCAAAGGGTCCGTGGCAACTTTATAACCCGAGACACGGAGGAAGCATTAAGATACATCGCTATATGTATAGTAGCGACAAGGAACGTGCCCCATTGATGGTACGAATCAAAGGGGAGACTTTTTCATGGAATTACAGGGCAGATGAATGAAACTCGGAGATAGGTAGGTCTAGTTACTTGCGAACCGTACGTATTCCGCCGCAAAAGCAGTAGGAGGTGAAGGTTGGCATACTTCACACAGTTCCTGAAGACCAATAATATGTAGTTCCTACTAGAGCTATTGTTTTTGCCCGGGTATCCGGGTATCCGGGTACCCGGGTACTCGAGTACCCGGTGAGACCCCGGGTAGACAAAAATTACCCGTGTGTCCATGAGATACCCGAGTAACTGAAGTGTGATGAGATAGTTGAGAATTTCGATTTGACAGCATATTCCGTTCATTACTGAGGTTAGCCGAAAATGATCGAAAGTCGAAAAACGATCGGCTGTCAAATCGAAATTCTCAACTATCTCATCACACTTCAGTTACTCGGGTATCTCATGGACACACGGGTAATTTTTGTCTACCCGGGTAGTCGGGTATCCTACGGGTACCCGGGTACCCGAGTAATTTTTTTCTACCCGGGGTCTCACCGGGTACTCGAGTACCCGGGCGAGCGGGTAGTAAGAGCTCTAGTTCCTACATTAAGGTGTCGGGCATAGGTACTAAAGTGGACAGACACTTTGGGCCCCTGTCATCCCGTAATCGTAATGACTGGCGGGTGATACATTCGGCGACCCGTACCCTCGAGGATGTCCCTCCACGCGGCACCCGAGTGCATCCCAAGTACCCCGCTGTACTTCTTCCATCCATAATGCCCGTGGAATGCGTCATTACGTAGGTGCAAGCCACAGCCTCGATGAATACCGGCGACTAGCGACGCGTAATGTACGTCCGCATAGTAGTTACGTGACCGGGGAACGAAAATAGATGCACACCCGCCCATTTTCCGTCACGCCAACATCTGCAGCCGCGAGATAAGCCTCGTTCTCAGGAACAGTAATTCCTTGTCCAGGACTAAAGAAAGGTAGCCGACTCAACGGCTTGAAACGCAGAATCACTTCCACGGATTCGTCTGACTCATCCTTCGCGAAATTCCCCCTAAGAAAACAGTGGCCAGCGAGCCGCAATAGGATGCGATTAATAAGATCGTACCTACAGAACACTAATCCGATCAGCTGGAAATTCATCGACACCCTCGAACCAAGTATCGAAAGGCAGGGCGAGGCTCAAGTTCTACCCCGGATTAACTGGATTCAATTAGATAGGTACCTTGATTTAACTTCTGGATCAAGAAAGACGAGTTTCCTCGACTACCGTGGCGGATACGAGGAAATATTTGCGAAGCCACTCTCTTGTCTTCCGGAGATCTCTCCAGAGAGCTTCCATACTTTATCGAATTAATAAGCTATCGAAGCTGCCGGCTCTCGATACGCTGGCGTTGATAGCGTTACCTGCGATTAAGCGTTTCCCCGTTTCCGATTAGTAAAAATTTCCCGGGCGAAAGTTTGCCGGCGAGGAGCCGCGACACCGCGTCCCAGCAACGATTGTCGGTGCTTCTGTGTTCTGGCGTAAGCTGCTTGGCGCTCGTCCTCAAAGGCTTGGAGGACAAGGTGATGGTGGGGGGAGGGGGGGGGGGGGGCGAAATTATGCAATAACTGTGCCTCGCTACGAAATGCGGGCGGCGCTGGTAATTCTACTTGAACAGTATAATGATACAAGAGCAGGGCGAGGCTCGTCAAAGTAAGCCGGGGGACTAAAAGGGACTTAACCCTCCCGGTGCATAATTCATAACACATTAGAGTCGGAGGCTCGGTGCGTGCTCGATCTTGATGCGCGCGTTAAACAGACACACCCTCCCGCGTAATACGTTGTCCAATTAAACGGTGCCGGGGAAGAGGGACGCGGGTTTGAATGGACCAAAAACTTGCCCCGGCCTGTTCGTTTTTCCACCGGCAAATTAAAACTCTCGATCGTCCCGTTCCAATTTAAAATGTGATATTTCCGGCGCGGCGATATACACCGACCCCGGTGAAAATTGCGAACTGTAATTTCGTTATTCCCGCGGCCTTCATTTTTCCCGGCACCCGGACTCCCCGACGTTTTCTTTGATCATCCTGTCGCGCATCCAACGCGGAAAACGAGATTACCGTTTTACATTGTGCGCCAGGCTAGGCGAGGGGCGGGGCGGGGCGATAGTCGAGAGCTCTTGGAGGAAATTTCTCCCCCGGTGTCCGAGAAACCCTTTCGTTGAACAACGGGCTCCGTTTTAACGGTTCACACTGGGGCGCCCGGTGTCGCGGGGAATAGCCGCGGAAAATCTATCTCGGTGGGCGAGTTCGACGTCGCTGCGGAGAAACATGCTGTAAGGGAGGGAAGAAAGAAAGTGGACGACGTATTTCCACTGGCATTATCCTTGGGCAGTGCCATCCCGTTTGTGTCCGATAATTACGTGCCGTCTTGGAACGACAGAGCGGAAGGTCAACAGGGGGGAATCAAGCAGAATCCTCGTGCGCTCTGGAGCGCGATCACGCGGCTAGATCGCGCCTGCGACACAATAGCTCGGGGAAGAAGAAGAAGAAGAAGAAGAAGAAGAAGAAGAAGAAGAAGAAGAAGAAGAAGAAGAAGAAGAAGAAGAAGAAGAAGAAGAAGAAGAAGAAGAAGAAGAAGAAGAAGAAGAAGAAGAAGAAGAAGAAGAAGAAGAAGAAGAAGAAGAAGAAGAAGAAGAAGAAGAAGAAGAAGAAGAAGAAGAAGAAGAAGAAGAAGAAGAAGAAGAAGAAGAAGAAGAAGAAGAAGAAGAAGAAGAAGAAGAAGAAGAAGAAGAAGAAGAAGAAGAAGAAGAAGAAGAAGAAGAAGAAGAAGAAGAAGAAGAAGAAGAAGAAGAAGAAGAAGAAGAAGAAGAAGAAGAAGAAGAAGAAGAAGAAGAAGAAGAAGAAGAAGAAGAAGAAGAAGAAGAAGAAGAAGAAGAAGAAGAAGAAGAAGAAGAAGAAGAAGAAGAAGAAGAAGAAGAAGAAGAAGAAGAAGAAGAAGAAGAAGAAGAAGAAGAAGAAGAAGAAGAAGAAGAAGAAGAAGAAGAAGAAGCCCCCGGGGCCGAGACGCCGTCGTCGCCGTCCCTTTGGCTCGAGAAAGAGAGTAGACGGTCGAATCGACGACGACGACTCGGGTCGAGTATCGATTAGGTTGATGTAGGTAGAGCGAAGTCACCGAGATACCAAGAGAAAGAGGCGATGGAAGGTGGCGGCGGTGGCGACGCCGCCGACGAGGATCGATCGTCGCCTCTGCCCCTCTGCCGAAACAAATAAAACCGTAACGAATGCTCTCGTGGCCGATTTCCAACGGACCCCCTATCACGTCTCCACGACCATCAACCCCGTGACGGCAAACGCTGGCCCTATCGATCCTGGATCGGGGGGCTGAAGAACGAGGGTGGGGCCCTGATTAGCGAGTCCAAAGGGGTGACGCGCGACCCCTGTCCGTCCGGGCATACCCTCGCTCGAGACCGATTCGAAACACGGAGCGACCCTTGGGAATGCTTTAGCTATGGTGTCGATAAAAGATACGATCAAAGAGAAGCAGGGTGGATGTCGAATGGGCTTCTCGACAGGGATCAGAGTGACGGGGCGAAGGAAAAACGCGGGATCCTGGGTCGATTACATGCTGCACTTCGTATTCCTCCACCTCTCTTGTCAGTGGCTTCTCCGTCGCGTTCCCAGCGAGGCGTTGGGGAAACTTCGGTCGCAGTGTCAATAAAAGATACGATCAAAGGGGTGCTCCTCTATTGACTCGGTGGCGAGAGCACGAGGTCGATGAAGAACGCGATTGCCGCGGACAGGGCGATTTGTCGCGCTCCGAGCGGCGGATAATTTGACGCTGGTCAAAGTGCACTTCATATTCCTTGGAAAGTCGAGCACACAGGCGGCCAGGGGATAATGACGAGCGCGCGGGTGGACATGTCATCGATCAACTCCACGGGCCAATGTGCGAAGGCTTACATATATGTAGAGTAGATGATGCGCAAATGGGCTGGCAGGGACGAACGAGCACACGGTAGGCAAGGGATGATAACTCCACCGAGCCGTCCTCGCAATTTCCAAGTTTCATTTCACGAATCAACGGAAAGCGACGGGAACGATGACGATATAAGGGAGGCGGCTTTAAAGCGTTTAAAGGTGGAATCTGACGGCACGTGGATCGGCGAGCCGGCTCGGCTCGCCCAGGCTCGCGAATTGGCGAGCCATGAGCGTTCTCACAGCGCGTGGCCTCGGCGAGTCTCGTGCCAAGCTCGGCGATCCACGTTCCGTCAGATTCCACCTTAAGGATGTATCGGACCTATCTTCAAAATGGTATATCAAGTTGATGAACATTTGTGAGATTGTTCTTTTTAATCTTCCTGGTGTGCTCCAAAAACTTTAAACCAGTTCACTAAACGATTTTACACGTACCTACGTACTCTTAAGGTGGAATCAGACGGCGCGTGAATCGGCGAGCTTGCTCGGCTCGGCAAGTCGGTTTGGCGAGCCCGACTCGCGATCCATGACCGATCAGACGGCGCGTGGCTTGGCGAGCTGGCTCGGCTCGTCTAGCTCGGCAAGTCAGCTTGGCGAGCCCGATTCGGCGATCCATGACCGATCAGACGGCGCGTGACTTGGCGAGCCCGATTCGGCGATTCATGACCGATCAGACGGCGCGTGGATCGGCGAGCTGGCCCGGCTCGTCTAGCTCGGCAAGCCCGACTCGGCGATTCATGACCGATCAGACGGCGCGTGGATCGGCGAGCTGGCTCGGCTCGTCTAGCTCGGCAAGTCAGCTTGGCGAGCCCGACTCGGCGATCCTTGACCGATCAGACGGCGCGTGGATCGGCGATTCACGCGCCGTCTGATTCCACCTTTATGGAATAAAAGGTGATCTTGACAGATAAAACAGCTGGAAAAAAGTAGGTAGGTATACCGTCAAGGACCCAGTTCCTGATCACTTAAGATGCAAAGGGAGCAGTTTCTGATCAACCTAAAACATTTTACTATGAGCTATCAAATGTTTGCGTATAAATTTAAAAATACTTCATAATTATTTAGTCTTTTTTTGGAATAAATTTGTATCGTGATAAACTTATTATTTGGTATTTATATACTAAACTGATCAGGAATTGGGTTCTGATCAGGAACTGGGTCCTTGACGGTATGGATAGATGAAAATGTCTGCCGAGTTTCAATTGTTTTCACTACACCATTTTGAAGAAATAAATTCTAAGTTGAGAAAATTGTGAATTCAGGGCATTTTCACTGGCAAAAGTTTAGCAAATAATGCTTGGAAAAGCAGTTGTAAAGTGAAAAATACCTTTCTAGGAGTAAAAATAAGACTCCAACTGTCGTTCGAGTTGCTTACATCTAGATTTACCTACCTACTATGCGTAAGACGTAGATATTCGAGTAGCTACCTATTTCAAATTTCATATAGCTACCTCCTACTTTTGTCTAATACTGTACGTCCGATACATCCTTAAGGGGGGGGGGGGGGGGGAGCATGGTGTAACTAGCTGGAAATCGAGGCATTTTTCGGGAATTTTTTTTAAAGAAAGTATTTAATCGATCTTTCTGAAACTTTCAGGATATTGTATTATCAGGTTAAGGAAGATAAAAAAAAATTTATTAAAAATGAGCGGCAAATAACAAAATTATAAGGGCTTATGCCCAGTCCGTTGGCGACGCAATTGTTACACTGCGGGCAACGTAGCGTCTTTTGGTTTCATCTTAAACCAAAAATCGAACAATTTTCGTTTAGTTTATGAGTGTACGCACAAATCGTATAAATTCATAACTTAAAAGATGCAAAATTGAACAAATGGCGGCCTCTTGAAGAAAAGCTCACTTTTTCCAACGAAATTTTGCCTTAAATGTGCGAAAAAGTTATTTATTTAAACAATATCATTATACCAATAACTTAGCTCTGCGAAGAAAATGTTCACAAATATCCGTGCACAAGGCCAAGTCAATTGGTTGAATATTTTTGGAGTTACATTGCCCGCAAATTGTAAGACTGTCGTTTCGAGAAAAACGCATTTAAAGTTTTCTCGTAAGCTGGTGCTCCGTAGCTAAACCGGCTATATCCGCTTTAATTTTTCGAATTTCGTTTTGCGGCTTTGGGAACATATTACCGTGATGTTCAACTATTGATTGATGCAAGAAAAAAAAATTGATTTCTTCGACCCGCTACACCAGGCTCCCCCCTTAAGCTGGACGGTGCATCCCTCGTGTACTCGCAAACTGCCCCATTACCTACGTTTTATAAGACGTGTGTAGTACAGAGGGGTGAAATCGGTACGCGGAAATAGTGGAAAGAGTCGCTCGCCAAGTGACCATTGTCTACTTATTGTTAGACTACTTGTCTGACACTGCGGAGGAACTCTGCCGCCACCGAGGCTTTAAATAACCTCAGGGCGGGCTATGACGATCGTGGATGTCCAATCACTAGTGCCGCGCGCAGAATACGCGCTGCGACTTCTCCAGTGATGTACCGTACGCTTTATCGCGGATGGGACAGCAATACGGCGTCGGAAAGCGTGATCGATCATCGGTTGCAGCGGAACGGGCAAGAGTGCGCGGCTGCAATGCCAGCTTACACGGTCGAGCGGCCGCTTTACGGTAAGGTTGGCACATCGGCTTGGCGAATGCGGGTTATTCAGTCGTGTCGCGATCGATGCGATTTCGCGCCGGTCCCTACATCTCTCTGTTTCGATTATCTTGAACGCGCGGGGGGGGGGGGAGGAAGGAGGAGGAGGTAAGTCGAGGCCGTCGACCTCCAGCCGTCCACCGATAATCCGATAAACGGTCAGGAGTAGCCGGGAGAGTTCGCGTAATTGCTCGATCAATTTTCTTGCAGCGGCGAGAAGCGCGGCGCGGAGGGCGAACAAGGAACAGATACACGGAGAGGGTTGGACGGGTAACGCGGTTACGGAGGTCCGAGGAACTCGAGAAACGTTACCGGTTCCTACTCGAGCTGGCGGAGGCCGGCCCGCGCGGACAGCGCTCGACTGGCCATCTCCTTCGGCCAATTTCAATAGAGAATCGACACGCACCGGCGTTATTAAGTCGATGCAGGCATTCCCGGCGTTCCAACCACAGCCACCGGAAGCGATCGAACCGAGTTTCGCGTCGGACAATGGCACCGGCTGCGGTAAGAGGATTCCGGTAGCTGAATCGCGGCTGAGCGGAATTGCAAAGAGGCCTCCTCCCTCCCGCGAACCAACAATCGTCAGGCGTGTACACAGATACTGTTTGATTGATGTACCTACGCCTGCCGTCCGTCCGTGCCGTAGAGAAACTTGAAATACGAGGCTCCGCTGACCGAAACGCGCCCCGACGATATTTTATTCTCGTCCGAACGTTAATCACCGCGAGGACTGCCAGGCATTTTCATTACCGCAGCCGATGGCCGCCGTACCTAAGTAGGATACGAGTGCGCGCCTGGCGAGCGATATTAAAGCGAACAGGACGAATGGGCTTCGGATGGCTCGCGGTATTAAAACGCCGCGAAGAACAACGTTAGCCGATTTATAGAATAACGGACGAGCGGGCGGTGGTACCTAGCCGTGAAAATTTCATTCCGATTTATGCTCGATTAAACGGGATTGCGAGCGACGCTTTATAGTTTATACCCTCCGCCTTGCCTGGCGCTTATGTTAGACTCGCTGTTAGACGCGTCCAATTCTGTGTGTCGGGGGGCGGGTGGACACTCTTTGGAATGAAATTTCGATATTACGAGAGTGCATCCATCCTGCTTTCGATTGGGGAACCGTGAACGCTCGGGTAGAATGTGATGTACAGTTTGCGACGCGCGCTCTTAGAAATATGAACAAGTTATTTTCACAGTGGTCGACTTTCCTCTGTAAGTTTGCACAAAAGGGAGCGCATTTTTCGTTACGTCGCGTCGCTGTGCGGGGACTGTTCCCTTGTACCTACGCGGAACGCGCGAGTTTAGGACACGATCTGTAGGTAGTAGGTAGCAGGGTATTTGGGTTAACTGCGTTCTGAGCCTAATGTACACTCGTCGAGATGTAGGTACGCTTCGATCGATGGCGCGAATTCAACGACGAACCTGTGAGCTGGGTACCTAACGAGACCCGACGACATCGTGTGCCTCGTCAAGCTATCGTGGCTTTGAGGATCGATTACGAGAAGCGTGAGTTTCAAACGCAGCAAGATAAGTACCCGTAAAAAATGCAGCTTTTCGCACTGTCACTGATCAGAGTTGGACAGACTTTTTGAAGCAGGGAGTCCTTAGCGAGTCGCTGAATTGTTTGACGGAGTTTGCAGGGAAGTTGGAGTCGGGTTGGCTTGCGCAGAGTTGAAGAGTGACGCGGCAGAGTATGTAGGTAGTTAGCAGATTGATTATTGTTAGCAAAAGACTCGCGCCGAGTCACACGCCATTCACGAAACAGGTCAACAGCAAACGTCGAAGGGGGATGAAAAACAAGATAGAAAATCTGCGGGGGCCACAAAGAGCCAACAGATTACCTGCGCTTCGCTGTCTACCTCTTTTCAGCCCACACATCCGGGGTAATTGCTCCTCCGCCGAAATGAGCAAGCATCTGGACCATTAGCAGGCGCGCGGCTGAGAGAAAGAATCTAACGAAGCTCCATAGAGAAACGGTGGCAAATAAAAGCAGAGGGGGTTGCCGGTTGGCGGCTGGCGGCTGGCGGCAAGAAGGCGGAAGGTCGACGGTAACTCCACTACGTAATTGCCGGCGAAATCGCGTTTAATTGACGGGCAGACGCTTCATCAGCATTACCAGGAAGCCCAGCGTCTACTGGTTCCTTCGGTAAAGGGTACGGGGGGAGGGAAGCAAAGAGAGGGAGTCGAGGAGACACAGGGTCGTGGTGGATGAGGAAGATGCTGACGACGAGCTAGCTGGTCCTTGTCAGTTAGGTACGTACCTACTACCAAGGATTTTTTACTGCTGTTTCAGCGGATCGTGCTGCACGAGCACCGAATCGCGTTACAACTTCCTTTCTTAGTCCCGTCGACCTCGAGCTTCTTCGACCGTAAGTCACCTCCCTCTTCGAGTAGGCCCACCTCCCCTGTCTTTTCGGGGTCGAATATCGCCGAGGTCGCCTCGTCGCCGAATGACGAGCAGATCGTAACAGAGTCTGCGGTACCAGTCGCTCTCCGTCCCGCCCACGATGTCGACAGGGCGCCAAAGACAATGCCGTGCGAAAGGAAACGTCCCCTCTCGTTCGACGCGTCCTACCTAACGTTGCAAGCTCGCCAAGCCACGGCTCCTCCTACGCGCGGCGGAATTTCCAAGCGAGTTCCCTCGCATCCCTGGTATCGACGCCCGACACCGCTGGCCTGGTTCTCCGAGGAAATCACCGCGAGGAAGAGGCGGCTGAGTCCCGCGTCAGCCGGCAATGTAAACGCCGCAGCCTTGTATAATTCAGCGACATCGACGACCCGGGGAAAAGCGGTCGGTCAAACCGGCCGCAAAAACCGCGTACAATGCCTCTGAGGCGAATGTAAATTCCTGTTTTTTTTTTTTTTTCTGAAAGTAAACCGATTAACGGAGAGGGCGGAACGGTGGGTGGCGGGTGGCGGGTGGCGGGTCGCTTTATTCCCGTCGCCGGTTCGCCTTCCTCTTTTCAGCCGGCGTCCCGCGCAAAATCAATACCGTATTCGCGATTTATTCGCTGCCGCACGAGCGGGGCAACAGATGCGAGCTAACCGTCCAGGAAGAGGAGCAGG
This sequence comes from Andrena praecox, assembly GCA_963932275.1. Lineage (NCBI taxonomy): Eukaryota > Metazoa > Arthropoda > Insecta > Hymenoptera > Andrenidae > Andrena > Andrena praecox. Next base: position 36,273,092 of record OZ010734.1, on the reverse strand, counting down.
CGTTTTAACGGAAACATTTTGTCCAACGCGTGAAACATACATATATATCCGGTGTTTCAGCAACTGGCCGACGAACTTTGGGACAGTGTACATACTACATAGTGCGACTCGAGATTGAAGTTCCGCGAACGTGGACGTGGGGACTGAAACGCTTCCCTCGTAACTTACGCCCGTTCTTTATTTCCGCTGGAGTTCTGCGAGAGTGTGTACCTGGCAAGTTCTCTAGGGCTTGCTTCGAGAGCACCTTTAAAATATGGCTCCTCGTAATTCCTAGGGGGATCGGGAAAGAGGTGTTTCATCGTGCGATCAAACAAATAGAAGATCCGTGGAGACGAGTCTGAAATTTAGACGGGCACTTTCAGGTACACTCATCCATCGAGCAGTGACCATCTTGTATTTCAGGAGCAGCCTTTGCCCTGTCTACCGGAGGCGAGCAACCCCGACACAGGGTGTCCGACCCGTCCTAACGAGGCCTCGTTGAGGCTTGATTTAATTCTCAGCCGAGGCGAAGGCTTTCGGTGGAAAACTCGCAATCACCGAGTAATATCCAGGCGACTCTTACAGAGGGACGGCCAGCCACGCTGCCGTGATAGACGTGACCAGCAAGACGGAGAATACACCGGGAGCGAAATAAAATATCCACCGCTGTGAATAGCACGAAATCGTGTCGCAATGACGTAGCGATAATGCAAGGAAATACGAGTGCGTTCGCAACAATAGTTGGCCCACCCCCACCCCCACCCCCGCCGTTATCGCCGCTATCGCCGTTATGGACGCCATTAGCGTTCCCCTGGTCGCGCGGGTATGCACGTTGCGGCAAGTATTTTTGGAACGGTAATGCGTCCCATTGCGCCGCGAGATTCTTGGCAAAGTAATTTAATGTCAGCGAGTCGCGCTACAGCACGATCTTAATCAATTTCACGGCACGCTAGGCGAGCATTCTCGCGAGAGCACGCCTCGCGGAATGCACTTGTCCTCGGAGCGCATCTATGTACACCCGAAACTCGAGCGGCGACCCTCTCGAAGCGAGGCACCTGCCGATCGAGCATCAGCTCCTCGACTATGGACATCCACGAGATACTAAATAGCGCCGATCGATTCCCCGAGAGCTTCGAAACCTTGACACGAAATGCGGGATTTAATGTATGGAAGCCGGTGCATCCCCCTGTTACATAATACGAGCCTCCTGCAAGGCGGCATTATGCGCGGCAAACAGGGTCGAGTTCGTCGGCTGAAAGAACGAAAAGTTGCTCGCCTTCGAAACGCGCCGCGCTACCTTTGTAACTGAATACGCTCGCGTCTGCGGGGCTCCGGTGCATTGCCGCGTTTGCAACCCGGTGGCACCGATACGATGTAAAGGATTAATGTAATACGCAGTTACGGTACGAAGTCTTGTCGAGGTCTGATTTAATTTTCAGGACACGGAGGCATTCGGCTGATAATGCGCGACCCGGCGCTGACGAGGATCGCAGCTGGCGCAACGTTCGCCGCTTGTTCCTTGAAAAATGAAGCGTCGCGGCATCTGCTCCGACGACTATTAGCTAGCTGCGCGAGAGACCTCGTTTCTCGTTTCCCAGGATGAAACAACCAAGGGAATGTAAGTAATTCTCCCTGAAATAAATGCTTCGACGTTCGACAATTAAATTGGAGGCTAACGAGGGGACGCTATCCAACTGTCTAAAATCGATGTCGCCAGAATTCAGGTAAAAGGCGCCGCCGACGCGTCAACTTGACACGTCGATTAACCTAACGACCACCGGCTAATCGATATAATGAAGTCGTCGTTATCGGTGGGCCGTACGTAGCCTCGATGGACCGCGGCGCGCGAATCATAATTCTTCGTTACGCCAATAACGGAGGGCTCATTATGTAATTGATCCGATGAAATTATTGCTCATCGCCGCGGCAATTAATCCGACGTTGCACCCCCTCAATGGTGTTGCCCGGTCTAACAAATTGTAAGAGGATAAATTAGCGGCGCGGCGCGAGGAAGTGGCCAGGTAGCCGGGCAGCAACTAGCAGTCGGGGGGCCCCAAATTTATCGCCATCGCGATCCACGGGGATACTTTATTCATAAGGAGGCTCGTTACTCCCGCTGGTCGCATCTAAATGCACGCGGCCTCGGCGTCTCAGGCTTTGCATTCAAAGCGAGACGGGCCAAGTCGCCCGGGCGTGTTTACATGTGCCACGGCGTAAAGCGTAAAGCGTAAAGCGTAAAGCGTAAAGCGTAAAGCGTAAAGCGTAAAGCGTAAAGCGTAAAGCGTAAAGCTAAGTGGACCACGCGAGTGACCGGTCCTAACGAGACCTCCTCTCGTTGCGGCTTGATCTAATTTCCCGGAGCGGCTGGCATTCGGTGAAAAGCCAACGGAGAGGTCTCTGCCGGATCCCGTGGATGCCTGCACAGATGGGTTTGCGAGGGTTCGAGGCGAGGACGGCTACCTCTGTAGGAAAAGAGAGGATCCTCCAAGCCAGATCAGCGCAATTTAAGAGCCGCAGTCTACGCTCGTGCACAAACTTAATCCGTCTTGATGCACGGAATGCGGAATGACGGGGAGGACCCCCGCCGCTGTCCCTTTGCCCGTGTATATCCATCCCGGGAAATGGGGCTTCTTCGCGGGAGCATCCCTCACGGAATACCGAGACACCGGTCTCCACCGGCCAGATATTTGTTTTTCCGGCTTGAATGCTGAACACTCTCCGCCGGATGAAGTATTCATAACGAAACGGGGACGTGGTAGCTGGGCGCAACAAGAGACGTCGTCCCTTCTCCTCGAGAAACTTAATTGGACGAGGCTGAAAGACACCGGCAGACACAGAGGCAACCCTGGTCGTATCGTTTGCCAAGCCCGCGATTAATTCCATACGGATTCTCCCCTGTCGACTTTAAACGAATCGATATCGGCGCCTACTTAGAATAGACTCTGGTATTTGGGCGTTGCAGAGAAAGATAGACGGCGGTACCAACTTAGAACCCTCGCCTCTCCGTGAATTATGAATCGAAAGGAAACGAGAAAATAGACGGCGAAAGGGGGACAGGGGCGAGTTGTCAGGCAGATATTGGACAGACGTCGCGACGAATGTGCAAATGCGACCGCAGGAACGAACGCCACGCCGTGCAGAAACTGGAGCGGGAATCAGGAACGGTGACGAAACACTGATGCGCGACCGTGTCTCGTAATTCAACACACCCACCGGCGCGGCGTGTGCAGTAGGGTGGACCTTAGCTACTCTTGACGAAAATTATTTTGCGAGATTTTTTTGGTCCCGTACCCCAGAAATGTGACACTTATTGGGAAAATGATCTGGAAAAAATTTCAGCCCGATTGGACCACGGGAAAAGGACGCGCAACGAATTTGAAAATTTTGAACTTTTTAAACCTTGACATAAATATACATTATGACATATCGTTGAATTTGTATTTTTTTTGTGTTTAAGAATACATACACATCATATACGATTGTTAACAAAAAAAACGTCCGTGACCTTGAAAACTCGAAAGAGTGACCTTGAAAAAAAAATTCCCTCCCATTATATTCGCCTGTTTATATACTACAACTTTTGTTTGAAGAGTTTTTTCATATATCCATACGCGATGGAGATATTAGACATTTTTGATTTTCATTATAACGCTCCATTATACAGAAGAAAAGCAGTTCTAAGACTGGAAATAAGTTATTATAGCTATTATGTAAATTACGAATAGAAATGTCATCAAAGTATTGCGTCCCAGACCTGCTCGTGGACGTTCGATAAGACCGAGCAGATCTTGCCATAGACGCGACTGTGTTAACAAACACAGTCTTAAATGCGTCTCAAAAATTCAAATAGCCACGGAGGTATTCATTAGGGGTTCCTTTATATTAAAAATGCTTTAAAAATCCTTTGATAAATTCTCTTTTGTGACGTCAGGATACTGCTTTCTATATTCCGTCACATTCTGCAGTATAAATTGTTTCTCCTCTTCATTTTTTGATAATATTTTGTTATATTCTTCTATAAGTTTAACGCCACGCTCAGCGGTGTCATTTACCACTTTTAATCCGTTCACGATGTTTCGCCCCGTTTTTGGAAAGCCTCGTCATCACTCCATGTGGAAGGGTCATTTTCAAAAAATGTGGTAGGTATTAAAAACCTTTCAAAGAATCTTTTGGAATCAGGAGAAATAAAATGTTCCATTTTTTTGTTGACTAATTGTTCCACATCCTTTGGAAGGATTTTATATTTTTTGCCGGAGTTTGCAATGCAAACCTTGAAAAACATTAAACAACCACGAGAAGAACTCCTAGAAAAAATTGTACATTTCGAGTTCCAGGAGTTTTTCATCACGCTCGATGCATGGCCAAGGCGATATATTGTATAAAAATATATTTATTTCGAAAAGAATTTATCTTGACTAGCTAAAAGGCCACTGGAATTCGCGACATTTGTATTTTCCCCGCCAATTTGTATTTAAAAGCGTGGATACAAGCTCCAGTCGCAACAGAAGCCCCGCGACAAGATTTGGAATTTGTAAACAATTGATCTGCTTATCGTCAAATTGACGATACAATCAGCCGCACTGCAATAAACAAAATGATCAATCCTTTCTGGTATTTGGCACCAGAAACTGCCGCATTATTATTTTTCGATAGTGCCATTGGGAATGACACTAAAATAAAAATGATAGAGGCAATAAATGCCAGTGGAGGCAGTGACGACAACGAATGCGTTAAAAAATATAATATCCTTCCAAAGGATGTGGAACAATTAGTCAACAAAAAAATGGAACATTTTATTTCTAGTGATTCCAAAAGATTCTTTGAACGGTTTTTAATACCCACCACATGTTTTTAAAAATACCCTTCTACATGGAGTGATGACGAGGCTTTCCAAAAACGGGGCGAAACATCGTGAACGGATTAAAAGTGGTAAATGACACCGCTGAGCGTGGCGTTAAACTTATAGAAGAATATAACAAAATATTATCAAAAAATGAAGAGGAGAAACAATTTATACTGCAGAATGTGACGGAATATAGAAAGCAGTATCCTGACGTCACAAAAGAGAATTTATCAAAGGATTTTTAAAGCATTTTTAATATAAAGGAACCCCTAATGAATACCTCCGTGGCTATTTGAATTTTTGAGACGCATTTAAGACTGTGTTTGTTAACACAGTCGCGTCTATGGCAAGATCTGCTCGGTCTTATCGAACGTCCACGAGCAGGTCTGGGACGCAATACTTTGATGACATTTCTATTCGTAATTTACATAATAGCTATAATAACTTATTTCCAGTCTTAGAACTGCTTTTCTTCTGTATAATGGAGCGTTATAATGAAAATCAAAAATGTCTAATATCTCCATCGCGTATGGATATATGAAAAAACTCTTCAAACAAAAGTTGTAGTATATAAACAGGCGAATATAATGGGAGGGAATTTTTTTTTCAAGGTCACTCTTTCGAGTATTCAAGGTCACGGACGTTTTTTTTGTTAACAATCGTATATGATGTGTATGTATTCTTAAACACAAAAAAAATACAAATTCAACGATATGTCATAATGTATATTTATGTGAAGGTTTAAAAAGTTCAAAATTTTCAAATTCGTTGCGCGTCCTTTTCCCGTGGTCCAATCGGGCTGAAATTTTTCCCAGATCATTTTCCCAATAAGTGTCACATTTCTGGGGTACGGGACCAAAAGAATCTGATGGTCGAAAAATAAGGTCCACCCTAGTGTGCAGTCTTGACGCGTACTCGATCCAGGCGTAACACAGCCGGCGCGGCTCCGAACAAGCAATTAACGAAGCATTAAATAACGCGAGTAATCTCAGAAAATCCGTCTGTCGCCTTTCAAACAGGCGGGCAGAAGAATGAAGGTGAACGAAGGCGGGGAACCAAGACCCAATCCAGAGAACCAGGCAGCCGTGGTAATTGATTAGTGGCGACGAAAAGAAAGGCCCGCTAATGATCCTTCCACAGCTCAGGCCACACCGCGTCGCGAAATTACGCCACGCTCCAATGAAACCAATTTAACTACGGCCAAGTTCGCTTCGCGCCCACTGTTTCCCGTTTCGTTCGAGGCATGGTTAGAGAGAGACCGCGGTCACCTAATAGTGCCACTAGGTAGCCGCGTTCTATACTTATCCCGCCGCGCCGCCGACGCCGTCTCGATATCCTCCCTCGCCTCGTTCACTATCGACTTCTGCGCTCCAAGGCCGCGAAATTAAACCACCCGCGGGGACTTTTGAATCTGCGCCGATTCGAGACCGCCCGTGCTCGTTCAATTACCGAATCGCCTCTGGCGAGCTGCTTCGTATACCTACCGTTGCGCATCGTGTTGCCTTCTGAAGCTCGAATTCTCCTATGAATAATACAAGAGCAGCGATACTCGATTGTCGATCACTGACCGACCGGAAAATCAGCCGGAAAATTGTTCCAGCAGATCGTACGAAACGAGCGGTTCCAATCAGCGGTTCGCCCTACATTATCCCGTACCGAGCTGCGGAAAATTTCAAAGTTCTTTCTTAGCCAGCTAAGTTGACGCGGGGGTAGCTCGAAGGCAGGAGCGAGGCTCGAGGAGCCCGCAACTTCGATATTCCGTGGAATTTTTTAATTAGGGAATACATGGAATCGGAAGGAGAGGGGCCCGATTGAAAGCCGTTCGAATTCCAAGGGCGAAACTTTTTTAATATGCTCGGTAAGGTTCATCGGAAAAGCGCGTCCGAGCGGGGAATTCGAGTTGGAGAAGTAGGCACTTAGGTTAAACTCGATGTATGATAGAACGCTCGCCGAGGGCGAGTCGTTATCATAGTTCCGGGGAAAACTCGGCAAGCTTGTTCCCTTAATACGTCCGAGCGTATTAAATTTTCATAAAGCGAGGGTGTATCGAGGGACACGCGTCCCCTGAAGTATCACCGACATCGACGCGGCCGTTTCAAACTCGCGGAATTTATAATAGAGGGGGGCGCGAACCGTCGCGAGGCACATCGGCCCGTGGTCCACCCTCCATGCCCAAAATCTCTTCACAACGAGAGGGTAACGTTACGTTCCGGCCCAGAGATCGCGCTCGTCTACGAAAATTACGAGCGACCCCGACACCGTCGCTAAATCCCCAGGCGAATTTCGGTCGGACGATTTATAGGCGAAGTTGAAAAGTCCCCGTGAGCGTTGCACAACAGGGATTCTCCGCTCTGTAACTTGGACCGTATAGCCGCGTTAATGACTTCTGTCCTGCGAACAGTGTTTTTGGAAACGCGCTTGTTTCCCGTTCAACGGTCCGCCGAAAGTTTCGCTGCGGCAAGAGCCATTAATTTCCAGCTGGACTGCGCACGGATAAAGCACTGCCCCTACTTTTATTGCGATTTAACAGTCTAACGGCCGCGCTCTCTTTGAACCGTGCCGCGGGGTGGATGTAGGTATGGCGGGGGGTTGCGAGCGTGTGCAAATCGATACTTAATATCATCATCGCGGTGCCGGAGAATTTATTAATTGGAACGAGGCGATGGTGCGCCAGCGGGGCATCGACTGATAGCGGGCGAAAAAAGCGCAAGGAGGTGGCCGTAAAAGGTGGTATTTCAATTTCGCCCGTAATGCCGCCTATAACTTTCTCCCTCTTCCGTACAGTTTCCGCCGAATATCCGCGGAATATCCGGATCGTTGCAGCAGCGCGCCGCGTAAACACAGTCCAGGAATCTTGGAACCACGGAAACCGCGAATCTAGCGCACGATCGCGACGTGCATGTGTAGGGGGCGATGCGAGGATGCCAGGGCGGAGAAGGAGAGAGAGCGAGCGAGAGAGAGAGAGAGAGAGAGAGAGAGAGAGAAGAGAGTCGAAACGCGGATGGATGAATGCTAGGGGAGGTTGAGGAAAATGGTAACCGCAATGGCGACGTGTGCCCTTGCTAGGACTCTGTTATATTGTATTCCAGTCAAAGGAGGACGCAGAGGAATTTCATTGAAACGTTTTTCGTGTACCTACTCGTAAAAAACTACTCCTCTTTAAACACGTGCAATAATAAAGCCATTCACCCCCGGCGCCGTAAAAAATTTCAATGTTGGCGAGTCTTGGCCGCGTTTACGTCAAGCTTACTCGCAAAACGGCCCCGCGAACCTTCTACAATGTAATCGTGTGATCGTGGAGGAGCTCTCGCGAGAAAGTCCCGTTTGCGAGAAGAAGGAGAGGGTAAAAGAAAGGAGCGAAAAGCGGGCAAAAAAGAAGAAAAGAGAATAAAAGAGAAGAAAAGAGGAGGTCTGAGTGGACTGGCTGGCGACGGCACTCGCGGCGCTATAGTGGCACTCGCTTGCGCCCCCGCTCGCGAGCCGACGGTCTCGTCTCGAGTGTTACGCGGAGCTCCTGGCACCGACGACGACGACGACGACGACGACGACGACGACGACGACGACGACGACGACGACGACCTGCTATCCCAGGCTCACCCCCGTGTTCTCGTCTTTGCTTGAAGACACCCGCCGCGGGAAGCTTCTTTGACGCGATCGCTGGGTAATAAAACTCGCCAGAACCTCCGAGCGGCTGGTTCCCTCGCGCTTCTTTCTTTCAGCCCTTGACCCAAGAAGCGTATTATCGCGAGGACGACATCCGCGTCGCAAAAGGAGATGAAGTCGTTACATTCTCGCTACGACACCCTCGAGAAATACAGTTTGCAGATCGAATTGCTGCTGAAACGGGATTCAATGGAGTCGGGCGCGTTTGGGGATCGCGGAATGGCGCGCGACTTCTGCTTTCTGGTTAGCCCCGGTTTACGAGGGTGGGTAGAGCGCGCAACGGGGTGAACGAACTTGACGAGCAACGGGGGCAAATGAGACGCGTTTAGGGAAAGAGATGGAGTAGTTGGGTAGTGTGTGTTCTGTAGTAGTTAGAAATCGTATCGAGAAGATGCCAAGTCTCCCTTTGTACATACGAAAGGCTTGCCCGTCCCTCCACCGATCTGCAATACTTGAAGCTCCATTTGCCGCCCAGCTGACACGCGCCACTACCACGTCACCACGGGCAGCGAGCGTGTAAGGGAACGTGCTAGGCGTTATTACAGTATGTATTTTCATTGTAGCAGACGGCGCGAGATGATCATTTGTCGCGACCAGACGCGCCTTACATACCAGCCAACCCGCCTTGTCTGCCCAAGGATGCGCATAAAGCGGCAAGCAAAATGAAACGTGTAGCCTTGTCTCTGCCGCTACTTTATGCGCCGCGTACAATATGTAAATGTAAATAACGCCTATATACTTACCAACTAGACCGTCTTCCGTTCTCCCTTCTTACAGCGGCCGATCGATGTTCCGCTTACCTTCCACAATATCCACGTAACGGAGGTTAGGATGTCCCTTAGAATCGAAGGTGCGATAAAATGTTGGGACGCCCGCTAATTTTATTCCTTTTGGTGTGCTAACTTTTGGTACCTATGGAAAATTTCGGCACAATCGGATTACTCTGAACCCTGTCTGAAGAAGCTTAAAGTTACGATATAGGTAGCTACTGTAAACTTGTTCTTATTCTTTTTGTCCACCTTTAGAAAGTAGTCGTTCACTTGGAACAGAGGGTTGCTGGAATGCATAGATATTTGACCGCCACAGCCCAAAGACTGGAGAAATGGAAAACTTGTACCACCTTCGTTCTTCCACCACTTAACGACATCTTAACGATATTATCAATAAGTCATCGATAAGATATCGATAATAGGTAGTCCCAACTCTAGTTCCATCAGTTGTTGCATATTAAACAAAAAAAAAACAAGTGTTTGCAAGGTATGAAATTTCGTTGGAAACTTTGAGCCTCTTGAGCCCTGACGCAGGGTTTAGAAAATTTATATACATATTTACCACACCAAAGAGAAATAAATCAGGGGGCGTCTCGGATCGAATTGTCAAATTTCAGAAAAAGGCATTATAAGGGACAAAAAGCCGCTCGAAACTCGTGTCTGTTCCCTTGGACTTATCACCGTCGGGATCATCGAGAACACTGACGAGTGACGAGCCAGCGCGCTCTTTCCTCGCGCCCCATGTCCTAACAAGTTCGAATCACTCTGTTCGATGTTCCCCGGCGGCGAAACTTGCTCGCCCGAAGCTTGCCACCACGAAATTCTGCCGCGGACCTCCGCGCCGTCGTCAACTTTCGCAATTGAAATTACTCGCGAGTTCTGGCTGGGGAGCGTGCGCTCCGTCCCTGGATTGCCGCCGTATCGCGGGGCCGTAATAATCACCGGTGGTAATTCATCGCGTTATTGTTTAACGGCAAGAAATGCAGGTCGACCCGCCTCGCAACTTCCCTCGTATACGTGTCTCGCGTGGCGAGTTACCCGCGGCAACTCCGAGGACACGGTAACAGGGTAATGTGCATGCCGCTCGCGTGCTCCAAGACGCGGGGGCCTGGCCTGTATTACCGCGGGACGCGCTAGACCGGCTAATTGAGTTACGGCCCCTCCGTTCGTCGTTGTTATTGTTAATTAGTATAGCCATATTAATTAGGGGAAGGTAGATAGCTCCCGATCGGGGTTATTAGGGGGGCGGGTCGTGGACGAAAAATACGGAGGCACCTTCATACGCATGCTACAGAGGATAGTTTGCAAGATGCAAAGTGGGAACAAGTGATGTTCCATAGGCAGCGATGCGACGGTTCGATTGTAACGGAACGTGGGGGAGCAAGTGGAGCGGGCTGTTGTCTCACGTAGGGAGTCAACGCCGAAGCTCGAGGCACGCGGTAACGATGTAACATACAGGCGGCGCACGTCTAAGCGCGCCGCGCCGAGTGCATAACTCGGTTACCAGCCTCCGTGCACACGCAGCCGCACGCAGGCTCCGATCCGTGTCGTCGACATCGGGCGAAACACGAGAGCCGGGCAAACGGCGGCGTCGATTCGAATTTTCCTCGGCCATCCGGAAACTCAATTCCGCGCGAGCCGACGTTTTCAAACCGGTGGCCGTAAAACTCTGGCCGATTGCACGTGAGGGCGCACGAAACTGCCGGGCGTACCTAACGGTAACGTCGTTACGCGATGCGAGAGCGACGTGGGCACAGGAAACCGTGGCCCCGTCTCGAAATTTCGCGACGGGACGCCGAGCAGGGGCGTATCGGAGAGCGATCCGAATGGTAACGTTATCGCAAACACTGCCACCCGATATGCCTACCTACGTACACCGAGAGTGGATCCCCACGTAACCGCAAGCTGCGACGGTTAATAATAATACGTCCTTATTACACCAACAAATTGCGTTAGATTAGTGCATATTTGGTTTGTTGTTGTTGTTTTTTTCCCCTTTGTGGCGCAATGGGCGGATTCAGCAAAATGCTGTTTTAAAATTCTAATCACGCTGCTTGAGCTCGAATTTAATATGATATATTGCAGTGCACGTTGAATCGGCGCTCGCAAATTTTCAATCAGTTCGGCCGCTGTCATTGTTGAAATCAGATTTCCAGCGGCACGCGTCGCTGAATCGGGGCGAACGTGTCCGACGTCACGTTCAACATGGAAACACCTTGCTGTGTCCGGAGCAGCTCGAAATATCCTGGGAAAATGGAGGTAGAGAATCGGCGGATCGGCGGATCGGCGGATCGGCGGATCGGCTTGCTCAGTCTGGAATCTCCTCAGTCACTCTACATATAGTCTATAGTCTGTACGATGCTGCCCGCAAAGTCGCGAACTCGCCGCGACGCGAGACAGCTAAGCCGCAGCGGCAACGTTCAGGAGAACTGCATCTCGTTGCAGTGGGATTTAACGGCGCGGCGCGGCGCGGCGCGGCGCGGTCCGTTCGAGTTGATCCGGCAGATTCTGGGTACGTAAGTACGACAAGCCGATCGCGACGTCTGGAAATCCATAAGCTAAGCCGTCGTTAGCGATGGATGGGTGGAACCGCAGGCAAGCTCACCTTGCATCCAGTGTGACGGATCAACTGCATCGACCGCAGAGATGCTCCGAGCACGGTCAGACACAACAGGCAGGCGGAAACGGAGACGTGGAAATTTGCGAGAGCCTCGACTGTTGGTTCCTCGATCGCTGTCCCCCAGCGACCCACATTCATTCCGAGCTCTATGCAGTGGTGCGTGTACGCCGCGGGGGGAGAGTCAAGTGCGATCGATTCCCAGGCGCATAAGACGTTTCAAGTCTCTTTCTCTTCCAGCCAGGAGTGTGTGCATTTCAGTAGAGCGAAGCGCCGTCGGTAGGTATGCGCTTTTTAGACGCCCCTAGAAACTCCACCTATACCTACCTACATTCTTCCGACGACTGTTTGTCAGCCAAGAGGGAACGGGCAGAACTCAGCTTGATTCCTAATTTTCAGTGACACTGACGCCCGGCAGCCACGTCGTCTGCGTTTCCATTCTCGGATTCGTCACGTCAGATAGCCGGGTTTAATTATCCCAATTTAATCTCGCGCTTGTTCTGCCCGTCGAAAATCAAAATAGAACCGCTCGATCATTCACGAGCATCGAGTAAAGGAAAAGGCCACGCGGTTTACCACGTGATATTGGAAGGCGATTCTTAGGATACCTCTGAAATGTCAGGTGATTCCTTAAGACACCTGACACAGCCAACTGAGCCAACTGTCGCGGAGACTCGTGACAGTCGTGACAGAGCTGACCCATCTGTCAGATAAGCTCCGTAACTGTTCTAACCACGCACTTGAACTCGCGTTATATGTATACAAATCTGCTGTAACGATGTGCTCCTACTTGTATTACTTGGCGGGAGTGTAACTGTTCCCACTGAACCACCTGATACGCGCAAGTCCAACTTTCCAACCGCCTCGTTCGCCGTTCCTATCGCGTAGGCGTAGGATAAAAGACGCGAGGGATAAAAGATCGTGCCGTGCCAGCCATTGCGTGAAATTAAACTGATTCCGCCGGAGCGGGCAATGGAGCGGTTTGTTGCATTACCGTGCGAACTACCCCATTCGACTTCGCCCGTGTGTATGCATGGCAGAGTGGATGGGTTGGGCGCTAGTGGGGTTTGAACGTTCGGGTTGCTCGAGAAAGGACACGGACGGGCAAAACTGCGCCGTTCCCGAGCAGAAAGTACGTGCTCCGTTCCGCGCGCGGACAAAAGTAGCGTCGATGCAATTTCACAGCCGTCGCATCGCAGGCGCGAAGGAAGTGCATTCCTCCGTAGCCAGGGGAACGTCGCGTCGCGTCGCGTTCGTGCTTAAAATCGCACGCGAATCTACGAGATTGGAGAGCGATTTTCATCTCCCGTATTTAAATCGCGCTGGGGTTCGAACTTCTGACTTGGAAGAATATTAACACCGTTCCGAAGGTTCCGCGACGGGCTTTCGTCGAGGGCACTAATCATTAAGAAAGTTTGCGAGCGTGACGCTCCGCGGACGCATCGACCGATTCGCGCGGGGCGGCACGCGAGGAAACGCAGGGGGTGGGATGGAAATCGATAAGCGCGCACGCGACCGGCACACACGATACAGAAGTTAATTCGATTAGGCGACCCGGTGTTAGAGGGTGGGGGATATAGGAGAGCTGGATACGAACGGGAACAAACGTGTTTTAGATCCTCGATAACAAGCTCGGGGGAATGCATGCGAAACGGGGCGGCGCGGCGCGGCGGGCTTTGCACGCCGCTTGTTCGCGATGACCGGGGCGAAATCCCCGACAACGGCGACGGAACGTTTATAGGCACGACAAGCATGGAAAAAGCATTCCGCCATTCGATACGTGGCCTGGCGCTCGTCGAATGGGATATGGGACATGGGTATCTCGTGGCCAGAGAGCCGGAGATCGATTTCAAATAAAGCGGAAAAGCCAGAGAGAAAAGGGGCTGGCGCGCGGGGGAAAAAGTGGCCGGCCGCGCTATTATATTTGACTTTCGGCTTTCCACCCACGTTCACCAGGTACCCACGAGCTCGCCGTGGCCAGGCGGGGGCAAGGTACACGAGTCGTGACCCGAAACGATTTCCCTCCCACCGTTCCCCGTGCCGCGGGACAGCTCGCAAAAAATGGGAGGGAACGTCTCCCCAAGTCCGTGGATAAAAACGAAGAAAAACTGGTCCCCGCGGTATCGCGTGTTCCGGCGATGCAGCCGGCAGGGGGATGAAAAAGAAGCGTGCAGAGAGGCACAGCTGTCCATGCTGCTATCCGTAGCGGGTGGATTCCGCGCGCAGTGGTTCAGCCAGCCAGGTAAGAGAATAAAAAGCTCGAGGACAAAGCGTGCATCGTGTAGAACATAGAACACCTGCTCCCCTGCTCGCGTTCCGAGGGATACGCGTTCTGGACGAGAGGCACGGTTTCCAGAAACCTTGGCTTACCCTCCTATCCAGGTACACCCGGGTCTCTCGCTTACCCCACCAAAGCCAGACCTGCCTCTCTCCGTCTGCCCCATTACCTGGCCCGTGTCCCTCCTTACCCTCCCTATCTCACCCTGTGCCCGTCGTTTCTGTTTCCCTTGCTCCCCCGATTTCGTTACAACGGTCGATGTAGCTGGCACCAGAGACCCCGTGAAATCATTCGAGTTCGTTGCCAAGACGACCCAGCGTGTGTATCGCGAAAAATCTTCAGAGCAACCGACCCTGATCACCGACTCACCCGCGGGACGGTCGATCGAGCCACCCGCCGCGTGTTTTTTTCATGCATGCGCCTGCCGGGGTAATTTTTACGGGGTTCTTTCTGGGTCAGGAATAAGGACGAGTGTGGAGGTACAAGGGCACAAATAATGTAAAGTATCCCGGTACTTTAATCTAATGGATTCCATTCGGATTTTAGTGCTCTTTACTTGGCGTGGTTAGCTACTTGTAGAAAATTTTCTGTCTTCCTGGGAGACGATGAAAGGTGAGAGGACCGGTGGAGATGGTAGAGGAGAGGGTAACGAGATGTCTCGAGATAGCCCGCGATTCTTGGACAAGGGAAAATCACTTTGCACCTCGGCTGAGCGTCGCAGATAGCGAAGCGCTTAATTATTTCAGGCACTTTAAAGTTTCACGCGACTACCTATTACGAGGGTCCGGGACGTTACGCGGCACGATAGAGAGGACTCTCTCCGTCGTAAACTTCCGTTCGGAAGTGAAAGTTGACGGGCGATGGTGGACAGGTTAGAAAGGGGCAACAAAGATAACGGATTACCCTGCTCCGCCGCGCTGGACTTTCTTAATTCATTGCGACGACCCACGATAGCGGGATGCAGCGCCGCGCCGTTTCGCCACACCTCCCGAGTAGATATCTTTGTTAAGAGCCAGGAGCACGCTCGCGAATTTTATTTGACACCTGATGAATGTGCCCGTGCCGCGACAAGCTAATGAGAATTCCTAGATCGCGCGCGAGTCGGGTATGAAGCATCGCCTGTGCGGATAATAAAACAGAAAGAGGGTGGCTAGCTGGCGCGACCCAGCTATCATCCGGCGAACGTTCGCGGGAACGGAGTCAGGTGGGAAAGTTTGGAAAATTCCAGCGGTGTTTTCAGACTTGAGGCGGAGGCACGAAATAATAGTCGAATGGAGGCACTTATACGCGAGATCGAAAGAAAATTGCTTTCCACTGGCGCCATTGTGCCGCGTTCCTTATCCTCAAAGTAAGATAATTTGTATTACGAAACAGCGGCGGCTCTCTCGCTCTCTCTCGCTCTCTCTCTCTCTCTCTCTGTCTCTCTCTCCCTCTGCCTCTGTCTCTCTGTCTCTCTCCGTTTCTCTGCGACGCCGACGATACAAAGGCACGGCAAACATGAATAAACGCGAATAAAATGCATCGAACGATAGTTCCGTTGAGCGATGAATAATGCATGGTGCAATCTTTAGACGTACGGACGGCGAGCTCGACGGGGACGGGTAATTGATTCGTTACGAGGCCGTAAACGTTTGATGAATGAAAACTAATATCAGCGAAAACAAAGCGAGACGGAAGCTTATCGTAGCCAGCGCCCGATTCATGTAACGAGGGGAAGTTATCGGGCGAAAGAATGCGATATATGTATTTGCGCCGCGAGCGCGGCGAATCAACGAGCTGCTTATCATCCGCTTCGTTCAGTTTCGAGTGGCGAGAATGAACTTGAACGGGCACTTGAACGTTTGAGTAAAACGCGTTTCCGCTCGATCTGCCCGCCCGCACCGCGCCAGGGCAAAAATGCGTAGGCACCTATTCGAGATCGCTTCGACGCGATTTTTCCGAACGCCAAACTCCAATCGGCTTGATATACTAATAACGGGCAGAGTGCTCGCCATCGCCGAGCGATTTGCTTCATTGTGAAACTTCTTTCTCCATCCATGAAGCGGAGTAACGCTTCTCGTTTGCGGCCACAGAAATCAGATTTTTCTGTATCCTTCTCTCTGTGTATTTCAGCGTTCGCCGAGTCTCTGCCTCCTTTGCGAGTCCTTTTCCACGCGAAATCCTCTAAATCGGACCCGGCTGCGTGCTGGTTCGAGGGAACGCAGGAGAGGAGCGTCGCGTCGTCGATGCCAAGCGACGGAGTCTGTGGAGTCTGCGACTCTGCGTCAAATCGTTTTCGAAATCGAGGATCGCGATGGAATCCCGAGCGATCGCGTTTCGCAATTACAGAGCGCGCGTGGATGAAAGGCGAAGTCTCTGGATCGAGTATACGGTTCGTCCTTCGTCATTGTAAATGAGCCTCGCGATGAGCAGTCATCACGATGATTGCCCAATGATATGTGCGTAGATGTGCCTTTTTAATGGCAATGTATTTCTGCTGGTCGCCTGGTACGTATAAGAATAAGATGAGCGGAATGAATGGGGGAGAACCGAAGAAAACAAGGTAAGGTAATACTAAGTAGTGTAGGATAAGTAGTATGTTAATAAATATTATTTTAATTATTATTAATGCCATATAATCTATGGAACTTCCTATAGAGTCGATTAATAGCATTATGTTTGCTCTAAAGTGGAGAAAGTTGTCTCAGCACACTATTTAAGCTTTCTCGCTGGGGCGTCGAACTTTGGAGAAGACCACACCAGTTTTGTTATTTAATATACCCAAGGTCTGTCGGAGCTATGTGTAGAAAAAAAATAGGCGATCACTGGAATAAATAGGTGTTGTTGTTGTTGTTGGATAAGGTTGAGCGTGTAGGGGAGACCGGGGCTAGTTGACTAATTCCCTTTAATTCTTGTATTATGGAATAAATTATGCTGCGATTCGCAATATTGGAGCATATGAATGACCAGCTTGCCACTTAATGTGTCGCCGTGACAAAAACTTGCGTGTTCTGTCAGTGAGAATGAAAAATCTAAAAAGGTCGGCTGGAAGTAAATATTTTCGTTTCGACTATTTATGAATTTTTCTCCACTAAGTACTGCTTGATGTTATTTCATGAATATTTTGTGGAAACGTGATACCTTCACTATAATTTACGGTATTTTATTTTATCCGGTGCGTGGAGGTTTTGTACGTACGACCCTTGACATGTTAACAATGTCGGACGGGGTTACTTGACTAAGCATAGGAATACTACTAATAATTGCATTTTTTATCCTCAAGATGCAGTCGAGGCAAAGAGTTTAGCTGCTCGAGTCCACTTCCCCCACCACAAATCCTTCCAAACTCACCCCTACCAGTTTTACACCCTATCCTCCCTTCAAACTCTCAGGCCTTCCAAATAGACCATAACAAACCAGTACAAAATAATTACAGTATCTTAGACCATGATAATTAATAAAAAAAAAATAACACTGTGGAGGAGTGAAAAAAAAATAAAAAAATTTATTGGTCGTAGTATACATATGTACGCGTATATATGTATACGTTTTTCACATTATATTGATGCACTGTGACAGTGTTTATATACACCTGTCGCATGCAAAGGGTTAAAACTGAAAAGTAAATGTTCATATTCGTAGCCGGGGTCTGTTGACTTATTCGTCTCACTACTCTAAATACAATAAAAACTACAACCTAGACTGAATTAAAACGATTTTCAAAATTATGCCTGTATACCTAATGAAATTTGGAAACTTTTGCTATGCAGTAAGTCAACAAAATACTAATGGTCTATTTATAAAAATTAGAAATGTAAAAAATTAGTCAACTAGCCCCGGTCTCCCCTAATCTAGTGTCGAGCCGTTCGATGTTTCCCATCTAACAAGGTGAATAATCAGCAACATCGGGATGTCCCTATACGAATTTCGAATCCGGCAATAGGAGGTACGAGAATGGGGGACATTTCGTGTCCGCCGACCTAATAGTAGAAGAGGGTACCTACATAGAAGGGTGGCTGACTGCAGGAGCCGGGGTCCCGGGGTCCCGGGGTCCCGGGGTCCCGGGGATACGACGGTAAAGGACAGACGGGGACGGTGGTGGATTACAAGTAAAACCGGCTGCGAGGAAGAAAGAGTCATAGTTGTAGCAGGAAGACGAGGAGGAGGAGCGGGACAGACGGACACAAGGGAAGACGAAGAGAAGACGAATCCGCCTTAACGTGTTGAAATAGAAGGTTGTAACGTGGCCGGGGTCTGATGGATCGAGAATTCGAGTGGAAGAGAGAGACAGGGAGACGAAGGCATGAAGAGAGACGGACGATGGAGAAGGAAAGGGACAAAGAGGACTTGCCTGATCCCCTTTTGCTCATCAGCCAGAATGAATGTCAGCCATCTGGCATTATACATCCGTGCTTGCCAAGGATTCTGTGCACTGTCCGAGCCGCGTATACCTACACTGTACTCGATGGCGCCTACCCCGCGAGCTCGCGGACACAATTGCACGAGCAAAGAACGTGTCCCGAAGAGGATCGGAGCAAGGGGAACACGGGATACGTACGCGAGAGAGGAGGAACGGCGATTCCCTCGAAAGGCTAGGCGATCACGACGCTCGGCACCGGGAGCCTTGGATCGCACCAAAAGCGGAATATAGCCGCGCGAGGTAAGAGAACGAAAGTGGCGTCGATTACTCCTCCTCGCTGGCCCGATCCCTTGGCTTGAATGAACCGAGTCTCTCAGCCACGGCACAGATACGACGCAGTTACTCGGCGTGCCGCACGTGCCTGTTGTGCATACGTAATGCGTATTGACACGTCGAGTGACAGCACGCCGCGCCGTCAGCCGCCGCGCCGCGCCGCGCCGCGCCGCGCCGCGTCCGATCGATAAGCCGAAGAAGGGACACATCGCGGGGACCGGTGATCGATCGGTCGGCGATTTCGTTCGGCGATCAACAGAGATCAAGAGGAGGCCCCGCCCCGCCCCTCTCCTCTCCTCTCCTTCTATAAAAGATAACGAGCAGAGCGTGCGGACTCACCGGCAATGGCGACGAACAGGAAGAGTATCCACGTATCCATGAGTATGCCGGCGAGGCGTAGCTGGAACTTGCAGACTGCGGACGCGAGCTTGTCCATCACGCTCGAGGATGCATGGCTTGATGTGGTCGCTGAGGCGGGCAGCTTCTGGACAAGATTCCCTTGGATACGTCGCACGGAATGCACTCACTGTCCACGTAACCGAGTAAGTATCCGCGCGTCGCGCGCTAAAGCCCGTGGAGAGCACCCGCGGCGATCTCGCGCGTCTCGCGCGTGTCGCGTCGTCTCACCACCGCGGCCGAACGTGTCCTGACACTGTCCTTCGCGGTTCCCTCACGGCTCTCCCACGGAGCAGGCTCGCATCGCGTAGGAGGAGGAGGAGGAGGAGGAGGAGGAAGGTGGTAACGCGGCGCCTCGGCTACGGGCCTGAGCAACTCTGCCAGGAGGCGGCGCACCGGTGCGGTCAGCGCGGCCGTATCTCGCGTAACAGCGACACGGATGGCCTGCACGCCGGTGTGTGTGCGCGCGTATACCGGTCGACGATCAAACGGGGATGAGGGTATCTATCGTGGTATCGAACGGCTCGTCGACGCTGCCTGGCGAGAGACCGACGGAACCTCCTGACGCGGCGAAATCGCGTACGCGAAATTACATGCACCGGGAAGAATCTGTTCGCGCGAGCGACCGAGCGTCGTGTGCTCTCACCGCCGCGTTGCCCGGAGTATTGACCGACTCGGCTCGACTCGGCTCGGCTCGACACACGGTGCGCTGCGCTGCGCTGCGTTGCGCTGCGCTGCGCTGCGCTGCGCTGCGCTGCGTTGCGTTGCGTTGCGGGCCACAGGCTCGGCGCGGAGAGAGGGGGCGCCATACGACTTGATGCGCGCGCATTACGTGCCCTCGCCAGAGCGGCCCCGTCGAACGGCCTATGCCTACGCTACGACGATGCACAGTGGTCCTAAGTAACACTTCTAGCGGCGAAAAATTCAAATTAATCAAATTAATAAGGGGAATTTGCCTTGATAGTATATCTATATTTACGTAATCTTGAAATGTAAAAAAAGCTTCAGAATTAGTACTTACCTCTTATGTTGTGTACACGAAATATTACATCGACGATGTTGAAAACACAAAATGGCTAGTTTTCCTTGGTTGGTTAGCAATGGCGAAGGCGAGATCGTTCGACAATATAGAGAATGATGTCGTGGAACGTAAGGAAAAGAAATTGTACATTTCGGACATACCGTTTTATGCCATTGCCAACTGACCGCGATTGCCTCATTCTCCTCTAATATCTTAATTGTTTGCAGACCTTTGCAGCTAACTTTGGTGAAAAAGAAATTCAGATGAACAACAGAAGTAGAGGAAACAATAATTACGGCAGATACGCGGAAATATGTGAATTGCGGGACTTTTATATTCTCAGTAAAACTAGAATCGCTGTAATATGTGTAATGAAAATGAAGTTACTGCTACTCAGAAGTTATGGAAAGAATTTTAAAACAAAATACGTTGACATGTTTACTTACCTTCCGATAATATTTCTACCAAACTATTCGAAACTACAGAAAATAAGAATATATTCACCGATACATACAGCAGAACGCACAAACAGAAACTGACGCAGGCAGAATAATATTGCCATTCTTGCTCCAAGTTCGTGAGGTATACGGGAAAAGCCTTGTGCCAGGGCATTATTTTATGATATGCATGTAGTCACCGGCTACCTGAGACACGGCAGAAATAAAAAATTTCCGATTCTAACAGCATTCAATTTTTCAATTATTCGTCGCTAGGCTTGCTATTTGGCCCACTGTGCGATGCCAATTCAAGCATTCGACGGGCTTTGGATCCGTTTCTTTCACTTTTCTTCGTCCCGGGACCTGTCGTCGTATTTCTCGGAGAACGCGTTCCGCGAGTAAACAAACGACTTCCTCGCTGTTTCCCTTCTTGCACGATAGCTTTTTCTTCGAGTGCTGTGGAGTGTGCTCGCGAAACGAACAAGCTGTTCATAGACAAACTAACAAACTAAAGTGACGTGATCCTTGGGGTAGCTTCGTAGCTACATACATACAAGGCTGATTATATTTCTGTAAGTGTAATAGTGAGGCTTTATTGGGATGGCGAGGCGCCTGAGATGCTGCCTTAACAGGCCCTAGATCTCTGTTTTCTTATTTCCTGATAAGCGTTGGTTATAGACAAAAATCCGTCGATATCGTGAATCTAAGTACTTGTTAGATCTCCGTTTCGCTTCCGATCACGACAGAACGCTGTGGAAGCCACCAAGAGAAGCCGCTTATCTTTCCAGCGACAGCGAATTCGCGAGCGTAGAAGCGTTTTTCTCGAGTTTCCTTCTTTTCTCCAGTTGATAAGCGTTATCGTGGAAACGCGCGATCAGCACGGGGCGGATAAGGGACGTGTAATGGAGAAAATCACTCGCGATATGATGGATGATTGTATGAACAAAGACAGAGCAAACGGCCACTGCACGGAACCAGTTTACCGACAATCAGATCCCGCGATAACGTGCTATCGCGCCAGTGGGAGGCACGTCTTCTACGGAAAAGGAATGTTCGCTGACGCAACGTTGTCGCGCGACACAGCTGAAAAAGTCTTGGCTAAAGAGGGCTCATTTCCGTACTAACCGATTCTTAGACGCCGAATTCACTGAATTCAATACCTACCTACTCGTCAAATGCATATCGAACTTGAGTCCCCTAACCACCCCTTCACCGTTCTACTGTCGACAACAGAACACAACACAAGATCCAGGATTCCAGCAAGCAATATCGCGATTTCCGATCACAGAATACAAGGGGGCCTGAACCCTAAAACTCTAAACGGTCCGTCGAATGGTTGACAGAGGGGTATTGAACGATACACAGACGGACGACGCGTGGTGAACGGTAAACTCTACTTCTACCGGTAGTTTTATTCGACGATCGATACTCGGATAGCTCGTCCTACCGTGGAGAGATTCGATCTCGCTGGAAGAGCTCGACGTCTTCCGGACTTAGCAAAGAGATCTATGGGCCGGATAAGGATCCGGCTGAGATCCAGCAGGTTGTTCCACGTGGAAGAGAGGATTCGTCCGTGTATAGCGATCGCAACCCCATCCCCGGACACGAACTTTCTTTCCGAATACGAGCCGGTGACGGGGAATAAGGGCAGATCAAAAGGAACGAACGGATCGTTCCTTTCGATTTTATCTCCGTGAAACTATCGAGCCGTGGAGTCCAAGCCCCGCGACAATGGCGTCGGGTTGTACTTGGCCACACGCGACCCAACGAGCCGGCCTAACGACCGCCGTTCTACCTCTCAGCGGGGTGCTTTTGTTTAACCGAGAGCCGTTTATTAATCAATCAGTGCTGTGTGTACTCCACTCGGTGGAGTTGCACATTTCACGGTTAAACGCCCCGGTTTACACATCCTTTGATGTCCCGGGACGACGCGACGTCTTGTTACGAACGGATTTCAGCGGTCGTAATATCGACGCGTAACGCAATTTGCTCTTGCTCGTCGCGTCGAAGGGAAACCAGGACGCTCGGAACTCGAGCTTCCAATTACCTACACTCTACAGCCTGAGCGACGTTATTGCTCGCCGCGCGCAGTACTTGACGAATCGAAGGAGTTTCTCCAAGGAGATGACCGGACCACCCTGTATACTCCCTCGATTATTCCACTCGCTGTTGCCTCGGCTAACTGCACCACAGCCGTCTCTCCTCTTCCGTTTCTTGAATATGGAGCCACGCTGCTTAATCAGCTGGAAAATTTCGGAATTCTACATCGCCGTGAGCGACAGCGGCTTCGAACAATAGACGCACTGGCCGTTCGACACGCAGCTGCGTCCCATTCGGCTGCCAGCGAACGTTGTAATAGCCCAATTTACATTAACGGCCCCCGGCCGTGTGAATGGGTCGATTCGTTTCGCGATTGAGCCACGGTCGAATCGATGGCTTTTACAATATTCACTCGGCGCGCGCGCGCGCGCGCGCGAATCTTAACGGCATTAAAAAAATAATGCGCATCGGCTGTTACGGGCGCGCGCGATATCAAAGGGCACCGCGCCGGAATGGAATTGCTCTCTGCGATCGCAGCGCGAATAGGATGCGGAAACTCTATTAAAATAAACGGCCACGCCTAGGTACGCGGAATATTGTCATTAAAATGTAAGGGCCGAGGAAGGTGAGTACGGACTGGAGCGGCGTAATCTGCGACAATTAAACCGATTCAACGGCGGTGAAGAGTGTTTTTCAGGGAGTTCAATGGGAGAAGACGGCGTCGTTTGGAAAGCGAAATCCATGGTGGTCGGCGGATCGAGCTGGGTGGGACACTTGGATGCATTAACTCCTCTTAAACTGTATAGAAAATGACGCGAGTTTGGCGTTCCTTCCGCAAGGCCAATCGCTGGCCAGAATCGGCGGGCTCGCTGGCATAAATTAAACTTCTTTTCCGAGCGCTCCAACTTGATAGTCCCCGTGCGAACGGCTTTTTTTATCGTCGCTCGATTAACGCCCCATTGATCGTAGCGGGATATAGATAGGACAGACATATCTCCTCTTCTTCTTCTTATTTTTTCTTTTTTTGTAAACACGTGTCTCTTTATAATTTATTATCAATTGTGTATTCCATACAGTGACCTGCACAATTGGCGACACTCACGCATATTTGCAACGAAAAAAATATACACACGCATGGAATCCGCGTATCACGCGCGTACGCGCCCGTGTGTAACACCCACATACATATTTATTTTTATACATATAGAATAGAACGTATTTACGTCGGTATCCTCTCGTATAGAAGTATATATAACTATCGTCGGGGAGGAATTTTCGTTTTCATCTTTTCTTTGCAAAATATATACATATACATATACATGTATATCGTGGCTATCTGTAGGACAAGAACGGTGACAACGATCGTACTCCATCTGATTACTCTCCCTCGTTACGCATAGTTCTCTGTTTCCTGTGCGTCGTTAACTCATTATGCGATATTCGTCTTCTTCTCGCGAGGAGCTGTGGTAACCCGATAACAGCTACAGTTGACGCGCGATATTCGAGTGTCGAGACGAGTACTGAACACTGAGGCGGCGGGGGGGGGGTTGGAACGAGGACGAAGTCAGAGGCTTCCGAATTCCCGATTTCAATCCATTCCCCAATAGACGACGGTCCTAATTTTAATTAACGATATCACGTTAGCCGCTTCGACGACCCACTCACTCTACACGCATTTGAATGGAAAAATCCCTTTATGATGTACAGCGACTGACTTCCGCGGCTCTCGCAACCACAGTGTTCACTACATCGTGTGTCCTCGTACTTCGTATCACAATGATTCAACGTATTGACTATTTCACTGAAAATCCTACGTCTTCCATTCTCATTCCTCTCTGTTTTTCGCTGACGTCGCGAGTCTCGCGGTTACCTGTTTCCATCCTTCAACGTCGACCTTCCGACCCTTCCGTTCCACCTTGAAGGGCCTCGGTCGAATCTGCGGTAAAGTGGTCGCTTCTAATTGTCCCCGTGTCTCGCATGTAACCACAGGTGAGCTTCCGTTTCCTTTTGTCCCGCTCGCGAACTCCTCTTCTCAATGGACGGCGATAAAAAACGTGGCGCTTTTGTTACAGATTAATACGACATGCGAGGAACGCTAGATATCCTGAGTGTCTAGAACCCCCTCGTGCGATACAGGTACGCGTTGTGCACAGTTCTGCTATTTCCTTTCTTCGCGGTAAACGCTACCTTCGATCCCTTTCAACGTAGATTGCGACCCTTACTGCGGAAACTGTTGCGCGCTTCGACGTAATCCGTTTACAAGCACGCTCCCGTGGAACGAAATAACGCGGGTATAACGCGGTAATAACGAGTATCGCGTTCCCGAATGGATATTAATTTTACTTAGACAGATCCTCTGCGATACCGATCGTATCGGTTAATTACGAATTTTCCATCGCACTGAACGGATGGCGCGCGCGTTATTCGCGATGGCTGGCGTCCACGTTGGAGCGAAGCGGCGCGGAGATTTGTCCCATTTTACCGGAGACACGTGTAAATCCGCTTTGTATCCGCGCGACAATACGCCTACGCAGTATAGAAATCAAATCTAACGACCCGCGTGTTCGATGGATTTCGTTGGCACGCGATACAATTCGATACACGCTCGCGCGCGACTTACATAGGTATACATACATACATACACACATACATACATACATACATACATAGAAATTACGCGGAACGATAAAACGTGCTCGCTGACAAATTGTAACGGTATCGTATAAACGTTTCGAACGGCAAAATTTGTACAATGGTTGTTTCGTTATTTTCTGCGCTGCAACTTTAAACTAGACTGCCTCCGAACCCGATGCCGATACGTTACCAGCGTTACCTTAATTTTACGGATCTCGCGCCGCGCAAATGAAATTATTACGAACACGTTGCTCGCAACTGTTCCCGGCTCTCGTGATATACGCATACTTCGTTGCGCTGTCAAACCTGATTCATCCAATATCGAGCCAGTCGTAAAACATGATAATGTATAATAACGTTCCGCTATTAAAGAAAATCGAAGCGAGCATTCTACGCATGGCGGCCGACTACCGCGACATACTGCTTCGACAGCCTTCACTGTTCCTAATACAGATTAATTTTTATCTCAAGGCAAATATGTTTCACTGTTACAATTACAGATGCCGCGAAAACAATCGGCCACTCGGGTCTAACGAGAAGCCGCTCCCTCAGGCACAGCTGAAGAGGCTGGCTGGCTTGGAGCGGCCGTTTGATTTCGTCGCAACTGCAGTCGGTTACGCCCAACACGCCGCCTGTAGTGCACCTTTGCGTCGTGCGTATCGTAAAATTACTATTCGAGTTTCTCGCCGCTCCTAGGCGTAGGAAAATCACTTTGTGCGTACGCTAAAAACATAATAGGATCGTGATCGAACAGCGATAATACGAACGGAGGACTGAACTCTCGATACGCAGCTGCTCGCGATTCTTGCCGAAAACACACACGGCTCCCCTGCTGAACGCGTAGCTTTTAAATACGTAGAAATTACCTCCCGCATAGCAATCGCCGTACTTACGCTCCTCGTTAATTCGTTTTAGGAGGTGAGGTTCGCGCGACGCTCGCCCTCTCCAAGGAAATTTAACGTCTGCCCCGTGTAAAAGGAAAAACAGAAATGACTAACGATCAAGCTCGTTCGAATCGCAGTCCTCTCTTTGACAATCACGTGGATTACGTATTTCGTAGTTATGAGGGTGTAAGGTGAATGTAATGTGCACGAAAAGTGATTCACATGTAACATTAAATTTCCTTTATAGGTACGCGCACTCGCTCTCGGAGTGCTTCTTAAACATAGGTACGTGTTCTCTTTCTTCCTCTGTTTCTTCCTTCCTTTTTTCACGTTTAAATACTAATGTAGGCCATGGCATTATTTTCTTTAGATATAAAAAGGTCTGACATAATCGAGGTGAAAAAATGCAATGTCAATTCCAATTGTTGGAGATTGCGCGATGGTTAAATAGAAACGAAATTATCCAATATAATGGATTATACATATAGTCTCTCGGTTCTCACTATCTAACACCCCATGTTTTATGCAGCTATTGTTCCTTCGAAGACTCGAGCGTGACAGATTTTTACGTCAGACCTCTGTGTGCACGAAAGCCAATAATCTAATTAGCAGAGGCAGGTTAGCGCCTCACATCGAATACTTTATTCCCGATTCCGAACATTAATTACTCATTAGGCTCCGGACCCCTAATGCACGATCGCTAACACAACCGAAACTCGTTAATTTAATGAATTGAACTTTTCTCAAGCGAGAAAAGAAGACCGGTAGAAGAGAATGTAGTGCGAAGAACGAATATAGCACGAAATTGCTGGATTTAATCGAAAGGAAATAAATACGCTTAAAGCTATGAATTTCTCGACAGCTGTTCAAGAAACGAGCTGAGTAGATGTACGAGGACCGTTGTAGTCATTTCATGACAAGATCTCGCGTGAGGAAGTAAAAACATCTCTATAGGATTTATGCATTGTGCGATAAAAAACGCTCAATTCCATAGTGTCTCGTCGATGGTAGAAAATTGATGTGTACGCGCGTACAGAGACGTGGCCTCGTATTACCGAGATTACGATGATCAGTCCATATCTCCGACGAATTTTATCACTGTTAAGTCTTAAACTGATGTCCGAATTGATTCTCTTTTTTTTTTTTAAATCTAATTGCATCTCGGAGATAGATAGCATTGTCTCGTTCGGACCAATGCATCGTTAGTAATTTCTACACTTACAATTATTAGTATATTTAGAGTGGGATATATCGATCTCTCGACGCCTGTTAAATAGTGTTAATGCTGTGAAATTAGGTGTGGATGAAGAATAAAAAAAGGGGGAGAAAAATTCACGAGTCATAGGTACCTATGAACGATGGAGGACAGAAGACCCATTTTCTTTTCTTTTTTTCTTTTTGGCAGATGCGTCTCACTTTTGCGAGAAAAGTGACCCTTTTGAAAGGGTAGTACGTGATCGACCCCTAATCCTCGACATTTATAAAAGATTACATTTCCCTGAACGTCTCCGTTTCCTCCGATTCTTTTCCAACTCGGCCGGAGGTTGATTTCTGATAATACGTACGACCTAGGAAAAAATGATTCAAGCCTCTTAACTAGCTCCAGCCTAGGTGCGAACTAAGCAATAATTCCCATCGCACTTCTCCTTCTCGCTTTATCCCGTACCTCGTGGAATGCTGCGTCTACGTTTACTGGCGGATCTTTGGCAGAGGTTTCGATATAAGGTATACCCAAAAGGTGAGCCAACTCTTTTCCCTGCTCCTGCGTTACCTTTCTCAAATGCACCAAGTCGACCTTATTGGCTACCAGAAGCATCGGATACACATCTCTATCCTTTACCCTAAGTATCTGGGTATAAAAGTTCGTGATATTCTCGTACGACTGTTTGTCGGTCACAGAATAAACTAACAGAAACCCGTCACCCTTGCGCATGTACTGTTCGCGCATCGCGCTGAACTCTTCTTGGCCAGCTGTATCTAGCACTGTCAGGTACAAATAAACCTTTGTACACGTAAGGATGCATTGCATGCCTAGTGCGACGCGCCAAGCGTAAATTCAAATATAGCGGACAGCATGATATCGCGCGACAAGATGGAGACTCGATGGAAAGAAGCGGCTTAAATAGATGTTCTATCGCGAAGCACACTTACCGTCTAGGACGCACCATTGCTTGTCTACCTCTGTATGTTGGATGTAACTGTCCTCGATAGTGGGATCGTAATCGGCGACAAATAGCTTTTGGAAGAATTGAATGGTGAGCGCACTCTTTCCAACACCTCCGTCTCCGACCACGACCAGCTTGAAGGTCATAATGTTGTCATTATTGGGAGGTCGTGTCATGCCGCCTCTCCTTCTCCTACACCCTCCCCCACTGCTGTGCCTTTGTCTGCCTATTCTGTCAACTCTTCTACTATATTCTCAGCAGTGTGTCGTCGGCTCGTGAATCGTCAATCCTGCCTGTCTCACCCAGATGCCCTGAAACGGTTAGATCACTCGGATCAACAACACTGACAGCACGCCGCTCGCGATCATTCGGAACCCTCTGACACAATACTAAATATAATTCCATTTACGCGGAATCTCTAAAACCGAAAAGTAACGCTCAGTGTCAATAATTATGCTTAATGGGACGAAATTAGAGGTGGCACTTCTGATGCATTACGAGAGTACAACAACGGACTATAATACGCTCGTCCGGCTATCCTAAGCGAATACATCTCTCAATACATCCTTGACGAAACAAAGAACGCTTACCTTACATGATCTGCCACTCCTGCTTCACGTTCTTCCAGCTGTCAGTCTCGGCACTCTCGGCTACTCGGGCTACTCGGGCTACTCGGGCTACTCGGGCTACTGGGCGCCGCATTCGTACCTGCGTAAAAAGTACGCTTGTGTTAGCACTGTTAGCAGCCCTCAACGTCGTGCTGTGTGCCGTGTGCCGTGTGCCGTGTGTACGGTAAGTCTTGTATACTTTTAGAACCGGGCGCGCGAATACAGAGCGGCTCAAAACTCGCGTCACTGAAAAATCGCAGGTTTCCCCATTTATGCTAGCCATAACTCTAATCGACTCGAATGCTTCCATGACGATGCAAATCTTGCCCTCCCACTCCCGTCAAGTACAAATGCTGACGGCAACTTCGACTTTATCCCATACACTCTCGTGAAAACAAGTGGAAAAACGTCTATTTCCCAAAATCAACGCGTTTTTATTTATCCGTGAACTTACTTTTTCACTCGGATCCATACAGAATACGGGGCGGATTCGAATACTTTTTCTCGCCCCCAGCGTGGCGCGACTTTTGAATCGCTCTGTATCGCTCTGTATGCTACTACTCTAGCGGCGAACAAGATAATTCACGCAGAGTGCCATGCAGTGATGCCAACAATTAATTTTATTACATTGGCAAGGCACGTTGCATTCTCGCTGATTCTCGCTGATTCTCGCGGTTCTCGCGTTCAACTTCACTCGATAGAAGCTTACATGGGTGCATGGGTTTCACGGGTTTGCGTACATAGAGCGGGAATACACACGTGTAATTCATTCGAAAAGAAATATCGGTGTTATCCTGTACCTGTACCTTTGATGCTGTAATTAAACGTCTTTTCCAAACGCCCTGCGTTTTATTCCTCGACAATAATTTGACACGATGCACGCTATACAACCATAACCAATTACAACAACAACAACAACAACAGCGTCACTTAAACTTACGGTTATTTAAATACTTTTGGTTTTTGGTAAGTATATACGTATTAACGATCGTCATTCATAAATCATATTGCATTGTGTCCGACAAGCTTGGTTTATGGTTGATTGATGGCTTTCTTAGCGAGTTTATTTACAACCGGTTATCTGGCTGTTTTAAGGTTACGTACATGTACACATGTACATATATAGAATACTGTAAACAATCGCGATCGAAGCCTTTTTCACGAAATTGTAAAGCAAAGAATATATAATCTGTGTGAAATAACCAGCGCGATCCTTATATTTGCAGTTGATATTTACGTTAGTACAAGGTCCATCATGGACGCGGACCTATACGATGAGTTTGGCAATTACATCGGCCCGGATCTAGCCTCTGACAGCGAAGATGAGAATGAATACGGAAATGCTGGAGACGATGCGGATGACAGAGAACGCTCGGACGAAGAGATGGAGGAGGACAAAGATGAGTCTAGGGATCAATCGGAGCAAGGCAACTCTATGGCAGTTGTACTGCACGAAGATAAAAGATACTATCCCAGCGCGCTAGAAGTTTATGGCCCAGAGGTAAGCTTGTCAACTGTAAATGTATTTCCATTGGTACTTTCATAACGATCGCCCGTATAACCGTGACGCGCGATAGGTAGAAACATTGGTACAAGAAGAAGACGCCCAGCCACTGGATAAACCACTGATAGCGCCAACCAGAAAGCCAAAGTTCCAAATAAAACAGCAGCAACTACCAGAAACAACTTACAACATAGAATTTTTAGCAGACATGATGGATGCGCCACACTTGATACGAAACGTGGTTCTACTTGGTCACCTGCACCATGGCAAGACAACCCTAGTGGACTGTTTAGTGAGACAGACTCATCCTTATCTGCACAGCGTGACCGACGAAAAGCCGCTGAGGTGTAGTACTTGCTCGAAGGCATTCTAAATGCCAGCCGTGTGATCGACGCGTAATAGTAGCTAGCTTCTGTTGATAGGTACACGGACACACTGTTCACGGAGCAGCAGCGAGGCGTGTCAACAAAGGCGACGCCCGTGACGTTGTTGCTGCAGGACGTGAAATCGAAATCTTATCTGTTAAACATATTCGATACACCGGGTCACGTGAATTTCTCCGACGAGGCGACGGCAGCGATACGATTATCCGACGGGGCGATACTGATCGTGGACGCCGCCGAGGGCGTAATGTTAAACACGGAACGATTGCTGAAGCACGCGCTGCAGGAAAAGCTCGCGTTGACAGTCTGTATAAACAAGATAGACAGGCTGATATTGGAGCTGAAATTGCCCCCCCTAGACGCGTATTACAAATTGAGACACATTATCGAGGAGATCAACGGATTGATAGCGCTCTATTCGGATTCAGAGAATCCAGCGTTCGTGTCGCCCGCGATCGGGAACGTATGTTTCGCGAGCTCGGAGTATAACGTCTGTTTCACATTGAAGTCCTTCGCCGCGCTCTACGCGAAGACTCACCTCGGGTTAAACGCTAATGAATTCGCCAAGAGATTGTGGGGCGACATATATTTCAACTCGAAAACACGCAAGTTCACGAAGAAGCCGCCGCATAACACTGCGCAGCGCAGCTTCATCGAGTTCATTCTCGAGCCGCTGTATAAGATATTCGCGCAGGTTGTCGGTGACGTCGACACGACTTTACCAGATGGTTAGTTGGCTCGCTAGAAATCACCGTAACAGGTTTTCTTATAGTAAGTCACGGGTGTACTTATAGTAAGTTGATTCCACAGTGTTAGACGAGCTGGGCATCAGATTAACGTCCGAGGAGATGAAAATGAACATCAGACCTCTGCTGCGACTCGTCTGCACGCGTTTCTTGGGAGATATGTGTGGGCTAGTCGATATGTGCGTGGCCCACGTTCCTAGCCCTCAGTCACACGCACCGGTAAAAGTACAACACGTTTACACGGGCCCAATGGATTCGGCCCTCGCGCAGGATATGACTAATTGTGACCCCGACGTTAGTACTTTGGACTTGCACGCAGTAGCCAAGGCCCATACCGATCCGCGTAGAACTAAATAGGTAATAAACGATACTTGCAGGGAAGGTTAATGATCCACAGCACGAAAATGTACCCCACCGAGGACTGCACGCTGTTCGTGGTCCTCGGGAGGGTGATGTCGGGCACCCTGGAGGCAGGACAACGCGTCCGCGTGCTGGGCGAGGCGTACTCGCGCACCGACGAGGAGGACTCCCGTGTCCTCACCGTTGGCAGATTGTGGATCAGCGAGGCACGCTATTCGATCGAACTGAACAGGGTTCCGGCGGGCAACTGGGTCCTGATCGAGGGCATAGACAGGCCGATCGTCAAGACCAGCACCATCACCGACCTCAACAACTCGGACGACCTGCACATCTTCCGACCGCTCAAGTTCAATACCCAGAGCGTGATAAAGATCGCGGTCGAGCCGGTCAACCCGTCAGAACTACCAAAGATGTTGGACGGCCTGAGGAAAGTGAACAAAAGCTACCCCCTGCTGGGCACCAGGGTCGAGGAGAGCGGCGAGCACGTGGTGCTGGGGACGGGTGAATTGTACCTGGACTGCGCGATGCACGACCTGCGTCGCATGTATTCCGAGATCGACATAAAGGTGGCCGATCCCGTGGTCGCCTTCGCTGAAACCGTGGTGGAAACCAGCTCCCTCAAATGTTTCGCCGAGACACCGAATAAACGTAACAAACTGACCATGATCGCTGAGCCTCTTGAAAGAGGCCTTGCAGAGGACATAGAGGCGGAGCACGTTAAAATCACGTGGAACAAGTGAGTATATGGGGGACGATGAGTGGGTTAGTTCGGTGGCCTGGACCCTCCCTTGTCCCCTTGGATTTAGCCAACCACTATCTGACGGCCGAAAGTGGTTGGTTTAAGGTGTTACTAAACAAACAAGGCCATTGAATGTTACAGGAAACGACTAGGAGAATTCTTCCAGACCAAGTACGACTGGGACTTGCTGGCGGCGCGAAGCATATGGGCATTCGGCCCAGATGCCACGGGGCCCAACATTCTAGTGGACGACACCCTACCTTCGGAAGTGGACAAGACACTGTTGAACAGCGCCAGGGACGCCATTATTCAAGGCTTCCAATGGGGCACTCGAGAAGGGCCCCTCTGCGAGGAGCCGATTCGGAACGTCAAGTTCAAGATCCTGGACGCTGTTATCGCCCAAGAACCTCTCCACCGAGGCGGTAAGTGACCTCCTCCATTGCTCGCACAATCGAACGGAGGTGAATTGCATTTTTTTACAGGCGGTCAAATAATCCCTACTGCGAGGAGAGTAGCCTACTCCGCCTTCCTGATGGCGACGCCCAGACTAATGGAGCCCTACTTGTTCGTGGAGGTGCAAGCACCGGCGGACTGCGTGTCCGCTGTCTACACGGTGTTGGCGAAGAGAAGAGGCCACGTGACCCAAGACGCCCCCGTCCCAGGAAGCCCCCTGTACACCATCAAGGCATTCATCCCGGCGATCGATAGCTTCGGCTTCGAGACCGATCTTCGTACGCACACGCAGGGCCAAGCGTTCTGCTTGTCCGTGTTCCACCATTGGCAGATCGTGCCCGGCGATCCATTGGACAAGAGCATCACGATCCGACCACTCGAACCACAGCCGGCTACGCACTTGGCTAGAGAATTCATGCTGAAGACGCGGAGGCGCAAGGGTTTGTCGGAGGACGTGTCCATCAACAAGTTCTTCGACGATCCTATGTTGCTCGAATTGGCGAGGCAAGACGTGCTCTTGAATTATCCATTGTAATAAATTACCTCGGTAATGATACCGCCTCATGATTTTAATGTAAACACGTATTATTAAAGAACTATTGATTTTTCTACGTGAGCCTGTGTTCTAGCTTCTCACCCTGCTCAGAGGCGGATTCAGGAGCCTTTCTTGTAGAGGGGGCGAAATATGTAAAAGTACATACCTAAGTAGATTTTTTAACCTTCTTTCACAAGATTTAAAATTTGCCTGTAATTTATATTTTAATATCTCTATCTGATACTATAGGCTGAGTAATTAAATTCACATTAATTATTTAGACAGAATAATACCTACGCAATGTCATAATATTTTTCTATTTTATTACTCTTGGGGGAATTGCAAATGGATCCGCCCCTGACCCTGCTCCAATTATCCCAATCCCTGCACTATGACTACTATGTGAATATTAAAGAGAAGTTCGAGCTGCATGATCTGTAGGGAATTAGAGTACGAGCCGAATTCAAAGGACCAGGTGTTTCCCAAAGAAAAGTTGGACAAATAACCATAAATCTACATCAATTTGGAATAAAGGAAAGTTCACGGGTCCCTCCACCGTCTGAAATTTCGATATAACACGGGGCTAACCTTCGGAGCTGTACCTGCATAGGAATAGACACGAGAAGGTACCTAGCCTGTGTACCAAAGAATTTCCTTGTGCGCCTTGTGCGCCTTGTGCGCCTTGTGCGCCTTGTGCGCATTCCATACGGGCGTATTGCGAAAGAGACCAAAGCGACCGCAGCATATGGACAGGACTCCCTCGCCCCTGCCTTCTTCCTCCACGCTACTAGACACAATCAGGGAGCGTTAGCTAGCTATCGCAGGAGCAGCAGTAAGTAGGATCCCAGAAACGAGATCGACAGCGGATTCCTCCGCAGAATACAGCCAGACGTAAAGGTCTAGCCATTTCATGCGCATCGCGAGAAGCGTGCCAGCTGCTCCTACCATGGCCGTGGAATTTCCGTGCTCCCAGTTTCCCGAGAAAGTTCGAGTCTCGAGTACGAGTCTCGGAGGATAATTAACGAAAAGGGGGCCATGTCTGCAGGGGAAATGTCGGAGATTCGAGACGGAAAGGTGCAAGCGTCGGCAGGGAGCAGCGCGCAGCGCGCGCAATCGCCAGGCGGGGCCGCAACTGCGCAGAGCCGGATGGGTGGTCGAAGTGGTCGGAGCCTGACGCCATTTTACCGGCTCTAACCATGCCCATGCGTCCGCCCATAAGCGGCGGATCGACCAGAGAGCCGTGCAGGCCCGATGGACGGAAAACCGGGTTCGCCCGGCTCCGACCGTCTCTTTCCAAGGCGACGTCGCTGTGCGAAGCGGACTACCGCGTCGCCGCCGATCGATCGGTCTACATACTTCACTACTTCTTCCTCTCCTCTGCCCTCTCTTTCCCCTTTCCTCTTAGCATATAGGTGCGAAATCGTGCGTCTCTTTCTCGCCGCGATCTCTGCCCGATGCCACGAATAGGATAAATGCTAGAGGATTTCGAAGTCGAAAGGACGCGTAGCCTTCGATCCTCCGATCGGTGCGGGTGCCAAACAAGTTTAAAGTTTAAACCAATAAGATCGCTAGGAATTGGCAAAAATGGCCTTCTCTCATCCTAGGGACGAACAGAAAGTTTCCTAGAACTCTGTTATTCGTGCAATACTAAGTAGGCACCGCGCGGCACATCGAATCTATGTTGCTCAGGCACGAGACCGGAAGTCCTCTTGGAACACTGGTAAAAGTACCGTTGGCGCCGTGCTTCAGTGGCGTTAGGACGACTCGTAGCTGTTCTAGAGATTCGTATCGAAATGCGCGGATTCGCTGGTCGAATAGACCGAGCAGGCTGAGCGATAAGTGAGCGATAAGTGAGCGATAAGTGAGCAGCTTGGCCCATCAGGATCGACCGGTTACCGGTTCTATAAATACCGCGACAATTTAAATTTACAATGGCTCTGGTGATGTACCTAGCTACATACTTACCTACTTGGCGACACTGTTTTCTCTTGGCGTTGCGGGATATTTCTCGATTACGGTTCGGCTGGTTGGACGCGCGTGTGCCGCGTTATCAGGAGAACCGTGGCTGTATGCGTGGCTATCGGCATGACATAGAGCGACGCCTTTTACGAGCGAGCTGGCCACGAACGGAACACCGACCAAAGTTACGAAACTGGAGACCGAGGAGTAGGTAGGTATGACGGATCGAGTTCGTGTGTTTCGCGGGACAGTGGACAGTGGTATCTACTCATTGACGAGGGACTGGATGTCCATTGAGACGATTATGTAATTGAAAATTAGCAGGGATAGAAGATAGACGAGTGGAGGTGTCAGATCGATGAAAGGATCGAAATGTTGTGGTCGAGGAGTTGTGGATCCCAGGAGCTTCTGTAGTTCTGTCTTCCATCAAACTGGAGTGACGAAGCTGATCGCCACGGAAAGTATACAGGTGTTCGTACCTATACCTGGTAGCTTTGTAACTATATACCTACCATACGCAGCTTGCCACTCCGACCCAGATGTGTACAAAGTTTCATAAACCTAACGGGCTTTTGAAGCTCCACCGAGAAGAGCGACAATTCGCGTGCGACAACCTATGTAATAATAAGCAGCTTCGCGAAGCGGTGCCCCATATTTAGCAGCACGCAGTGCCACCGTTATGTCCCCGTGCGTATTTATCATGCGCAAGTCACCGTTCGTAACGTGACGCGCTGCTTTTTATGCCCGATGCGCCGCGCCGCGCCGAGCCGCGCCGGGACGGCCACGATGCGTCCGATAATTAGAGCGACGTGGAAAGGAACCCGGCACGGTCAGATGACGTCCGAGCATCGGTCCGACGAGTTTCTCGCGCTGATTAGCCTCGCGTAATTTGACGTTTAACCACGCGCTCCGCGTTGCTTTCGAGCGTCGGAATAGCGCGCTCGTCTCGGACGATTTAAGACCCCGTAGATAAGTAAGTACCTAATCGCTCGCTCGCCAGGTGGTCGGCCATTTCGGGCGGCTGGGTATATGTACATAGGTCCTTTGTTTCTCGGTGCTCGCGGATGTAAGATCTGGCGTCATCTGGGCGCGACTTCTCGTGCTCGTGATTGGTGGTTCAGGAAGGGAGAGCGATAAATACGGCAAGTGGGTGTTCTGAACGTTGCCTGAGCCGTCTTTCATCGACGTGCAATGGAAAATCATGGCGCGTGTGTGAAACGAATTCCGATCTCTGGCTAGCGAGCTTGCGAGAAATAGGTATCAGCAGCGAGTTACAAAGATGTCTGGCCTGTGGCGATCCGAATTCGGTGCCGATCG
The DNA here is from genome assembly GCA_963932275.1 of Andrena praecox. Taxonomy (NCBI): domain Eukaryota; kingdom Metazoa; phylum Arthropoda; class Insecta; order Hymenoptera; family Andrenidae; genus Andrena; species Andrena praecox. The sequence goes on along the minus strand of OZ010734.1, from coordinate 36,236,089 downwards.
GCGGGACGATCGATAGGACCCGTTAATCGGAGGGAGCAGGTAGGGTCGAAAAGGGCGAGGATCGCAAGAAGAGGGAAAGGTCGTGATTGCGCGGAAGGACGAGGATCGAGGGGAAGGAGCCGCGGCCGGCTCGTCGACGCTCGCCGACGCTCGGCGTCGCTCGTGCGGCTCCGTCGCAGCGAGGCGGGGTTTAGGCGGGGTCGATACGCGGCCAGAGCCCCGTGTGTCTTCCCGTCGTTTCCGTGCAGCGTCGTTCTAATCGCGCCGTATCGAAAACTGGCAACGAGTGCTGCCGCAGTTCGGCGCCACCGCTGCACACACTTGCTTTGACCGCCGGTTCGCCGCCACCGGATCGCGATATCATCGTGTATCGTCGCGCTGCCTCGAGAAGTTGGCCGAGTGCAGCGAATCGAGTCGTGGTGGCCCTGAGAGAGAGAGAGAGAGAGAGAGAGAGAGAGAGCGGGTGGGAGGGGGAAGGAGGGAGAGCGGTTACGTTAACGTCGGTCGCGAGAGACGAGAGACCCCGTGCGAGTCCTCGGGAGTAGGAGGAGGAGGGTAGGTGGGAGGGACAGAGGGGGCGGTGTTGGGGCGACAGAGACGGAGGTGCAGCGGTCCTGGGTAGGGGGATAGAGGAGTGAAGAGAGAAGGAGAGGTAGAGAGAGAGAGAGAGAGAGAGAGCGCGCGCGCGCGCGCGCCTGTCGACCCACCGGTCGATCGACAACCACGTCGTCGTCGTCGTCGACGACCGCGACGAGGAAGAACGTGGCGCGCGAGAAACGGGAGTGACGACACGCGAAGCTTGTGTACGAATAAAGCAGAGCGTGGAGGCAGAGAACGCTCGAAGGTGGTCGAGGCGAAGGAGGAAAAGGCGCAATAAACGAGGGAGTGGGGGCGACGACTTGGAACGTGGAAAGGTACGGAAGGAAGGAAGGAAGGAAGGAAGGAAGGAAGGAAGGAAGTGGAAGGTGAGGAATCGGGGTCGAAATCGTGTGGTGGGTACATGTGCGTGGACATGTGCGCGCGGGCGCGGGCGCTGTGCTCGCGGCGAGCAGGGACGTGATGGTACGTAGTTGGCGGTACGCGAGTTATCAGGATTGCTCGCGGTCACGGGTTCGTGACGGCCACGGCGGGCTTGAGCGACGACGACAACGGGAGCGCGCTATCGCGAGAGAGAGCTTCGGAGAGCGCCGCACGCCGACGGACGGACGTAGGAGCGGCGTTGCCACCTCTCCTGGGCCGCTGCATCGCGCGAGAACCGATACGGCAACCAAGAAACACCGTCGTTGCCACGTCCGCGCCGCTACGTTCCGCTGGCAGCCGCACGGGACGGCGGCTGGCTGCCCACCGACCATCGTCTCTCTCGCTTAGCTGGTTAAGCAGCACCTACACACGCTGGTAAGATCTCCTCTCTCTCTCTCTCTCTCTCTCTCTCTCTCTCTCTCTCTCTCTCTCTCTCTCACTCTCACTCTCACTCTCACTCTCACTCTCAGTCTCTCTCTACCTCTCTCGCTATACCCGCCCTGAAAACGAACGTGTGGTAGTCGCGCGAGAATCAACCAACAGCCCGATATACATACTGCGCCTCTCTCGCTATGTACCCGCGATCCTCTCCCAAAGATAGGAGCACCGCGACGATGCTACCGCCGCGAGATCCTGTTGCCTGGAATAGCTACAGTCCTATCTCCGACCGATACACTTCGCTGGAAGGGATATAGTGAGCTCGCAGATCGAATTAGACGCGATCACCCGTAACATGCTCGGTGGACGCAGGGGCAATGGGGGATACAGCGGATAGGTGTAGCCTTGGATGATGGAGTTCGGTAAACAACGGCTGGACCTATGACGAAAGAGGAACACATCCGTTGTATATCTTCCAGCCAGTGTACGTTATTACGCCCTACTCGGCGTTTACGCAGTCGGAGCAGAAGCGGACACCGAATTTCACCCAGGAAACATGGCGGTTTTCATGTTTCTCACCCGTTGTCTACTCCGTCGCGATCGAATATCATTTCCTCTGCCGTGTCTACCGTGACCTCGAGCGTAGAGGACGTGACTAGAATCGGATAGCCACCCCGTTCGGTACGGCCGATGAAAAATTGAGATCGCGACTCCCTCGAGAACTGATAGCCGCTCGCGAGGAACACCGCGAACGAATTCGGGTTGCTGCCGTCCTGGCGCCAGACCTTTCTCAAGTTCGAGTCCACAGGCCCTTCTCCACTCTCCACTCTCCACTCTCCACTCTCCACCCCTCTCCCTTTCCACCACCTCTTCGTGGTTCCTGCCATTCCTGGTGACCCCACTTCGTGTCCCCGCCGTGTTCCCCGGCCTTGACGGATCATTCGCGAACCGAAATTCCCTCAGCGCAAGTGGTATGTGTCGCTCGCCGACGCAGGTGGTCAGACTTCCCTCTTCCCTCTCGACGAATTCGCGGCAATGAGCAATTTGAATTCACGAATAACCTCTCGACTTCTACGTGCTGCGATTGCTACTTAACATTGCCCGGTGACACTTCGCGTCAGCTGATTTGATAAATAGGGTTTTGCATAGGCCTCGAAAAGAATGGCTTGCCAAAGAAGAAGACTCCTACTAAACCTATGTATGTATACCCAACAGTGATCTACACCGCGTGTCGGACACGTGGGAACGCGACTTAACATTATCGCGGAAGATCTCTCGGCGCGAGCTCTAAAAACCTAGTTTTTCCAAGCTGACGTCGTCGTGTGACCAGCCAGTTTCACTGTCAAGTACCTTTCACGCGAGGACCTCGTTGTTCGGCTCGCGTTCAGCTTCGACAAACGCTGCCATTCACGAGCACTCCATAGTTCGTTGGCCACAGTTTTCGGAAAAGAAATAGCTGCTAGACGAAAGCCACGAGTTGATCAGCTTAGCGACTTCAGGACTTAAGTGTTAACACATTAGCCGGCTTCAGGTAGAATAGGTACCACTCGCAGCGAACGTGTTAACGAAGAGCCGTCTGCTCCCGGAGATACCGGAACACTAGCCAACTAACTGCTCGCACATAACCGTCACAATCTACTATAGCGATGGTGCAGTTGCTCGGTCAAAAATATTATCGAGTGCTCGCAACAGAGAACGGAGGGAAAGCATCCCCTTTAAGAGATAGACCTTAAAGTCCCGGGCGTAACTCGTTTCTTCCCCTCCGGATATCGGCCGATATTTCATTATCCTAAATATATGGACGCCGTGCAGGAGTTGTCGTGTAAATGGAAATCGCTGCCTCGCCGGCGATACGCCAGTGCGCGTCAACCGTCCGCGTTTCGGAATCCTCCGTGATTAGGACGCGTATCGATATCACTGGCGTCGGTACTAATGCGGCCGTTTCGCCATTTAATTTTAGATAAGCCAGAGATCGCCGACGATCGCCCCAGAGACGTATCTATCTACCCCTCCGTTGGGTCTCGAGCTACTCGCGTTCATGCGTGCATATTTTGAAACGAGACAGCGACGATTATATTCTGCGTTGTTATTAAAGGAGCTTGTAATCGTTCCTGGCTACGACAACCGCGGATTAATAATCGGATGGCACAGCTGTTTCAGAACTGAATAGACCGACATGGAGACGACGCCGACGGAGAGGGAGAAGCCGCTGGTTAAAGACTTGAACGAACATATCGTGTGTCCTCTGTGCAGGGGCTACCTCATTGACGCAACTACTCTCGTGGAATGCCTGCATTCTTGTTAGTATTCCATTTATAGTTCTCCTCCCTCTATACGAATTCGACGATCTTGTTCGTTGCCCCGCGATCGATGGCCAACGAATTTTCGTACGAATCGCATGTCATCGGCTCGTTAGCATTCATTTGCAATGGAAAGACGTACTGATTACATACATATACGAAACTTGCGCGACGCTTCCAGCCGCTTCGCTTCGATCGATGATAAGGAATTCGAACCACTTCGAATGCCATTGGAAGTTTAGAAGCTTTGATTGATATTACAGAAGCGATTCGAAGCGAAACGATGACCAAGTTGATTGGAAATATGTATGCAAGGGAGCACGTTGAACGCCCATCACTACATATATGTACTTACCTACATACGTACATATAGTGGCAGTGCCGTGCATCGAACGGCCGTATCTACTTGCCGTGCGCGGAAACACTCCATACGTTTATCCGCCCCTCGGGCAGGGTGGCTAAATTCGAGGAGGGTGACTAACCGCTCCGCGCTCTCTGCCTCTCTCCGCACCCTGTATCCTGGCTCCCCCGATCGGCGCTGATTTTGAAAACGTTGGAGGTTTCGTCGGCCCGGCAAAATTCTCTCAATATTGGCTGACCGCTGACAGTTTTTCAGCGTACCCTCGTGATATAGTAAACAATATGAGATTACACCTGAGAATTTTGTCATTCGTACTTTAATTCCACAAAAATGAAATAGTCTACTGAATTTTGTTCCTTCTTGCATTGATATACCTAACTACATAAGTGTATCCTGTATTTGATAACCGAAAAGAGGTCTTGTTACTTACGAGATGACCACGCGAAAAGGTGTAAAAACTAAAAACATGAACAATGCTCAGTTTGCAGAGGCTGCATAGTCAGACGGCTGAGCAGCGGCGCACGAGCGTGCCCCGTGTGCAATGTCGCGACGTCCCCGCCCCTCTTGCCGGACGTGAAACTGCAGCAATTGGTGTACCTCGTGGTACCGGGCCTGTTTCGCTCCGAGCTGGAGCGGAGGCGTCACTTCCGCCTCGTGAACCCCCAGTGTCCGCCCCTGGCGCCACCCTTGGGGGCGCTCGACTTGACCTTGGACGACTTCGTCAGCCTGAGCCTGTGCGAGCTCGACGGGCCGGAAGAAGAGGAGCAGTCGCCGGGAAACTGTGCCGAGCCGCGGTACCCGACCACCGCCGACCAGTCCAACCACGAAGAGAACGATCTCGGGGTTAGGAACACGCGGTACCTAAAGTGTCCAGCAGGGGTGACGGTCCGGCACCTCCTGCGACTGCTGATGCTGAAGAGGGGCTGGGAGGAGGCCAGCGTCCAAGGGGTCAATGTCAACAAGATAGAGATGCTGTGCGAGAGGAGCGGCCAGCATCGAGGAGATGTCTCCAAGATGATGGTACTGGACCAGTCTTTGACGCTGATGGACCTCGCCTGTATATTCGGCTGGAAGAGGGTGAGTTGCTCTATCATCCTCTATCTGCTATCATGTAGGTACCTAAGTACCTACTACTACTCCTTTAGTCTGTGTGCGGTAACAGTAGCGGATGTGCGTATTCCTTTCTGCGTCCCTTTGCCGTAGAATTGTCAGAGTTTGGGGTTCCCATACATACTACCACAGGGCGGGCGATAATGTTCACGTTACAGGAGGGGCCCATGAAGCTGTTCTATCGCGTGGTGAGAAAGGAAGACGCGGGCTCGGCGCCCAGCTCGAGCCCCTACAGCAACGACGCGGGCAAGCACGCGAGCGCGAGCATGGAGAACATCCAAAGGCCGCCGACGCCACCGCCGAGTCCCAAGCCGGCCCAAGAATGCGAAGTGGAGGCTCGTAGGATTTTAGAAAGTAGCGTCGACCCGCCGCGGTCCCTGGAGGCGAATCTGGAACGCGACAAGGAGCCGAAGGCGAAGAAACCCCGTTGCGAGGTGACGCCGGTCATGAGGACGCCCGATCTCGTCCCGCTGCAGGCCAGCCACGCGCCGGAGACCTCCAAGCCCAAGGAGCTGGCTGGCCTGGAGCACAGGAAGCGGAAGAAACGGCGGAACAAGAGGGTGATCGCTGAGATCACCACCACGCCGCGGGAGGATCTGCTGAAGCTGAAGGTGCGGCTGACGCCGTGCCCGCCAAGGATCACCTCCAGCACGGGGACCGGCCAGGCGAAGGAGAAGCTGCTGCAGATGAGGGCCGTCAGGAGGGAGAAGATCAAAGCTACCGCGCTGGGCCAGCAAAGACCGACCAGCACTTTGGTCCGCGAGAAACCGAACGGCGCCAAGGAGGCCATCGGTGACACGGAGGAAACTATAGAGGAGATAATAGACAGCATACCGGACGAAGTGGTGAGAATCGCACAAAATATAGGCGCCCAAGGGGAGGAGGCCTCCGCGGCGACGGAGAGGATGGAGCAAAGGAGCGTGCCGTCGACCTGCAGGCCTCCGGCCAAGTCGAAAGAAGAAGCAGAGCCCGAGGCCGCGAAGGCAGTGGAGCCGTCTGACCCCGATCGTCCGAAGAAGGACGAGGAGATCCTCAGAAGACTGGGCCTGGTGGCGGTGAAGGAAGCTAGCGATAAGACGCCGAAGCAGCGCGTTCAAAGCAACGGCGATAAGGTCGAGAGTCTGGACAGGGAGAAGCTGGAGAAGCAGCTACGCGAGAGCAAGGCTAACCGAGTGAGGAGCCTGTTGGCTGAGAAGCAGATGCGGGACGCGCTGAAGAGCATCATGTCGAAGACGAAGGAGGATCATCCCCCGGCTGTTCAGGTGAACACCGTCCCGAAGAAGAAGGGCCCGCCACCGCTGGCGCCGCTGCGCGTCGCCAAGCCCTCGGGCTTCGCCGCGTCCAGCGCCATCTTGGAGCCGAACAATTCGAAATACGAGATCCCGTTGGACCTGAGCAGCGGCGGGACCGTGCACAATAACGTTCTCGACTTGTCGGCCAGTTTATCGACCAGTAACTTCTCCACTTCGCCCTCCGTGTCCACGTCCTCCTCCCCCTCTTCCTCGTCCTCGTCCTCATCCACGTCCTCCTCTTCGCCCTGTTCCGCCACCCCGTTGAATCCACGGGCAGCAGGACGGTCAGCGATCGCTACGGGGAGCTTGCCGCGAGGGAAAGGGAAGGACGCGGACCAGCGACGGGGTCAGGAATCTAATCTGGTCACGCTCTCGGACGCCGCTGTGTCTCTGCTAAGTGGGTGCATCGGCGACAAGAGCTCGGTGGACTCATTGGTGCTCGGCACGGCCAACATCGCCAGCAAGGTGGCCCTTCGGATACCGCAGCCCCACCAGAGAATCTCCGGCTTCGGAATGAAGATCAAGCCGAACCTCGGCATCAGGCACATACCGAACCCTCAGGCAGTGGTCGCCTCGCAGTACAGGAACCAAAGAGCCAGCTACTTCAACGCTGTCTCGCAGCAACCACCGTAATCGAGCAGCCCTCTCCAGAAACAAGCCCCCCCAGTTCCCCACCCCTCCGCACCCTCTTCATTAATCCATACTATTAATTACGTGTAAGAACGCTCCTGCGAAAACGAGATTCCTATGTGACCAACCCAAAGGCTGTACGTTACCGTATATTTTCTCCCCCGCTTCCTGCGACGAGTTTTTTCGCGCGGCCGTGAAGGCACATCTAAAACGCCGTGGCAAACGAGCAAAAGATTCCACGGGTGCCGTTCGATCGCCCGCCCGCCCGCCCGCCCGCCCGCGACCTTTTCCTGTGTGTCTTCACCCCTCAAGGGGAAACTACTTACGGCGGTGTTCGATCCGTTCTTTACTTAGATCCATTAAGCTACGTACATATGTTTTGTAACGCATGTATGCGTGTCTACGACCAACCATTCAGCGCAGGTCGTGCTGACGTTTTCCAGCTGACGAACGATTTTCCAATGAATAGTCGAGGATTCCGAGGAATTGGCGCAACGCCTCACACGGATGAATCAGGCGTATATGTACCTACGTAAACGTGAGGTTAGGGGTTATAGGGAGGGTAGAATACGGTGGACGAATGACGGATAAGCTTCCTTATCCCCGCGTGCTGTCTCTCTTAGAATAGAAACTTAGAGGAACATGTACTGATTCATAGAGATGCCAAAGAAGAAGAACCGTCGAAGAACGCGTGCAATGTATTAGTGCAATTTAATGATCGTCTAAGTAGTATGATATGATATAGGTAATAGGTATGTAATACCACTTAGGGCCGATTTATCGCGGTGATAAGGCTGTAAGGTTGCATTCATTGGTAAAGGGTAGATGCTAGTCGTGGCGGCGAGGAACACGCGAATCGGGTGAACAAAATTTCAGTCAACCCCCTGGGAAATTGTGTACGGTGGCCCAGAAATAACTAACCAAACGTTGGGAGCTTAGAGAGTAGAAACTCTGCAGAGTGGGTAAAGTAAGCACCCAAAGTGCGTTGGCCACGTATCTTTGCGACACGTTGCTGAATACCCACGAAGATGATTTTTTATAAGTGCAAGTCGCAGAAAGCTTTGCAGAAGCTTTCGAACGCACGTGCGAGTCTGAAGCGTTTATTTTATAAAAAGTATAACTCATATAGCTGTTATCGATTCGTGAATAATATAGTATATGTATATTATCGTCCGAGACCTGTACGGTGGTCAACTGCTTCGAAGACATCGGAGCAAGAAGCTGATCGAGCGCGATGGGAAGCTCGTTAGCGCGTGATATGTATACCTACGACGATTCTTACCGCTGTATCGGAATTCGTGCAATCGCTGAGTCGCTCCCGTGCCGTGCGAGGACAGCGATATAGCGGAGCTCGATTTAAAGGAAACCCGAAACGTATACCGGGAATCCAGATCCCGCTCGAATGATCGGAATAACACGATCGAGCGTTACGTAAAAAGGGACGAGTCCGTGTGATTATCCAATGGAAACCAAGGTGGGGTGGGTATGTGTACAGCTGGGCACTATTTTTTGCCGATCGGTCACGCGAAAAGTAAAACGAAATTCGTGTAAAGTACACAGTGTATCATCCGATACACAGATTACATTGCTTTAAATTGTCAATTACTACTTATATCTATGTATAGCTTTAGGTAGGTAAATACTACTCGGCTTCGCCCGAAATTTAGATTCTGATTTTATAAAAATGATTTTTTTTCCTGAAAATAGTCACATTCATCTGGATTAGCTAGGCATAATGAGCTGGGACACATTTCGTCAGCCCATACTTCACCCCTACCGTTCGAAAGTTTTTAGGCGACAGACAAACACTACAAACACTTTCTGCTTCATATAGGTATTACGATTAGTTAGAAGAAGATGGCGCATGGTTTCAAATTTAATAACAAACTTTATCGTCAAAAAAATGTGTATATTGCTCCCATTTTTCATTTGATTTGATTTGCTTGTGCTAGGTATGCTATAGTATTCCATGCAGTGCCTTCATCGTCATTACTTAGGTATTCGGTTCTGTTGCGGTACAACCGAACCCGACTGAAAATTATAAATTTTGACTAACGAGACGCTTAAAAGTTATTTTGTTCACTATCCACATCTATTGCGTATCTGTACTCCTAAGTAGGACACGGATGTGTGTATTCGAAATGTCATTGTTCATCATATATCCAAAATTGGTGTTAATATCTATTATATGTTTTGAGATATTTAGCGTGCTACATTCGCCGCCAAAAAATAGTGTCGAGCAGTATCTATACATAGGGGAAGCCGGGGTATTGTGAGCCACTTTTTTTTATTGCTAAGAAACTGCTATAATATCAAGTGTTTCTTCAAATTTCAAAGCTGGATGTTGTAGTATGAACATTTACCTTTCTTTTAGTCACAATAACGGAATCGAATATTTGCAAATTAGATGATTTTCAGACTATTACAAAAAATTTGCATTTTCGTGAATCTGAAAAATCTCGGGGAATCGTGAGCCACTTTACAAATTGAATAAAAATGACAATGCTTGTTAGAAAATGTTTATTCATGTTTCTAAAAGAAAAAATAATATTCAATTCATAAAAAAAAAAAAGTAAAAAATGACCACAATTAATCTGAAATGCAATGCTTGCAAGTCCAATAACTTGCGGTCATTCCGGCGCATTCCAAGTGGATTGCGCGATCGCAGACGTTGCAATGAATGGTGTTTTTACGGTTCATCTTTTTCATAAAAAATTCATACAAAAAAACCGTTAAGAAAGTATAAAAATATACCCCCACCCCTGATTTGTCAAATTTTCAAATTTTTAGTATTTGATCCATATTTGATACGTACACACTATAAAATAAAAGAAAAATCTAAAAAAAATGCATTTTTAATTTTTAAAATTTTGGGGATGGGGGTGGGTTTTTGTAAAAAATTTTGATGCTAAATTCAATTTGAGATCAACACCTAAAACTTTGTTTTATGAAAAATTTTCATAAACTTCGACCCCCATGGAGTTAGCAACCCCGGCCCCCCACCCCCTTGGCCAATTTATATTTATATTATATTTACCCCCAGTAAAATTTATATTGTGCTCAAATATTACATAAACAATCATAAAGAAACTCTTTAAATGTCAAGAATCGAGTGGCTCACAATTCCCCGAACCACCATTTTTACAACATGGCCATAAATAAATAACACAATGCTAACATAATGCCAAATTACTATATTATTTCGAAAGCTTGGAGTCCCACGAGTATTATAAAAATAGTTAGCTGCGTGGATTCACAGAAAAGAGTCACAATAACAGACCACAAACGAAGTGAAAATAATACATCGAGATCAGCCAATTTTGATCTGTTAACAGAACAAAGTAACGATGCGGGTGCGTACGTTCACTGATCGTGGAAATATTAGCTTATCATAAGACAAGTAAATAACAGTTATTGGCAGCTCTTATTATTCACTAGGGAAAAAAATATGGCGCTGGCTCACGATTCCCCGTGGCTCACAATACCCCGGCTTCCCCTACCTATTTAGTATGTTACGGTGCAGCTCCGATTCGAGAGTTTTAAACTACGCACTTTAGATGATTCAGAACTCGTGGACGAGGGGAAAGAACGAACGAGAAGTGCGCGGATTGTCGGCACATTATACTACATATAACGATACTCGCGTAGGAAAGCAACGCATCAATTACTAGATATATGTACCTATAGCCTGTACGATTACGGTGTCCAGTTACCCAGTTTGTTCTACTATCGGCATGTGTAGCGTGCAAACAAATAGCCCGCAATTCGCGATGGAATGAGATGTTCGAATCAGTAACGAAATCCGCGTCAATTAGTTTCGTGGTGGGCCGTGATCAGTGGACGTAGGGGGAAGCTGAAAATCAAAAACTGCCAGTGGACGGGGACGAGGTCTAGACCGGGGGCCACAGCTCGTTAGAATTTACACGGCGAATTTGAAAAGGGACCCAGATTTCTACACGTTATTTTTCTACGGCCTTTTTTAAAACGAACACCGCGAGACCCGCGCGTTACGTTCCGTCGATCACGATCGATCATGATTTACCCGTTGATTACCGATTTTCATAGACAAGTTTTGCTACGAAGAACGAAGAGTTGCTTCGCGACTCACCCAAGTACCTACGTAGGTAAGTGCCGGTACATCGAGCAAGCTTTCGTGTATTTTTCGTTGGCACGAGACTGAATGTTTAGTGAATCTTTTCTAAAACTCCGACTCGGAAAGACTTTAATGAGGGATCAAGAATTCATTCGACGCGATCAGTTTATCCCTACATACGTTGCTCCTCGATTGTTAACGTCGTACGATCTCCATCGAATCTCCGCCTCGAAGAGGATTTCTATCTCGATATCGTACTCCGGACTTTGGATACCTCCAAGATACTTCTTCGGACTGTTATGCCCAAGATAACGTGTCGTGAGCGTAGAACGCCAAAAAGCGAGAGAGATGTTTAGATTTTAAAGAGTTATACGGGCAAGAGCCATGTTGTTTTCAGTGTTCGGTTATTTCACGTGCATAGTTACGTTCATTTTTGTTTTGAAATTTTAGGAGTGTAACGGTTATACTGCTTCGGAATGTGAAGCTAATTATTACGGTTACTATCGATATTATCGTCGCCATGAATGCTACATATTATGTAACACAGTACAGTATTTCCACCAATAGGCAAGCCGCGAATTGTAATCCAAATAAGAATGTCAATAACCGCTAAGAATACAGTTATCAAGATACCTATCTCGAACCTTGTCTACTCCCTCCCACGTTCTGCCTTGAGTTCCGCTCGGGAAGACACTCGTTTTATATCTATCCAACGAAACGGTCCTAAAATCACCACTTCGTTCGTTCAATAAAATAAAGTGCAGGTTCATGGTAAACTAAGAATATGTCGCGGGGCTGATCCAGGCTATAAACGCGCGTTGTATTAGCCGGCGTACCCATAGTAGGTACCATTGATCGTTCGAGTACCTATCTAATTATCCAGGCCATTGCCGCGAGGTACACGTTTGAAAATTATCCCCTGCTGCGTCTCGCCGACGAACAATAACAGCCGGCGACCGTTTGTTATCGCTAATGAGCTGGCGCGGTTACTCCGATATTTTGTTGAAATTGTTTTCAGAGAATCGTGTTGCATCCAGTGTACGATCATTGCTCGTCAATAAATCGTGATTATGTATAACCATCAATGAGTGTACGTTTCATCACACCCACCCACCTGGTATCACCCTTATCGCACCGTTTCGTTAAGCTCTGTGATATTCCCGGGATAAATTAATCGAGGACTTTGCAGCAAGAGGGGTGCAACTCCATTTTTTACAGTTTTCGAGCTACGGCGTGTGATACATAATACTTATGTAAACAATATTCTACATCGTTTGATGCAAATCGGATAACAAATGAGCGATTTATTGCAAATTTTGAATCTGCACCCATTACTGTTTTGCGCAACACGAATGCTCTCCAGATTTGAAAATTTCGCCAGAAATAGGAATAAAAAGTTATCAACTCGGTAACTACCATACTAGATGTTGTGTGAAAATAGGTAGGGGAGAGGCTTGCAGGTTGCCAGCCCTGCTGTATTTCGACTTTCTAGCAGTGTCAGAACCTCAACTCTGACTCACATCGACGTTAAAAAAGTAGGTGTCACTATTTTATAACCTCTGGAGCGGACAGACGCAATAACGCTGTGTTTGCTGAGCGAAGGGTAATACATATAGTGTTTGTCAAGAAACTGAATTATTGAAATTGTGTGCTTTCCTTGTGCTCGTAAATTGAACATTTTCATCGACAATTCAAGATAACTATACGTACTGTGTTGTCTTTTTTTATCTAATTTACATATGCCAAACAGATTTCCAAACATATCATGAATTGACCATTTTTTCTCATATTTTCCTAAAAATGCGTCGGAATGCAAGTTGCCTCCTTTTTTGGCTTGCAGGTTGCCACCTCTCTCTTTCCCGCTTGTTTACACTCAAATGTCATTGAGTTTGAAGTGAAGTGTTTTTATTGCATTTTAGTCATATTTTGGTTTATTTTTTACATTTTTATAAATTTTTAGTATGGCAGCACGCAGGTCAAGAAAATCTGAATAATATAATTTATTAATAAAACTTAATAAATTTTGAAAAGTTTTCTGAATCAGGTTTTTACTTGAGTTTTTTTACAGTTTTAGCAATTTTTTGGGGTGGCAACCTGCGAGGCAAAATTTCAAGGAGACAATTTTAGATACTTTCGATAATTTCAACACTTCCTCTTTCCAACTTATACCATAAATCAACGATACGTTAATTTTATGACGAGTTATGATCAAAAAAAGCTTAGGGGTGGCAACCTGCAAGCCTCTCCCCTACCTATACTATATTTTTCAATTACTGTTCTCTTTTTAATTTCAAGTCGGAGCAATAATTTTCTAAACAGTTTTTTTTAATTTACTCCAAGTTGGTGAAGAAGGAGCTGCACCCCTCGTGCTGCAAGGTCCACAATTGCGTAGGCCGTAGATGTCAAATTTACAAAGACATCGAGAATTGAGTCGTCGAGCTATAAACGCTGAGTACGCGTTGGTCCTCTTCCTACTCCAGTTCCTCGCCATTTTTACGTTCGGACACAAGTGGAGCACCCCCTTGTGCGGGCTTCGAGGCTGGCAGCACATTGCACGCAGCACCCAAATCACCTCGGTACCCTGATATTCGGGAACATCGCTTGCAGAGCTCCGTTTCGAAATGCCATCGGAAAATCATACGGTAGGTATTTCCGGCTATTTTCCCCGAGCGTGAGTTCTACGACATGGTCGTTGGTCATCTGCGTACAACATGGTGCCATAACCGGATCGCCAGCGGGCCGCGGTTTACCTACTGCAGGTTTATGACTGGAGGCATTTGGGTCCCTGCGCGCTATAAAGTAGGTATCCTAATTCAGAGAACATCTGGCAAATAACTTGCAGACATGCGGGGAACTTTTTACGCTTAATCCTTAATTGCTGCGAGCCAATTTCTCTGCGCTCGGCGGGCAATAAACTGTACCCCGCTACATATAAAAGTTAGGTACACAGAGCGATACAAGACAGACGGCAATTCGACAAGATTAGCCCCCGAAGGGGAGATTAGGTGCCGCGCGATGGCGGAAACAGCACTTAAAAGGGGCTCGCTGTTCCTCCGATCGCAGCGTGTGTAACGAAAGCATTCTAAAAGCGCACCGCGCTTCACCCTTCTATAATTCAATTAATTCCAATTTCCCGTGATTGACTGGGATTCATTTCTGCCGCACGGTGCCCCGTTGAACAAATGGTCGCTGGCTCGCAAAGTTCGGGGTCGCTTGCCCGTCACGAGGGGTTGGGGGAGGGGGAGACAAGTGAGCAGAGGGAACCAGGAGAGGGCAGAGCGAGGAGATCTCGGCAGGTAGACGGCCCCCGTGGATGACCTTCGTCACCTTCGCGCCGAGTAGGTGGCAGGGAGCGAAGGTAAAAAAGGCGAGGAGGGCACGGAGGATGTCTACCTTCGGCAACCTACATTAGGTACGGGGAGACGTGGAGTCGGCCAGCGGCCGCGGGCCACGGAAACTCGACCGCTGATTGGCTACAACCTCCCCCAGGGAAGTGCGTCGAGAGCGTCGAAAGTGAAGAGGGGTGAACTCGCCTAGAGCCAAGGCGGTTGCACACGAGGCGAGAAGGCTCGCCGGGGGGATCGGCGGCGGGATCCTCGTGCAACGATCCTCGGCATCGTTCCCCGGCGCAACATGTGCAATCGCCTCCCTTGGTAACCGCTCCGCCCCCCCCCTCCACCAACCTTCCCCTCGAGGAGATCTCACCCCGTCTCGCTCCCACCCCGGGGTACCGTGGACGTCGCTCTCCCTCTTCTCTTCTCGCGCCCTGTTGCCCCGGTCGGTACGCGCTAATGCCGCCACCCCTTCGATCCCTCCACAACGTTCCGTACCGTCGTGGCCTGCCCTTGTAGGCCTCCATCCCACCGAGCCATCCTTTCACTGGCTTCTCTTTACGCGTATAGGTACACGCTCGCCGGGGTCCGACGGAGACAGAGGCGGCGACGGGGAGGCCGGGGGAAGCGGGAGAGGGAAAAAAAGTGGAGACAGAAGAAGGGGATGATAGATAAGGCGGACGAACGGGAGGAAGGGCGACGGGGACGGTGGGTCGTGGATGATCGAGGCGGGAAAGGGACAGAGGCGGCAGATGGAAGGTTGAAAGAGGAGAGCGACGGGGGTGGGAGAAGCAGAGAAAGAGGGATGGCGGCGGGGCGAGAGAGAGAGAAGGGACGCTGGTATCTGTACGGAAGGCCAGCACACAGGCAAAGCGGGCGCAAGTGCATGGCCGCGTCATCGGCTACGAGGGATACGCACACACTCGCGCGCACCCTCCTGCTGCCGAATGTATATAGTAGAGAATGAATAATGTACCCACGTACAGCCGATGTCAGGAGGGGCTCCAGGGAATGCAAGCATCGCCCCCCCCCCCCCCCACCCTGGCCCAACCGCGCCGCTTTGTAGGCCGTTTATCGAAACGGCGCGCGACGCGGCTGTCTGCGACAGGATTGCACGTAGGCGATCGTAGACCGCCGCTGATTACGATCCTCCACCGCGAGGACGATCGAGCGTTTATGGCCGATCGGTGAAACAACCCGTTGTTGGCCATCGAGCATCGCCGTCCATGGGCAGCATCACCGATAGTAGGCACAACACCTATCCCCGTATCGACGAATTAATGACCAACCCGGTCCCTTAAGGTCCCTCTGGCTTGGGCTGACCCCTAAAGACCCCCCTTGGTATCGAGGGTTGCGCGACGAGGGAGGTGCTGGGTTTCCACGATTCGTCTTCGATCGAGCGGCAGAAGCGGCGAGGAATCGGCCTCACGCGGCTTCGCGAAACACGTGGAAGGTTTCCCAAAAGCGTCTATCGACCGATAACGCGGCGCAGGCTCACTGGGGATCTCCTTCGCACGGCACGGCCACCAATACAGACGTACCTACGGATCCTCGAGACGAATGTGCGGCTCGGGCCGCCCACGTATCGCCTACAGGTTCCAGGCACCGCACGAAGAAGGGAACGGTTCGCGGAACGATGGACAAAGGACGCGAGAGCCGAGGAAGCGGAGAAAGGACCGAAGGGAGATGAGCAGAGCGGAGCCCGTCTAGCGGCGTCTCATTCGCTCGTGATTCGAGCCGCGTTCCACAGCCAAACGAGCCGACGACCATCCGTCCAGGCCCTCATGGTGGGGATAGCCCTCCAAAGGATCCTTGCACGGAGAAAGCCTCGGGAGGAGGCCCACGGTTCGCAGCGCCGTTCCCGAGCACGGCGCTGTTTACCCGTCAGAGGGGAGACCCGCCAAGGGCTCGCCAGGGGCTGCCGGGAGGAGGGGGGCAGGGGGGCAGGGGAACGGGCACGCAAGCACATGCACCATGCGAATATTTTTGTCGGTGTCCTCCGACTGTTCCGCAGGGGAGAGGTAGAAGGGGGAACTGTTCTTAAAGTACACCCAGGGAGTGTCAGGATTGGAAGGTCGATCGGCGTGGTGGGAGTGCGCCGTTTGTTGGCTCATAGCTGACTGGTGTAATTAAAAACGCCCGTAATTAATGCTGCCGCTGCGGGCAACCGGGGGTAAGTCGGGCAACCGTGCACGGCGGAACCTCCCTTGTTGCGAGCAGTTGTATCAGCGGCAACGAATGTAGATAGGTACACTCTTAGAACCACCACCAACGAAGGGGATCATCGCCGAGGTTTTATCAGTATTTGTCCCGAATTTGGGTTCCCCTGCTAACGTTCGAAGCTCCCGGACCCTACGAATTCAGAAACACGGACCTCCATCTCAGTTATTCAAATTTTTCGTCCATTAGTAAAGTTCCATTGGTGGTACAATATGCATGAATGCCAACCTGTTACTGTGCACAGGAGAGATTAATTACATACATAGGTATGCGCATCGTCGCCACGAATTCTCGATGATAGAGTAGGTAGGTGGAGAATCTACTCCACTCGACTGACGACACTGTACCTACTTGTTCAGCCCTTAAAACTCATTTAGCTTCTGTGTTTCCCTTCGGCGAGACTTTGCCGCCATTTTGGTCCTCTCCGTTTTATTCCTCTAAATTGTGGAAAATTCCCCCGTATTCTCCCCTAATCCACGTATCACTTGCATTCCTTACCTATCGCCATTAGACTCGAGTACTCATCAAGAGGAATTATTGATCACAGTGTTTGTTTTCGTCGATCTTTCCTATCAGCGACTGTGGAGGATTCTCAGCTCCGAAGATCGCGCTCATTTTAAGCGGCGTTTCACAGCTGACCTGCGGCAATAAGCTCGTGAGATATCTAATAATAACCTTGAAGATCGCGATGACTACGTGTCCCTGGCGAGACGAAAGCGTTGGCGGATTGAAAGATCATTGGAGAGCGCAGGCGCGCTGTACGCGCAAATAGCGAGCGGGTGCACGTCACGGAGATCTGTACGCTGTACTTGCATACGAAGACTCGTATTCGGACACTCGGGTACGCGAATGCGAATGCAATCAGCGTGCCATTGCGCTTACATGCAGCTGCAGTAATCCATGCCCCCTCCATTACCTGCACAACGACTTTCGTAGCTCTGCGCATCGGGAAAGTGTGATTATTCGGGGGAAAGCAGTTGCGAGCCGTCGAATTCGACTTGTAGAAGAGGTCGCTTCGGAGTAGATAGGTAAGTTTCAAATGTTGAATGATACCTATATGTATAGCGATAATACCTAATCGTTTCGATACACCAAGTCGAAAACTTAGGGGCGATAGTGTACCTACAGAAAAAGGTTCAAAGCAAGAAATTTCGGAGTTCTAGGGTAACGTGTTAATAGCCTACGATAGCTTAGGGGTGAAACGGACGCGCGATTAGCCTACCTGCCTAATGTCATTAAAGTCCAGATTAAATCCTCAGGCCGACGTGTCTCTGTACCGTTTTCGGCAGGAACTAAAATGGTGGAGCTCGGAGTGCAAGAGGGAAATCGGTCGCGGTTTATGGGCAAGGATGCAGAGATTAACCGTCGTAAATATAACAATAGGTGAGGGTAAATAACACGAGTGTCCCCTGTGTACATTTTCCTCCCACTTTTTCCGAGTCAAAATAACCCGAACAACACGATCGGGCCGTAAATGTGCATATTGGCCTGTCGATTATTATTAGGTACTGCTGTCCCATAAACTGACTCCACCAGTTCACTCGCTGCAACTTCGAAACTTATTTTTTCGTGCCTATTGTCAATACCTACCGAGAACTGAATGCGGGCCCACGGCACCCTTATTAATTGCCTCTTCCGGGCCTGTTCAAGGGAATCGTACGGCGCTCGCGGTCATCCCGCGAGTAACTCGAGAGCCAAGTCCCAACATTTGTATTAATTACCATGTCCGGGGTTTGGGGGGTTCTTAACACAAAAGCAGGTAGGGTGAAAGGAAGAATTTCGTCGCGATCGCCACGCCCATTGAACGCGCGTTCAGTCGACTGCATCTGGGGGTGGTAAACATGTCGGAGGCTACTTTTTTTACGTGAGAATGGACATTGGTGGCATAATGAGTATCTAGATGACGATTTTGGGATCTTAGCTTGTTTGTTTTTCCCGTGGGATTTGATAGAGAGCGCTTGCATCCCTTCGCAAGTTCATGCAGGTAGGTGACTGTGAGGCTTTCCCAAAAGTGTTTATGGTTCGCCATAAACTCATAAATCTGTTAACCTCTCGGCACAGAGAAAGCTGTTTTTTTCAATAAAACACACCTTTTCGCCATATGCGTGCCATGGAAATTCGGGGAGGACGTCTACATTGGAGGCTAACGAGTCCCCAGGCTTACAAAGTCTCAAGGCTCGCAGACTCGAAAGCCGACGTGACGCAGTAAAACGTGGCGCGGAATGTAAAAAGTCGTGGACGCAGGTACCTCACGCGAAACGAAAGGCCGCAATTAAATTCATACGGTTTTCCCGTAATCCGGCTGGTTCTCTGCGCCAGTCGGTCACTTAGCATTCGTCCTGCTCGCAGGATACCGGGCTGGCCAGTGGGCACAGGTTTTTCATAGGCGAACGGGTTTATCCGGCGCGGGATTATTCGAACGCGCGCGGAAATCCATCCGGCCGCTCCTCGGCCGTCGAGCACACACCGTCGCTGGCAGAGCGGTGTAATTGGAGGGCCACGGGCGGAGAGTCGATGCAAGAGGAGGAAGAGCTCGAAGAGGCGAAGGATCGGGGAGCTAGGGGGTCGGTTTCTGCGGCCGTGGAGGCGAAAGGGAATCAGGAGGCGCGCGGAACGAAGGAAAGAGGAAAGGAAGGTCGAACGAGAGGGGTAGATAGCTGAAGGGGTGAGGTATCGGCGGGCGAATAGAGGGGGAGCTCGTAACCCGGCTGGTAACACGGTGATCGTCAATGGGGTGAAGGGGGAGAGATATAGGAAGAGAGAGAGAGACGGTCCCCGTTGGTGTGCTCGGTCTAGCGCGCTAGCGTCGGTACGTACCACTCGATGGAGGGAGGAGGGGTGGCCAGAAGCGTGCAAAGAGGAGAGTGGAGAAGAAAAAGGAACTCGCACGGGCAGGCAAGGAAACGGGGCAGCCGCGGCCGAGCATAGCAGGCTGCCAGGCCAGGCAGGCCAGGCTAGGCAGCCTAGGCAGCCTAGGCAGGCGAAGTAACACCGAGAGCACGGGCACTATGCTCGAGGGGGCAGGAGAGAGCGTTACCGTCGATGGGGGGGGAGAGAGAGAGAGAGAGAGAGAGAGCGAGGGGGGGAGCGGGTCGGGAGGAGAGGAGTGAAACGGAGCGGCAGGCGTAGCGCGAGGAGCGTAGTGTGTAGAGTTTGCTGGACAGGAGAGAAAGACGATGGAGGGGGTTACGAGCGGAGCGGAAAAGGGGCGCGCGGCGAAGGGACGCGTAGGGACCGAGGGCGAGCTGGGGGAGCGGTGGGGCGAGGAGGGAGGGGGCGAGAGGGGAAAGGGCATATCCCACTCGGGGGTTTCGGTTTAGTTTGGCGTGAGACGCTGTGCTGGCAGTGTTGTTTTGCGCGTTCGTTTCGCCGTTCGATGTCGTTCATTTCCGCGGCTTAGTTCGAGGAAACGCCGCTCCCGTGTCCCGTGGCGCCGCCGTACGGCTCTGATCACCGTGTATATTCCACCTCCTCTTACTCGCCGACTCCGTTGGCCGTGTGTGAGTGCGAGTACGTGTGCGACGAGAGTACGTTTCTCGTTCGTCTTTTTCGCGAGCCTGCCTCACCGCGGACCGTCCTGGCTCTGGCGTTCTTCCTGGAGCCCCGGCCGGATAGGTGAAAGTAAAGTCGGCCGCGTCGGTGGAGAGCCCCGTCTGCTCTCCGAATGCTCGTCGCCCGGAGGCTGGCCGTTCGTCGCGAAATCGTCGGCCAAGCGACGTAGGCCCCGTTGCCCTGGGCACCCCGCGCGCCTCGCGCTCACAACAGCCAGATCGGTGGACGACGAGTGCTCCCTCGGCGGAGGACGGGGGGGGGGGGGGAGGGCGGGGGTGGTGTGCCGGAGGAAGGTTCGCCCGTTTTCATAGAGGCCGGACAGCGCGACAGGGAACGGGGGACACATTCTCTGTACGCGGACAGCGAGACCACCATGCTCCGCCACCGTAGAGGATAGCGTTCGGCCACTACGATCTTCGCATGCCTGCGCACGTAAGTGTATACACAACAAGCACGCACACCGCGCCACCCGGTACATAGTGCTTTCGAGCGTGCACGACTGTGTGCACGTAGTAGTAGAGAGACCTACTCGCCGGTTGAATGCTGAGAAACCATGGAGAAAGAAAGACGGATGGAGGGGGAAAGAGAGAGACGGAAAGGGCGGTTTCCTCCATCTTTCTCTCTCCCCCCCCCCCCCTCCCGGCTCTTTTTCTGTTCCACTCTCCGTCTTTCTCGTTATTACTCTTTTTCCCCTCTCCTCGTGTTCTATCGTCTCTCGCGCGCGGCACCCTCTCCGTCCCACCTAGCCGTGTCTCGCTCTCGCACGCACGCGCTCCTATACAGGGTGTGCCAAAGCACGCGGCAAAAATCGCAACATCATTCCTCTGGGAAAATCGAGTGGAAAGTGTGGAACGTAATCTTGGACCGAGTTTGAAAATATTCCGAGCACACTCTAGTCTATAGAATCTCCTACAGTACACAGTCACCAATTCGAAGATTATTTTTACACAAGAAAATACCCAAACATCTCGATTAACCGAATGAAACGGACATGCAAATTCGTGATTCACATAGAGACATAGGTATCTAGGTATCTACCTATCTCCCTACTTATCACACTTCAAGGAAACATAATTCGATGATTACTTTTTCCCCGTCGTACGATCAACCAACCTTCGTACTCCCTTTGCAATGTGTCTCCCTGCAAAGTCCTCCTGTTTCAGTCTCCATTTACCACGTGCTTTGGAGCGCCCTGTAGCCGCGCGTTTTCTCGTACTCGCGCTGCCTCGTCCTCGACGAAATCGCTCGGTGCGCGTTCGCGATACGCGCCACAACGGAATAAACATCGCTGGTACGCTCGGGGTGCTCGACACGAGATCATCGCCTGATCTGTGCTCCGCGAGCTTGCCGAGAGTCGCGGGACGAACCTAGGCCATTGTCGAAAAGCGAGGAGTAACGGTAGGCGACGGGCGCGGGGACAGGATCTCGAAAGCTTTCCATTGAAAAACTTGGTCGCGCCGCTTTCGTCGCGTCGCGTCCCGATCTCGCAACGTCCGTTGCCTACGATACACGAGAAAACGTGTCCCTAATGATTAATCAGCTGGCCGCCTCCGACAACCAGATCGCCGTGAAACGGTGAATACGTACGCCGCTAGACAATGGGCGAGAAATTCCTCGTGACGGATGAAACTCACCGCGAACACCTCTGTGACGGTATTTTTCCCCTTTACCGAATGAGTATACATACATAGGTGCACATCATTCCGCATTGGAGCGCTGAGAAATCGTGCGAGAACAAAGCTCGAAGAGCTCGACATTCGCGGCATTCGACTATCGTTGCGCTGCGGGAATTGCAACTTGACGAAAACGACGATTCGTTCCGTATCGGTTTAAATAGGAACGTGTCGCTGACGCGTGACGGTAAGCGACTAAACGGTGGATGAGAAAAAATCTGATTACCCAATCGCATTTCTCTGATTTCGCCTCGGGAATGGGCGAGAGTCGAAGGTTAGCGAAGCGAAAATCCACTATTTCGCTGTGAAGGAGGATTTTTGCGCCGGAGGTCATTGAGACTGGGACGGGCGATTGAATGCCTTTCTTTCGCGATCTCTGTACACGGTCGCTAAGGTTACTTCGAATCATGGTCTCTTCCGGCCAGTAGGGTCGTCGTCTCCCTACTCTCTTTTCTTGGGGTACGCGGCGTATATAGAAGGCAACGCGGCAAAGAGGGATCGGAGAGAGCGAGAGAGAGAGCAGCTGGGGGTCTAATCTGTAACTCATATAATACCCGCGATAAGGTGGCTAAAGTTTCGCGAAAGAAAATGAGAAAGCTGGAACCGAAAACGCGCGTGCTCGTTTCAAAGGGGTTCGACTCGGCTTGTTGATTCTGCAGAAAATGGAGCAGAATCGTAGATGGAGTGTCTAAGATTCTTCTTCGCAGGCATATCAGCTACCTCAAAATTCTACTAAGCACCACTATTTTCTTTCAACTGTTACTGTCCTCCGAACTACTTAGTCCCTTTAGAATTTAGAACATTCGAAAGCGCTCGAAAGTACATAAGTATCGTAGATGCTCCGAAAGCTTGCAAATCGTCGGCTCCATTCCAAAGACCCTACCCTCGAGGATGTCCTATGGATGGAGCAAGGTTGCCAGTCGATTTAGACACGATTCGAATAATCGACCATCCACCACATCGCCACTTACGATGCCGCTCGAGAATTTCTCTTCTTACCGGCCGATATAAATAGACCAAGTACTAGACACCGCAGAACGCCACCGTGTGTATACCTAAGGCGTGCCGACTCATGGTCCAAATGGTCCGGCTAATTTCCAACCGGCTAATTGGACTCGATGCGTGTCGAGATATCGTCCTCGAAACAAACGCTCCGTTTCAGTCATAGGGCGCCCGTGTGTGGAGAACACTTTGCTATCATACCACTACATACTGGGATCTTCTACTGTAAATTCGAAAGAACACGAACGCGAATAAATTCATCGCAACAGCGCAACAACCACGAGTGACGTTAAGAATTGAGCGTAATTCTCGAGCCATTCCTCCGTGCTTTGATACAGGCTTCCGACATCGTCGACGGTCTGGCGTGCTCGCGGCACGACCCAGCCTCGCGACGCTCAGGAATCGTCGGTGGAAATGCATTGTCCCGAGAGCTAATTTCCTGGGGAACGATAACGAGTATCCAGCCGCGACTTTATCCGTGGCACTCTGCGAAATACCACGATATTCGATCAATAACCAGCAAGCATATCCGTGGTGCACACGCGAGGCACGAGGGCTGCTGCTCGTCGAAACCGCCGAGCGGCCCGGCCAGTGGAAAAACGGAAAGGACAATCTCCCCCCTCCTCCCCCGGCGGGGAGGACGAGGATAAAACGCACCCGTCTACCTACGGGTGGTTGGAACCCGATGGAGGGGGCCGCGAACCAGGCAACGGGATTCTAGCTACCTGAGAAACCTTCGGGAAAGTGGGCTAAACACCGCGACACACTGCCTAACAGTTTTGCCACGCTCCTGCCAGTGGTCGGCAGATACTCGCGAATTATCGTCGCGAATCATGTTACCGGAGATAGATATCACAGTGTACCCTAACAAGTGGAGAGCTTGACTGCGGGGATGGGGGTGAACAGTGAGAAGAAAGTACCTTCGCGTCGTCCAGGTTTTATCCATAAAGTAGCTAAGGGAAAGTAGGAATTTTCAGTTGCACTGTCGCAGAGGGTCCAGTCACTCTCATGGGCTTTCAGAAACCACTGCTTGTCTCGTGGCAACATCTGCTCGCAGGGCACGCGGCAGAGAATTCATAAACAATTTTCGTGCAAAGCAAGATGTGGTAGTTCATGCGAGATAGATAAGAAGCAGGATCGTGGAATGAGCTGAGGGAAGAAATGAGAATTATGGCACGATTGGAGGTTCTTCCCTTCCCGCGGGAAAGGAACTGCTGCTCTCTTCGCGTTGCGGTTTCTATGGGATTACAGGGTACGGTGTTTCTGGTTGCAGGTACCATCACCACGCACAGTTGGGCTCCGCAATAAGAAGAAATGTCGGGCGTGGGCAAGAGAGCGTACCTCCGCGAGGTGAATCCCTATCTCATTTGCCCCCTGTGCAGAGGGTACCTCATAGACGCGACCACCGTCGTCGAGTGTTTGCATTCGTGTAAGTAAATTGAATGTTACAAGGGATCGCGTTCCCTCCCAGAACGAACGGATAATGACACGTCGCCTTTTTTCTCGCCCCGCAGTCTGTAGGAGCTGCATTTTGAAACACCTCAATACCGAGGCCCACTGCCCCTCCTGCAAGCATGTGCTCAACAAAGCGAAGCCGAATATCAAGTAAGTTCGCCTCCGTCTGATACCTCAAAGATTCGATCACCTCAGAGATCTTTTTCTTAAAAGAAAATTTCGTTTTCAGAGCTGACAAGGCGCTGCAAGATATCGTTTACAAGCTGGTCCCTGGTTTGTACCACAAGGAGATGCGCAAGAGAAGGGAGTTCTACAAGAGGCACCCAGAGCATGGTAATTCTTAAACTTAGGATTAGGCGAGACGAATGTTTGGAGAAATTGAGATGAGCCAGTTCTAATTACTTTGAATTATTTGCTTAGCGGACTTCGCGACTCCAGAGCAGCGAGGAGAAGACGTGAGCGGGAGATTGATCTTTGCCCCAGAGGACGCAGTCAGTTTGAGTTTGGAGTACCTTCCACCTGGAGCGGATCCCCTGACTATTCTACTCAGCACTAACGACGAGATGAACAATTCAAACGGATCCAGTAACCAAATTAGCAGTAGTAGTAATAACAACAACCACAGCACGAACACGACGAGCAACAGGCGGTACCTTCAGTGTCCCGCCCTGGTCACCATCGCCCACTTGAAGAAATTCCTAGCTCTCAAGTACAGCGTCGACATGACGAGGTACACGATCGAGATTTGCCACCGACGTGCCCCTCTCCCGGAGCACTGGACGCTCATGGACGTCGCTTACATTTACGCGTGGAAAAGGGTACGTTAATTTACATTCCGTTTCGCGAATGCCCCGTGAATGTCTTCCGGAATGTGTAACATTTGAATATTTCGCTCTTAGAACGCGCCAATGCGATTCTTCTACCGAGTGGCGTTAGAGGAGCAAAGATTAGAGGCGCCACCGCACGACAGGCCTTCCACGCCTGGATTGGGTGCGAGTTTGCCTCCAGTGGATGCCACCGTTGCCACGAGGGACAACACCGGCACGGGAGAATCGCAAAACGATGCAGAATCCAGGTCGAAAGTCGAGCATGCTGAAGACCACGAAGAGAGACATCCGGTGGAGAAGCAGAATGAAGTTTCTAGCGAGAAATCTTTGAAGGAACAGAAGCCCCCAACGGAAGCCAAGAAAGAAGAGCCACTGAACTGCGTGACGACGTCGACGTCCGTCACATCGGCGACTGCTTCGATCGCGGCGACCAACACGACGACGACCAACACGACGACGACGACGACGACGACGACGACGACGACGACGACGACGACGACGACGACGACACCAGTGACCAACACTGTCGCGTCGGCTGCGTCGAGTAACGAGTCGAGCAAGCTGATAAAAACGCCCATTAAGATACTGAAGAACCCGGATGGGAAGTACGAGGTGCTTAGAAGCCCGTCTGCCACGTGGAACTCGAAGGAACAGGGCACCGCGGGCACGGAAGCCAAGCCCTCTAGCCCAGAATTCAGCGTGGTCAGCATAGGAAGCGGGCAGAACTCGAATGGGGTGAAGATCACGTTGAAGCAGTGCACACCGACGAATGAGACCAGCCCGAAGAAGCCCACGGTCATCAGCAACGTCCTTCTGAACTGCGGCCAGATGGACAAGGACTCCTCGAGCGCGTTAATGGTGCAGCAGCTTCAGAGAGACAGGGATAAGCAGGAGAAACAGAGGCGCAGAGTCACGTTCGTGGAACGGCCCTCGCCAGAGAAGGCGAGCAGTGCGTTGAAAACGACGTTGAAGAGGTCTGGGGAGCTGCAGGAGAAGAAGCAGTTCCTTCAAGGCTTCCAACTAGCCGCCAGGGAGACGCTGCTCGATGCGCAGTTGGATGCTAGCTCCAAAGCAAGTGAGGCTACCAGCAGCGAGTCGAATGATGCTCGAAGTAAGAGCAATAGCGCGGCGGCGAAGGAGCAGGAGAACGTTGTGTCCGAGACTTCGAGTAACGCAGATGGGCAGAGCAAGGGCAATACTGAGAATGCTGGTGTAAATGCAAGAGGAAATGCTGTTAATGCGAGTAAACGAGTTACTACGATGAGCGGAATTAGCGGCAATACGCGAGTGACCGCGAGCAAACAGTGCAGTGACGTGGATAGCCGTGGGTTCGGTTATGGGAAGAGTTCAAGCGCGCCGGTGAACATCAATGAGAACAGTAATCACGGAAAGGTCGACGTGTATACGTTTTCTAACGATCCGCCGGTGGTTCCAGCGGGAGCAGTGAAAAGAAAGTGCCCGCCAGGGTTGCCCATCTTCGACGTGAAGCGGAAAAAGCAGCATCAGCAACAGCACACTCCCAAGAAGCCACAGCCCATCGCACCTGTCCCTCCTCCACTTCCACCGGCAAGCCCTGTACAGAGTAACGTGAAGTCACCGCGGAAGATCGCGACTGAACACGTCATCCCTGCCAAGAGAGCTGCGAACATGATTGGAGAGGCTGGGCCTAGTAGGATCCCAACGATGCAAAGCTCGAAGCCTCCGACTAGCCCAGTTCTTTCGCACGATACGAGGAACATCCTGGATGGCTGTGGGCTGAACATACCCGCCAGCCTCAGCATCACCCTCACCGACCCCAAATCTCCAGGAAGCAACGGCGGTTTCATCGAGCCCAGTGACCCCAAAGACAATAGGAAGAGTACTCTGGGGAAAGTGAGTCCCAGCATCACCCTGAACGACAGATCTGTGGACCCGCGAGTGCTGAAGGCGCTGAAGGCTGGGCAGATAAGGATAACAGTGCCGCCCAAGCCCAGGCAGATGAAGCAGTCGGAGCGAGAGGTATCTCAGCCGCGACAGACGCCTCAGGGGAAGCGGAAAAGGGAGCAGGAGTCGAGGGAGATCTTGGACCTCAGTGGAGGGAAGAAAGTGGACATGCATCCGTTGAGAATACCGCAGCCAGTCTCCAAGCTGAAGGCGAAGCCGCCGGTGAGAGTGCAGAACGTGTCGAACATCTCGGACCCGGGGCAAGTGGTGACTTTGATGGGTGGCCACAGGTACTACAGGGCACCCCCTGGTTCCTTAACCCCAGCAGCGCACCGAGTCAACGACTGCCCCATCCCAACCCCGTCGCGTGCTCCAGTCTATGCACCTGGGCTTTCGAGCCCTATAAACAGCAGCCGAGCCAACACCAATCTATCTTCCGTTTTCCCAAGTCTACAAAGTCTGTACGCCCTGAGCCAAGCACCGAACCTCCAACAGTTCCAAATGGACGCCAGGCTGAGGCTACCACCCCGAGCCACCGAGGCAAATTCCTCCGGCATTGGTAACACCGACCACCGCGGTATGAATAGCAACGTTCCTGGAAAGAGTCACCTAGCTGCACAGTGTGCACCAGTGAAGCCAGCCAGATCGTCGGTCGCACCCTTGGCGGTCCCTATTGCCAAGCAGCAGCAATCGAACGAGAGATCTCCGTCTACCTGCTTGAACCGATCCCTCGAGGCGAACAAGACGCCTGTGTTTCGCAGCAACGAGACCCTGGACTCTGCCGACGCTGCTCAACAATTGTCCGTCCAAACCAAGTACCCATCGACCGCGGAAGCGAGCAACCGGTACTCCCCACGAAGCAGTACCAACGATGGCGGTAACAGCGAGGAGAAAGCGTCCGCCGAGGTGGCTCGCGATTCCAACTTGGAGACGAGCAACGATTCCAGAAAGGCGCCCGATAATTCCCGTCAGACTCCTCGCCGCGAGGCAGCTAGCCCCAGAGTGTCTTCCACAGCATCCCCTTCACCACCTCCAGGGGACACTGCCGCGAACACGACCAACGAGAGCGCTGCAAGTCGCAGCGATAGCGTGAACACTGCTTCGAGTGGGATCGACAACAATGTGCCTGCGCCAAGCCCGACGAAGAGCAACGCTGGCGCCGAGGTGTCCAGTAGCAAGTCACCTGCCAGTCCGGACTCTAGCTCGGTAACGATTGAAAGCCCTTCCACCAAGGGTTGCTCCACGGTGGAGCAAGGCTTCCCGTCTCCCTCGGAGGGGCCAAAGTCTTCTGAGACCTCGACGAAGACCGACGGCGGTGCCGTCGAGGACTCGACGAACGATAGCGAGAACAAAGCTTCCTTCAAGCAGCCCGACGCGAAACAGCTGACCTCGGAAATGTTTCAGAAGAGGCTATTAGCCGCGTTCCCCTCTAACGAGTGGGCGAACAACCCGATAGCCGCTGAACATTTGGGGAACTTCCTGAAGAGCCTGAACGTGTCGATGAAAACGTCAGAGACTAAACTAGAGACCATTGCAGCGGAGAAGATGGAGAGCCAGGCGGTGTGCAACGACACGGGGCATTTGAATAACGAGGCCTCGTCCAAGTCTCGAACGGACGTAGCTGAACGATCTTAACTACACGAGCTAGTCTGTGGATGGGCGGAGTACTTCATCCGCGGACGAAGACGAAAGCTAAATCACTGCCAGATATCCGTAATGTAGGTAATGTTTATCGAATGTCTCCTAGCGTGGATGTGTAACGATTTCTATCGTCCTATTCAGACGCTTCAGAACCCTTTTATACCGAGGGTGTCTTATAACAGGTGGTACAATTCATGCGTCTCCTTCATTTGGAGCGAACAGATTTGCCTTTGCATCGTAACGGAAGGTTTACCTTTTTTATGTCTACGCATTCTACTAGACGAGAGGATAAAGAGTTTAGAAAGTTTAGATTTTTTTAAGTGCTTTCCCACTTATTTCTTGCAGCGATTAAGGGTCCAGCTATTATGAGACATCCTGTTACGGCGTATGCGCCTCGCAGAATACAGGTAGAAATGTACACAGCACACAGACGCTGGAGATTTTATTTTTACAAATTTTTCAAGGACCCACACATCCTTCGATAAGTTTTAACCTACGTATAGTCGAGGTGGCAACGTTAAAAGCAACGTTCCACGTTGTCGATTCTGAAACGTGTCGCTGTGCCACGACTTTTCCATGTTTGATACGCCGAGAATTTTACGAAAACAATCCTATTTATTCGTGACGTGGAAAATTGTTCCTACCTCGGTCCACTGTAAGCATACGCGAAGCGAATTGTTCGTCAAAGTACCTCGCATCGTATTATAGTTCGTCCGAATTCAATTGGCGGCTTGAGACTTCTTATCCGAAATAGGAGGGTGATCTATGACGCGAGAAAAGTGGGGGTCGAAGTATCGTTAAGCAGCCAATTGACTTTGGCTATAGTCCGACTATAGGACTGGTTACCACGATTTATGCGACCTTTCCAAGAACTATCGCTCAAATATTATTATAATAGCCGTTGAATCAGGACAACGAAAAATTTGTCAGCCGATAGATGACCTGACTTTTCCTACTTCCTCTACAGTTAAACTTGTAAATCGTGTACGTAATATGAAACACAGGGACCGAAATCGAAGGAGGAGAGAACATAGGAGACGAAGAAATCTAGAATATAATTGTTCATACGACCTATGTACGACAGGCATTGCTATCGCTATTGTTAGTTCTTTATTTACCCCTTTTGCGTTACGTTTTACTATGAGTTACTACTATGTATACGTTGTATAATAATTGTTACGTTATGCGACTGTATTATATTATAGGTGTATTATTTCTTGATTTGTACATATTTATGATTATACACTTAGTACGCCGTTCTTCGCGAGACACGCGCAAAATCCTATTACTCTGTAAGCTCGAGAACGTTCTACTTATTCAAATCGATCGAGAAACTTTCATGTACAAGTGACCGCCCGCCAGAACTTTCAATACGCAACCTGCATCGAATGCACCGTTGTGATCTATGGATATTCATTTTGAAGTGACAGAGAGAACTGACATGTAATAACGAAGGAATATATCATTATATACTTGAATGCAGCATTGTGACATTTCTTTTCTGTCTCGCCCCGTGCCCCGTGTCTAATGGCGTTTTCGGACTGTTTCGGACGGTCGCACTGGGGCGGACCGAGTGCGAACCCTACCCAATCGGAAGCGAAGAGTGTGAACTTTTTCGCCTTCGATTGGCCAAAATTCGCACTCATTGTCAGTGCGCCCCAGCGCGACCGTCCGAAAACGCCATTAGACTGAACAAGTTTGAACGTGTCAAAGAGCGGTAACGATGCGATTTGAATTTTCTCGTTACTCGGTATAATTGTAAAATCAAAGATTCACTCACCAATTTCTGGATGATAATTGGCAAGGGCCGAGGGCGAGGCAACAATATGTAGAAGAAATTATTGTCATCAAGAGATGAGCT
Source organism: Andrena praecox (assembly GCA_963932275.1). NCBI lineage: Eukaryota > Metazoa > Arthropoda > Insecta > Hymenoptera > Andrenidae > Andrena > Andrena praecox. The sequence goes on along the minus strand of OZ010734.1, from coordinate 36,205,419 downwards.
CTCGTGGGCCTTGATCTGTCGACTGTTAGCAATGAATTTGTTCCCGACCGTTATCGCGCAAAGAATAGATTACCTCCACTTTATTGGAAGTGTTTCCCTGCTTTGAACTGTATTTCACCACTTTACACTACTTTCTATACCGGAAAATCGAACCACTCTTTTGATATTCAAAATTTTACGGGACGCCGTCACCGCGCGCTACGGCCACGGCGTTCTACAAAACATCGACTAATGCCTCGCGTTTCTAATGGCGGATTTAGATGATGGCACTGGAATGCCGCGAGATGTCAACGCTTGAAACGGAGAAGCGCTGTATTCTATCATATGTTCCCCATATTTTCTATTAGTTATCGAATTTATTATAATTAAAGGTATTTAAGAAAAGAAGATCTTATTTATATTGTATCATCGATCATGTTATAGGGCAAGATCCGTGGCAACCACCTAGTTTTTAAAAATGGACAGTGGCGCCGTTTCGGGGAGCTGAATCGCACGTGAATTATGCTTCTTTAAATAAACGCGTAACTTTAAGGTTATAAATGAGAGGAATGGTCGGGAATGGTGGTGAAGGAAATGAAAGGTTAACCTATTGTGCGTTAAGTGCTCGTGAGCGGACAAAAGTTTATGCTTTGTTTGCGCACCGTGACTTAAAATGAGCAATACCAAGGAGAATTCCACGGCCCCGGCGAAAAATACAACCGCAGGAAACGTGAAGCCGTACGGGAAGATTGTGTTAACGTTACAAAATTGTCTTTTACCAGAAGAGAAGCTTAATTCAACGCCGTCACATTTAGACGGGCTGGACGCGGAAACTGAAACGGATCTACGAATACTAGGATGCGAACTGATACAGACGGCCGGTATTTTATTGAAGTTGCCGCAGGTTTGTGACTCTTTAAGCCATAAACAAAATGTTTTTAAACGGCATAACCTCTCTAACCTATGCACCATGTAATCTTCACTCTTCTTCTGTTGCATTGGACAGGTCGCAATGGCCACAGGACAAGTAATATTTCAACGATTTTATTACAGTAAATCGTTAGTTAGGCATAATATGGAAACAACTGCAATGGGTTGTGTTTGTTTAGCTAGTAAAATTGAGGAGGCACCTAGACGCATCAGGGATGTCATTAACGTTTTCAATCATATTAAGCAAGTCTCCAGTCAAAAGTGAGTGCGACGCAATGTTCGCGACGCTTGTATCTAGCTACATATATAGATGCGCGTGTATTTCTACCAACGATCGTTCATTTATCTTGGATTCGTTCCAGGCCAATACAACCAGTAATATTGGACCAGAATTATGTTGCTTTGAAGAACCAAGTAATTAAATCAGAGAGGAGGGTCTTGAAGGAACTAGGTTTTTGTGTTCACGTGAAACACCCTCACAAAATTATTGTCATGTACTTGCAAGTGCTGGGATACGAAAAGAATCGGGCATTGATGCAACAGTGTTGGAACTACATGAACGACTCGTTAAGGTCTGATGTATTTTTAAGATATCAACCGGAGACGGTCGCCTGTGCGTGCGTCTATTTGGGAGCTAGGCAACTTCAACTCCCGCTACCCACATCACCCGCCTGGTTTTCCCTGTTTAAAGTCAACGAATCCGCGATCAGAGACGTTTGCCGTCGTATATTACGCCTTTATTACCGACCTCGCGTTAAGCCGGAACAATTAGAGAAACGCGTGGAAGAACTTCGTCGCCAGTACGAAGACGCAAGAACGAAAGCAAGAGGTGGAGACGTCGATAGTCACACGCCAAGTCCGCCGCTGCCTAAGCATCATAACGCCTGGGGAGGATTTATTAGCCGTAGCGGTACACACGCGGCACCCGAGAGAACAAAATCTCCTAGGTATAGTATGGTCGAAACAATGTTAATCTATGCGCAGTACTGACGATGCCTCTATCTGTTTTCATTCAGGCGCTCAAAATCTCCGAGTACTTCGCCGTCCAGGGGTGAAGGAACGAAGCATTCCAAAAGAAAGAAACACAGTAGAAGCAGATCTCGAAGCCATAGTCACGGACGATCACGGAAACCAAAAAAAGCACAAAGGAGGCGATCCGGGAGTCATAAATCGTCACGCAGTCGTTATAGATCGCGTAGTCGGTCACGAGATAGAGACGTAGAAAAGTCAAGTAAACATCGCAGTAAACACAGACGACATTGAGCCATTCGATGTATAAAGAATTGTTTCATACTACGCAAAGGGGGACACTGCAATCCCATTAGCAGTTGTATCCATTTTGTAACGTAATACGGGGCCTTTTTACCTCTGTTAATTAATACGCAACTCAAATAGGAAAATTAATTTGTACGGTACATATCTTGAGTTAACTTAAAAAAGAATTTAACTATAGGTTTGAAACGGATGTAAGAGTGTTGAAGTCAGAGTACCTCGAAAAGAAACTGGTACATTCTTGGGGAAATACTACAAGTAATACTTAAAAAGGCGTGTATTTAATACAAATGCAACTTGAAAATAAAGTTTTATATTCATGTAGTGCCATGTATCATTTTATAAAACCCAGGTGGCGGGGCCCTTTTCTTTTCGGCGGTTAGCACCGCTGAGAAGTCTAGCGTCGCCAATTGTGGAAGAACGTGAACGATATATCCCCTGTAATACGGCAGATTCTCAACCGGATTTCCATGCAACGTTAAAGACTTAAGATTACGCAGGGTTTTCAATTTCGTGACGTCATTGATGTTCGATATATTGTTGCCATGCAAGTAAAGGATTTTTAAATTCAAGAATTTCAGAATATCGTCTCCAATTTTCCCTATCTCGTTAAAGGAAAGATCGAGCCAGCTAAGGTATACGGGGTCGTCGAGAATTTTCCGGGCAAGATTCTCGAATCCATCCATCGAGGTGAGCGAATTATTGCTTAACCACAACGAACTCGTTACGAACCGGTCTGTTGGCGTTCGTAACGGCACTTTGCCTGTTCGTGATGCTTGGGGGCGTTTCTCTGCCAAATCTCTTGTAATAAAAGAACAGCTTTTATTTATACTATTCTTTATTCGCGAGAAAACGAATATCGATCACCTACGCCGTTTTAACCCTTTCGGCGTTGGATGATTTAGAGCTAATTGTAAATTGTAAGTAGCGCCGGCAACGCCGAATGGGTTCCAATGGCACGTAGAACGACGTAGAACTAATTAGCTACATTACCAATGCATTAAATAACATACCTTTCATGGATGACGCATTTTTAAATGACAGGTCCAACGGAGCAGCTATCATCATCTCTTGCTGTTCATTTCGTCTGTAATCGGAAATTGAATCCTCGTATGCAAAACTGCCGTCCATTTCAATTTTTAAATGATAAATGTTATTTAAGAACCGTTCGCGCGAAAGTATAAGTTACCAATTTCCAATATTATCGTCTAAATTTATTCATCCTCGCCTAATTAGAATCCAGCAGATTTTAGCCATCACTTTTCCAACCCATATAGATAGTCACTTATCCACTAATTGTTACATATCATATCCATAACTAACTGGCAAATTTGCCGCGAATATTGTCTGAATTCAAATCGAATTTGAATGCATTTTTGAACACTCGAAGCTTGACACGAGCGTCGAGCCGGCGCAGCGTGCGCAGTCGAGCGTCATTTAGGCCGGTATTCACAAACGTGTCTTAAGATTAAGCAAATGCTTAAGCATGCGGCATCCTCTACTAACCCTAGTAGCTAGTAAAGGATGCCGAATGCTTAAGCATTTGCTTAATCTTAAGACACGTTTGTGAATACCGGCCTTAAGGTGATTTAATGCTGGGCAGTCCCTTCAAGCCACTTCAAGCTTGCTCAACTTCACACAACTTCTCGCGCCACTTTTTGCCGTTCTATTCTATCGTTCGCGTGATCACAGGCATGGAAGTCTAAAACTCTATAAACTTTTCAAAACTTTTAACGGCGGTAAACGTAATCGAAAACATCGCTTTGGTTTCGATGTAAGTCGTCCGAAGAAGAAACTTTTGAACATTAGAGCTGATTAGAGCCGGAAAAATTCCTTCGAGAGGTCGAATAAAAGACTGGCGAAGAAATCGGTTGGATTTACTATTTCACGCTGTACCCGACATGCCGCGAACGAAAAATGTTCGGAAATCGAAACAGGAACAGAAGTCCATGGAGGAAAGTGATTTATTAGTGAAAGATTTCGAGCGACAGGCGCATTTGCGAATATTAAAAATGGAAGCAGAAGCAAAAATGGCGATTAAGAGTTTGGAAACATTCGTTGACGTTACTTTGGCACGGCTGCCGCCCGAGATACGGCAGATGACCCTCGGTGAGATACTAAGCTACGAGGAGGACGACCAGAAAGAGAACTGCAACCACGTTTCGTCGTCCGTTGACGACTGTTTTTTACCGTTGGCTTCGGCGACGCTAAAAGGGAAAAAGAATGCGAAAAGAATCACAGCTGCGTCCGACGACGGATACGTGACCGAGGGAGTTGCGGGGACGCGTCCCTCAAGGGCTTCGAAAAAGATCGTCGAGCCGACCACGAACAGAAAAACGCGCAGTACCTCCAGGAACAGCAGGAAGAAGCTAACAGAGAATTGCCTGGTGACCGTGAAGAAAAACATGAGGGAACGTGGTAAGGAATCTATGAAAGCTGATACGTTTAAAACCCCTGCGCTTCTGAAGCCGTCCAGACATGAATACGGTCTTGTGACCCCGAAAATCAAGCCCAATACACCAATGAATGTACTGAGGCGTCCGCGGCAAGGGGAAATGGTCCTTAGTATGCAAGGTAGTCCTCTGTTGGTTTCCACCGTCATCCAGGAGGATACCGCCAACATTAACGTGCCTTTACGCAATGGCAATGTTATATCCTTGTTACCCAACGATGGACTACGTATGTCCAACATTCCAACTTTAGATCCAGAAACCATGCGACAATTAGAAACATTGAAAAGTCATATCGAGAAAGTTATCTCGACCAAATAAGGATCGCTATGTTGGCGAAATAGATTTTCCAAGGATGTATTTTATATTTTGACTGTTACGTATGCCAATGGATCGATCGATCTAAGATCAAAATATATGTGTGAGACATTTTGTTAGAACTGTATTGCTAGTAACATCGGCCAAGTATATGGAACTGTATGCCGATCCGATGTTTTAGACAGCATCTGCCGTTATTCCTTATACCTTATACCTTAGGCCGTATTAAGATAATAGCAGACACGCATAGAAAATTACCCAAGAATGAACATTTTAAAGTTAATTCTGTACGATATAGCTAAGGTCAATATGAAAACAGTGCAGGTATTATTTTTTACATTATTCTAATAAAAATTAAAAGACCCAATGATCGAACTAGCAAGTTAAATACGAAATTAGTATTTAGCTTCCTTGGAAACAGCCGCTTCTTTCTTATTACATTTCGTTCAGATTTTCATGCATTCGTTATAGTTTTCGCCCAAAAATCAATGTGCGCATGTTGAAATAAGAAATTTATCATAAGGGCGCTCGGGCTGCACATTCGTATATCCTACCCGTAAATGGATATCCAACGAGCCCAGTGTATCTGCTCTCTCATAGTTTGTGGTAATTGTGGTATTAATAGCGCAGAAGATCGTGTAACGAATATCGTAGTATCATGTTCCAACTTCCAACAGATGTAAGCCGGGGGGTGCGAACCAGCGAATGTATGTTACGCGATAAGACTGATAAGTATGTACAAGTTGCAATTAATTAAAGTTTTAGTCAAGAAATAGGTTGTCAAAAGAAAAACTGTTAATCATTAGCAGACAAAAGAATGTATTTCTTGTTTTGCACTATACCAAATGTACATCGCTATGCGAATTGGACACCTTTTAATGTTAATTCCAAGACCACGATACTTATTTTGGAAGTGTCAGTTGCTTCGTGCCACAATATTTGAGCGATTAGTGCCTCACCACGCAAACACCATTAAATCCGCGCGAGTGCGTAATTCCGAAATTTAAATAGTATTAAGTTAAGATGGTAGTATTTTTGATAATAATTTTTATACGATTTGCTGTACAATACCGTTAAGGAACTAGTTTCTGATCAGTTTAGAAGGTTTCCCGCTTTAATATTTATTTTTAACCTAATAAAACATTAAATCATAGACTTTTTTTTATACTAAAAGTTGAATTAATGTTTAAACTTCAAGGAAAAATTTTTAAAAGTTGAAAATAAATATATAATTTAAATACTTATAAGGTATGGAATAATAAGGTGACTAGGAACTAGTTTTTAATCATCTAAAACTAACAATACTAACTGCTTTCATAGACAACACATATATTTTTGAATTATCAATTTTTATGTTAGTAATTATTATAAACAATTATTTATTGACATAAACTCAAAAGAACGATTTATTTCATGAACTGATCAAAAATTAGTGCCTGATCAAGAACTAGTTCCTTAACGGTAGTATTAAAAAAATTCGCATCCGCATATATAGGAGAAAATACATTTATCATATTCTATCAAATGATAGTGTCTTCAATATTTTAAGAGCTGAATATCCTCGATACGAAATAACGGATTGTAGAACAGATATCGTCTTAACAATACAGTTTTTTATAGTCTCGTGAAAATCAATCGGAACCCTTCCGGAGGGGCTAATGATAAAAACGTTGTGAATCTTCGATATCACATTTATACGGTGAAAAAATCGAAATTTTTTTGCATATTTTCATGTAACATCTCAAAATTTTGGATCGAAATTCCTGACGGTAAGTACGGATTTTATAGGCGGTTCAGTTTTAAAAGTAGGTGTTTTTTCAGCAGCAGGCAGCTAGCAATGGAAAAGATGTGGGCCTAACCAAAAACCATTGGCTTCGCCACACGCACACAGTGTTCCAAGTGTTCACGGGAAAGGGCCTGATAGCTCTGAGCTACCCTCTGTTGCGCATGCCCGCGACGAGCTGCGACGTCAAACCAATCAACGCCAAGCCAGCCACTGGCGTCGATTCGGTTCGTTTACCAGCTTGGCGTTGATTGGTTTGACGTCACAGCTCGTCGCGGGCATGCGCAACAGAGGGTAGCCGAGAGCTATCAGGCCTTTTCCCGTGAACACTGATTACCACCACTCCTGCCCAGATAGCACAACGTCTGGTAAAGCTTTAAAGACGTCTTGTTACAAATTAAGACGTTCAGACCTAAAATAGACCTAAACTAGACGTCTCTAAGACGAGGTGTGCTATCTGGGTGTAAGCATTCCCCCACCCAAAACAAGTGGCCACAGAACACGCTTTTCCCGAAACTTATAGCGAATTCGGTACCTCGCACTGATTCTGCACTGGTGCCAGAAAATGACTTGGATTGGTTGCTTCTGATAGAAACGAAGATAGCTCTATAAGAATCAACCAATCCAAGTGATTTTCTGGCACCAGTGCAGAGCAGTGCAGAGTCAGTGCGAGGTACCGAATTCGCTATTACTAGAGCACTAAAGAGGTGAGTATACGCATCCGCCATCTTGGGTCCTCTGGAGAGAGAATATTATTGAGAACCCGCCTTTTTCGAGTATTGTCAAATTCGCTTTACAAACCAAATATAAACTTAAATATAATATAATACTCTAATAATGTGTCGTGCTACCATGTATAATATCAACAACGCATATTTTGTTTATAAAGTGAATCTGACAATACTCAAAAAGGCGGGTTCTCAATAATATTCTCTCTCCAGAGGACCCAAGATGGCGGATGCGTATACTCTAGAGCACTAAAGAGGTGAGTATGCGCATCCGCCATATTGGGTCCTCTGGAGAGAGAATATTATTGAGTACCCGCCTTTTTGAGTATTGTCAAAGTCGCTTTATAAACCAAATATAAACTTAAGTGTAATATAATACTCTAATAATGTGTCGTACTACCATGTACCAATATCAACAACGCATATTTTGTTTATAAAGTGAATCTGGCAATATTCAAAAAGGCGGGTACTCAATAATCTTCTCTCTCCAGAGGACCCAATATGGCGGATGCGCATACTCACCTCTTTAGTGCTCTAGTATACTCACCTCTTTAGCCTTTAGTGCTCTACTATTACTGCTTCATACTGCTTACTGCAGCTCTTCACAGCTCTTCAGTTTCAGGTTTCAGTATCATTCGCAATCATTCGGTATTCCAAGTATTCACTGTATACTGTACAACAGTCTGACCAATTCTGACAGTTACTGACAGTCACTGACAGTCACGTCGAAATGTGTAAAAAGTGATGGAGAATGTCAAAGTACGGATCATTGCGTTCGTTAACACCGATTTCTAGGCGGTGTGAGGCAGATTCGTTTCCACTTTAACAAGATTTGTATGCATAAAGCATAAAGTGACATTTCGTCGGCTCCTTCGCTGGCATACAAAACATTCGAGAAAAGCAACGAATCCGTCGTGTTTCTATATTCCTATGCCAATGACTCCCTATACTAATGCATACTAATGATTACGCGTAAAGAAAATATAAGGTAAGGTACAAGTCTTATTTATTAAAGGTTCGAACAAACTAGGTTGTAACATAACAGTAGCTTTGTGCCCAATTGGGTTACAGAAGTAGCAAGCGTACAATCAATTGCGGATGAGACGATGTTCATCTAAGGGTAACCTGGGCATGATTAAGAACCTATCTTGCTAGAAAATTCAACATGGTGCGTGTAATCACGGTACACAATTTTTTGGGGCAAAACATCGCTCAAATCGAGGAGCCCACCGCGAGCTGCATAGCGAATGCATCTGGCCGTGAAATGCTCCTCTTGGCCCTTTCGACGCACTGTGTCGAGGTATGGGAATTGACGATGTCTGATATAAAGCTGCGCACCGTCTTCCCAACAGTCGACATGATCAGTCAAATGGTACACTGTGCCAAAGGGGATTACGTTGTGACGTTAGAATCAAAGTATGCCAGAGAGGCGAGCGTTAATAGCCATATTGGGAAAGCCACTAATAATTTTGTTAGAATTTATGTTAACTGGGCCATAGTAAAGGACCAAAGTCAGCCTATGCGAGCTAGAATAGCAGGGCGTGTGACTCCGAGTTTGAACAGACCACTGAATAGCTTGGAGATGATAGAATTACCTCTGAGTATACAGCCAACATTGATCGCGTGCTGCCAAAGTACTGGTAATCTTCTGGTGGCATCGGGAAATAGTGCTATTCTTCACGAATACAAAGTCGAAACGCAACAAGTGTCTAAGATGAAGTTTATAGATTTCGAGGCAAGACCGTGGTCCTTGGGACTCTCGTTCTCTCCTACGCGCATGGAAATCGTTGAAGATTTTATATCGGTTATGGATAAATCAAACTTATGCGTCTTTCGACTGACCAATTCCATGTACGAAGATATCGATCAGCTCAGCTCTCTGACTTCAACAAATTCCTCCTCCATCGATAAAACTTCTATATCCACTGATTCTTCGCTGGTGGAGAATAGTAATAATACGGCGGGAAACCAAGATGATAGCACAATATCGCAAGCACCGAGTTCGAAACATAAGAGTCCCGCGCAGAATCCTCAGTTTGTTGCATCAGAAAATAATTATACCAGTAGGGTAAACTCAAAATCCAAGGCTAAAAAACGTAAGAACTCCAAAACAAATGTATGGTGCAAACTGGATACAGGAGACTTTGATAAAATCAAATCTAATAATAACAAGGGTGTCATAGATCTGGATCACTTAATATACAATGAAAGAGACGAATTACAGAGATTAATTGCTCAAGCTATCGATGGAAATCCACAACCGCCGACTGTTAGCTTCCCATCGATAAGTTTAGAAAGAGCAGGACCCGGGCATACGTTAAGCCCGTTCGTATTAAATCCACACGACACGAGAGTTATAATTAAAACAAACTCCCCTGACTCGGGCTGGTCAGAAAATTATACAATAAAAAACTTATTATCTCTGAAGATCATGCCAGCTAATAACAACAAGTCGAAGCTCGACGGTAATTCCGAGCTGTTCAGCTGCCTGCTACTCAAGCCATTATACATGAAAAAGGAGTGCAACAGTTTTTGCTTAAAGAAGTCGATTCTTAGATCAGATAAATACAAATATTTGCAGGGTGTGAGCTGTTTCCTGTGCACACTGCAAGAAGGATATCTTTATCATTTCTCCGCTACCAGCTCGAATCCTATCGACGCAACCTGCTTAACTACTTATCCATTTACTGCACCTGTTAATCACGTAGCACTGGAACACTCCGCCCTGCACGCCTTGACCGAAGCTGGCCTCGAATCATACACGTTACGTTTATCTCATCACGTAGCAAGAACGACCAGCAACATCGATAATCATAACGTTACGTGCCCGAGTGTCTCCGAGCCTGTCTGTTTGATCGGTTTACGACCGTTTCTGGGGATACAGCAATTACTACAGAGCAAAAGCTATTTAGTTCTCCTAGCTAGAGCTGAGAACTCCTGGACCTTGTACTCCTTAATCTCACCTAAACTGGAGAACTTGTATTACGATATTTTGAATGCGGCAAAGAGTCACAAGTCTTCTAGTCCCAGCACTTACAGGCATCTGTTGGGAGAAGCCCATGCTTTGATACGGCTGGCGAAAGACACTGCCCACAATTGTTTGAACACCGACGAGTGCGAAGATACCGCAAGCAGAAACGGGCTGAAATTGCGAAACTTGTATAATCAATCTTGCGCGCTGCTCGCAGACTATTATATCCGATCGGAGTACGAGTCAGATTGGGATCTCTGTATACCGTACTACAAAATGTCTGGATTGAAGCCCTCGGAGGTGGTATCCAGAAAATCAAGCCAAGATGCGCCAGGTCTTGTTACGTTTCTAACAGAAGTACTTCTGACGCTGAAAAGTGGTTCAGAAGCCGACGCTCTGTTCCAAGGGTTTAATATTGTAGAAATAATCTGTAAATTGAAGAAAGGGGACTTGCTGAAATTGATCTTTGGTAGCCCTGTATTGAGAGAGTACACTACAGAGAAGTTAATACATCTGTTACAATTGTACGAGACCGACGAGCTAGTGAAACTAGCTTTGGCACTTTTGTATATTCAAGCGGAGAAACAAGAGCAAGCGGAGAAAATTCTTGAGCCAGTTTCTGCGCAATCTATCAAAAGGGTAGTTGTCGAGCATTGGGATTTATTGCTTGACACGACGGCGATGAAGAAGAGGAGCCCCATGATCCCAACGTTCTCCGACTTCGCTGGGACGTTGATGCGCCAGAAGAATAAGACATTCGCCGAGATTCTCATACAGATAATAGAAGACGATGAAATTCTGTCCCTTCATCAGATTATACAAGTGTTTCTGGAGTATCTACCCTCGAGGGTAGGCCGAGATGGTCACAACGCAGCAATGGCGCTGCAAGTTTTCCTCGAGAAATACCTTCACAATTATATCGGTATAAAGTTAATCGCAGACGCGTCTGTTATAAATAAAACTCATATACGTCAGGATTTCGCGCTGGTCGAAGCGTTCAAGCTATTAGTGCGATCGTATCTTGGCAAATTGTCTCAAACCAAAGTGTACAAAATAGAGAATAAAGAGAACATAGATGAGAATTACGCCAACTTCATATTCTCGAGGTTTAGACCCGATTACCTGAACAGAATGCCACCGTACGCGAAGGATTATCAGAAAATGTTGAACGCGAATAACTTGAAGGATCTAGCTAACATTGACAAGACTGACTCCGAGAAGAATATACCCGCGGAATTGTTCAAGTTACAATTGTTACTGTCGTGTGATTTTCTACCTAACGAATGCTTGCACGAGGTGAAGCAATTCCTTGAAACCCAAGACATTGACGGCAGCTTGTCGTTGAAAACGCTCTGCATTCAGGATACGGAAGAAGTAACGGTTATTCTAATCGAGAGCTGTCCACAGGCTGTTGTACAATACGGAAAGGTATATGCATACGTATATCCCGTACCTTGGTATATCAGCTCGGACCGTCCCCTGTTAATTTTACTACAGAATTTTAAATTTTGTACTTTTAGGATATTTACACTACCGAGTCCGAATGGAAATTCTTAATCGAGTTAACTGGAAATAAAATTTCTACATCGATCGCGCAACAAGATTTGCATTGGATGTATTCGCAAATTATGAAAGGTTTGGGTTATATATTCATTTATAAGTACTTTCGAGTATAGTAGTAGAGCGCTGATGCATCTTCTCACATTTCAGAAATTTTAATTCATCTGCCGCACACGTTATCCTTAGAAAGCTTGCACCGAGTTGTCCCCAAAGACGACGTCATTGCATTCCAAAAATGTACCGAGATGTGCACTCAGATTATGCACGCGGAGCACGTTAAGTCTTTAATAATGGAAACTGGGCAACAGCTATTGACGACTCTAAAGTTATGAGCGACGGTTCTATCTAAATAATTGCCATCGCCGAACAGCGATAGTCTAGGTCCAATTCATTTTACTTGCAAGAGAAAACTGTGTACTGTCGCAACTTGAGCGCAACGAGAGATGGTTTGTTGCGCAGCAATTATATTATATAATTGTATAAAGAGGATAGATTCGGGGCAAATCATATTTAGCCGAGATTTTGTTCGGAACAATAATGAATTCTACATGTGATACGATTTTTGCGAAATCCTATTAATCGCATTTTAGCGCTTAATGAGAGTTACTTGACATATTTAATATAGTTGACAAATCGCCTGCCGTTCGACCTTAATAGCCGATTTCTGCTTGGAAGATGCGTTTGCAGTGCTGACTATTTCTCGAACATCCGTTCAGTTTTCGTGGATATTCTTTTCATTGTACGTGATGTTCAAATTTGCAAATAATTGCTGTCAAATGTGCAATATCTTAATTACGGTTAACGCCTAGTCATTTATACGATATTTCAAGAAGTGCACGTTCCCTTGATCAAGCTAATCAACGTGTTCGATTTCTGTTACACCGATTGTAGTCACGCGCAACATTTTTATGGAGAAAGTTTTATCGAAAAAAAAAAAAAAAAAAAATCAGAGACAAATACTATAGACAAATTTATTCACCTATAAATAATCGATTGTTGAGACGTTCTATATAGATATATTGTATTATGTCTAGACGTGTGTTATCTTTCCCTTAGCCAATGGATTAATTCATTCGTAATTAATGAAAGTTTATACAGAACAAAGAGTATGAAAATTAGAACTTTACAGCGTTATATACATATATAGGTAGTATAACGTTCGACTAAACAGATCGCTTTATACGTACTCATCGAAGAAGCGATGTCTGTCGTACGGTATCGTGTATTTCTAACCGACGTTGAAATGTTTCTAAGCAATCTGTTAAATTAAATTTGTTTGAACCGCTAAGGGCGGGATAGCATGTGTTTAGGGAACCACGTATAGATGGTTACTTTCTATTGAATTCGTTGATCCTACGATGCAATATTTTCATCGCTGTCTAAGCGTTACGAGATATGTATGTGTGAATTTTGATGTGCCTTTAGGACTAATTTCTCTTTGTTACAAATCTAATATAATTCTGTTAGAAATTCTGATAGATATACATAATATATCCGTAACTCATACCATATCGACCTTTCGTTGTATAATTTAGTTGATTTCAAGGGAGAACAAGGAGTATTTATATTTCGAGATTGTTCGCTCTTTCTATTACACTTTACGATCTATGCATCGTAAATGATCCTACAGTTAATCACTTTACTCAGGGATTAAACTGTTTTAATCCATTTTTATTGAATTCATAACAATTTTATGTACATATAATAATTTATAACCCATTTTGAATTTATGCGAGACGAAATAATAATAATGAGCTGTATACCTGTTAGAAATGTCGAATCAAAATAACTTCTAAAAAATATATAAAATATCTTACTCGGGTATTTAATTGTTTAAATTACCCCCTCGCGTAGCAAAGGAATTAATTGTATGTAAAACGAGTCTAATTTTCGTTTATATATACATATTTTAACTATTAAAAAATATTTTTTAACGATTTCATCTATGGTACCTTAAAAACAGTTTATACTTTTTTTTTCAACAAATAGCTTCAACAAATTTGCATGCTCTTCATATAATTTCAAACTCTTTATTCAACCTCGGTAGGTCTCTAGAATAACAAAAGTTATTATGTGCATGGCGGGTTTTGTTATGGTTTTCATTAGAGGCATTTGTTGAATTGTACCTGTTCTCTATAGCTTCGTTTAGATGGTATTTGTGCATCAACGAAATGACAAGTCTTAACGTTGACCAAATGGTATTCGACATGGCTTTCGGCGATAGATTCTCGCCTTGCGTTCCACGGCCGGCTGCTTGCTGATTTAAAGCCGTTAGAAGGTGCTCACCTGCTTCTCTGCGAGCAGATAAAAATGGTCTCACGCTAAACAAGAGATCGCGAAGAGAGTGATCGCGATGGCGGGTATCGAAGAAAGCTTTACATACTTGTATGCACCGAGATTGATGCAAGAAATTCCCAGATTGTAACGTGCTCTAATAAATCCCGGCGCTAATTTTAAGGCACGATGATACGCGTTTATAGCTTCTTCCGATTTCTGACCGTTCGCCAAAGTTGCACCTAATCTGTTCCACAATCTGGAATCCTTCCAAGAAACATAATATTTATAAGGATATGTTAGCAGCATTCCTGGCGAAATAGAGAAAGCTTTATTTTATACATACATTAGGGCGTGCTTGTAGCGCTGCCTGGAAACAATCGCAAGCCTTATCGTATTCGTTAGACAAATTAAACAGTACTCCCAAGCCGCATTGCACATCGGCGTCTATTTCATCCCGTGGATTCATTCGTGCGGCTTGGATATAAAGATTTTTCACCTCTTCGTGTACATCACTGGAACGGAGAAGAAACGAGCATAAAATGGATAATTTTATTAAACCTTCGTTAGCTTCTGTGTGGTTAGTATTAGCAGCTACTTACTCAAACAGAATAGACGATACGCTGGATTTTGGCTGTTGCTCGACGTTAGTCTTTTTTACCGAGAGATGTTTATACTTTTCATTTTTTAGTAACCATTCCTTTAGAGTTAAACACGCTTGATTCTGGTAGGATTCGTTTGTGTATGAAACTGCAAGGGCCATCAGGGCATTACTATTTACTGGGTCGAGAGTTAAGCAGCGTTTCAAAGCGGAAATGGCTAATGGATCTTGCTCATTTTCCGCTTGCGTTTTACCAAGAAGCAGCCAAGCTTCCGGATCGCTCTCGTCTTGCTGTACCGCTGCCTCGAAACAAAGTATAGCGCTTGGTAAATCTCCAGCCTCTAATCTCTTTTTACCTTCCTCTAATGCGTTAGGTATATCTTTCATAGGATTCTCCTCGTGAAATTCGTAATCTTTAAACGGATCATAGAACGTATCGTATTCCGAAAGCCACGGATGTTTCGTGGCTACCTGATCGGGGGACGATACCTTCTCCCATTCATTTTGTAATTGTAAAAACGAAGACTCATAATTATCTGCATCTAAGAGACAAGTTATTAGTCGCGAACATAAAATTAGAAATGGAGCCGGTAAAACGGGGGCGGGTTAACGTTCGTTCAAGTGTATACAGACCTGAGGCGGTATTGTCTTTTTGAAATTCATCTATCCAATTACCAGCGACAGCTAAATCTTCTTCTACCTTACTTAAAACCTGGTCGTCCTCTTCGTTGCTATTATCAGAGACTTTCTCCGCAGACTTATCATCATTTCCTTGGTATTGCTCTGTCCATTCTTTACTAGTGTTATCAAAATCTGGCAGCGATTCTTGATTGCTATCTATTGGAACATCTCCTTCTTGCTTCATAAATTTCATAAACTTTGAATACGCAAAGTTAGGATTATCAGTATTCTCTATCGTTTCTCCCGTATTCTCCTTGTTTATGTCACTCTGTATAGCATCTATACTGTGCTCTATATATTCCTCAGCCCATTTCGGTCCTAATCCTAATTCATGAGTCTGTTGGATCAAGATATTTGAATTCTGTTCTATCTCAGGATTCCAAATATCATCAGTATGGTGTTCCTGCATTAGAAATAAGAGGATAAGCGAAGTTGTTTAATTACAGAGCGGCGGCGGCGGCGGCGGCGGCGGCGGCGGCAGCTACTAATATTAGAATAGCGGGAGGAAAGCAACTTACATTAAAATGTCGTCCGGATTCGAGATACTGATTCGCCCAAGCTGTATCTAAACCAGTTAATTCTTGAGCTACTCCCGGTGCTGCTATAGGTGGATGAATGTTTTGATCAATTTCACGCATTTCTTGTAATAAATTATCCATTCTAAATGTTTGAGGACACGAAGGATTTTCTTCTAAAAATTGTTTAACTAACTGATCTGAGTCTGAAGCCTGAAAGGGCTCCACAGGCCCAAAAGGATGACGTATTCCTTCTTCTTTAAACCCATGATCACGTACAAAGTGTGATGTAAGATGGATCAAAGAACTAGGTCCACCACAATCGCCCTCAACTAATTCACGAAATGCCATTTTCTTTTACGATTAATATTCACCTGCGTCAGTCCAAAGGAAATTGCGTTACTTTCGAGGGGGGGCCAACGGAAATTCTTAATAGTTGCGAAGCGAAATATAAATACATGAACCTTTACTCCTAATTATCATATCTGATAAGGCGGAATAAAACTGATGACTAAGTATCGAAAGATTCGTTAAGCAATTGCAGGATAGCGCGCAGAAATGATGTTTACTTGGTTTACCGTGGCGGGGCATTAAATATTGTAGTGGAAACACGACTGAGACATGAAACGAAACGAAACGAAACGAGCTGTTTATCGCGAAAAATTCGCTTGCACAACGTTCAAATTAAACGATATTCATGCCTCTATAAGATAAAAGCAAAGTGATTACGAATTACCGCGTAATCGCGGGGGAATAAAGTGCACGAACCTCCTTTTCTTGTTAATGTAACTTAGTATTTCGATGGTATCGTTGATGTTACACTAAAAACGTGTTTTTATGTCAAGCACACACTCTGTCCAAGATTGCTCATTTGCCTGGTATCGGGGCAATATCGGTAACATGCACCGAATAAATTCCGCTGTACAATGGTGGGGCGGACAGAATTATCATAGCAAATGTGCGAGTAAATGTTTGATACTAGCAAGATGCATATCGTGAAGACACTGTGCACGCACAGTTGGCACATGAACGTCAAATCATTGACAACTTGATGAACGACGTAAAGCCTTGAACATCCTTTTTTTTTTGTAACGACTATACATCGTTCGTATCAAGAGCGTCCAATTTTCAGCGATAACAGCTTCGACCGTACCCCCTCGCCCCGAAACAACGGCTCCTTCTTTAATGAACGCTCGTGGCGCTCGTGTAATCAATTAAAGCTGTTGCGAATATTACGCTTGATGAACTCGTGAGAATGTTATGGGGGACCATTTTTAAGTTCGGTAGGTATGGGTAGGTAACACGAATTGGAATGGGATGCAATGGAGGGACGCGGCTTCGTTTCGGTCCAGGCCAATCAGTGCCAATGGTGCCAATCAGCCATGATGTAAAGCAATGTATTTTATTACAACGAAAAATCCGCGCATGGGATACCGTATATTTAGTAGATATTTCGAAGAAATTCTGGGCTAGGTATTTCATATAACATATAATATTGGACAAAGTTCTTTGTTTCAAAGTATGCATAGGTACCTATGCACTCGGCATTCGATTCTATCGCAACGCCATCCTACGACCGCCGAAGAAATACAACTTTTTAGTGTTCGAAATTCAATATACATAGTTTTCATTCACTTGCCTCTTCAGTCTTCACTCTTCAGACTCCTTGTTTAAAATTAAAGAGCATAAAGAGCGGCGGAGGACGCAGGACGCAGGACGCAGGACGCAGGAGGACGTGCTCCTTGTTGCTCCTTCCTGAATCGTATACCTATGAATGAAAAAGTTAAATATGGCTGATTTTGCGAAATCTCAGCTTATGAAATATGGGTGGACGGAAGGTACGGTTTTCAACGAATCGCGATGCGTTCGTGCGAATTGCATTACTTGTAAATACTATTGCACCTGACGCATTTACGATTAAATAAATCGGAACCATTTGAAAATTCTGTGCGTCAGCTTAGGAATAACTTTGCAATCATTTGTTTCTAAGAGTGTTTGTACTTTTGTATCGAAACAGGTAAAGGCTTAGGTAAAAACGAGACTGGTATCACGGAAGCGCTAAAGCCAAAATTCAAGTTCGACGTGGCAGGAATAGGTCACAAGGATGACGATTCTAACAATTGGTGGGAAAGTGCTTTTAACAAAGCAGCTGACAATATCATAGTCGAATCCCAGACACACGGCGTTCTTATATCTGTTTCAAAGAAAAGTACCAACAAAGTGTTCGGTGCGAAGAAATCGAAGCACGAGGCGAGCTATGGGAGATTTCTTAAGACTTCTGTCCTTCTCCATGGTAACGTAATAAACGAAAGCCATTCGAACGCGCCGAAAGTGGAGAAGAAGATTGTAGAGGATGTTACCCATATTCCTTTAACGGACGAACAGTTATTTAAAGTGTGCGGCGGTAGAACTGCCCACAAGGGAGCTAGGCACGGGTTAACGTTAAATGGGAAATTACAAAGAATCGCTCGACAGGAGGAGAATTTATTAGCCACAAATACATTAGAAAAACATAAGAAATATCAGGAGCGCGAATGTGAAATAGATAACAATGAAAATACATTGTTGCCTGCTAGCCTTTCACCCTTTCGTCAACAAACTCCTCGACAAGTATCTAAAAACTTAAGGAAGAAAACTAAGAGGCGCATAAACGACTTGACCCATCAGTTGAACGTTCGATGTAACGTAAGTGACAATGACGAAAGAAGTAAACAGAGTGCATCCGACGATGGGATAACTAAGAAGGAATTAAAATTAAAACGAAAGAGGACGGAGAAAGGGAGGAAGGGTCCACTGGCTTGCGACGTCGAGGTCGTTGAGAAAGAGGAAGGAGATAAGGAAATCGAGGACGCGTCGTTTCCTGTGAGTGCAAAATTCGAGAAGGAGATAATAGAGAAGAGAGTACAAGGAAAATTAAGTGACCATGGCGGGCAAGTATTTGAGAATGTGTCTGCGCACGAAAAGAAGAAGAAATCCAGAAGGAAAAAAGATGAAAATTATCAAGATGGGAATATAATTAATATATGCGAAGACGTTAATTTAGGTAGCTCTCGGACAAAGAAATATAAAATCTCACATCGAAGCGATAGAAATTTACAGCCTCTTACCGAGGAGGAGGAGGAGGAGGAGGAGGATGATTTTAATACGATAGAGAATAAGTTTAAGGCGAAAATCTCTCGCGTGCAACCTTTCGCAGAATCTCGCCAAGTCGGAGATTCATCTGTGAAATATTTAAAAAACCAGGCAGACCGATTAAATGCTAGAATAATGAAGAAGAAGAAGACCAAGCATTACAGGAAACAAAAAATTAGATTAGATAAAATAACAGAAAGTTTAGAGGCTGTTCATTTTGATACCGAAAAATCCACTGACAGAAAAACTGCTAAGAAGAAGCTAGAAACATTAATGGAGGCAATGATAGAAACTAGTATTGCGATAGATAAAACTGAGTGTTTGAAGAAGATGGAAGAAAATAAGAAGAAGAAGAAGAAGAAGAAGAAGAAGTAACATAGATCAAGAATTACAATTCATATTTTTGTTCACGCACGGTGTTCTCGATTAAAACTTTCATGCAATGTAACTTGTAATATCTTTCATTGGTCGCTGTTGTTCCTTTAATTCTTTCATGAAACGGGAGAAAATGTACAATTAAACACAATGCCGTTTAGCTTTCATATACACGCCTTTATTCAAAAATACTTATCGCAACGAAGAAACAGAAAAAGATTGGACATGGAACAAGTACTGGTTGAACGTGAAAGAATCTTTTTTTCTTTCACCTTCTCTTTTTGTAGTCTTCCAACATCATTCTTTCGTGTTATTTTTCAATTTTTTTTATTATTATGCACACAAATGTTTGACAATTCGATAGGAGCATGTAACAAATTGCTTGTACAGACAATGTAAATATTTCGTAATTACTAATATTGTATACACTTGTGTATAGCTCGTTGTATAGAAAAGAAACGAGATAATATTATTTTTAATAGAAATTTACCGGTAAAAACGATAATCCTCCTTCGTACAGACAACGAAGTTTGTTTAAACACTGAAATGACGATCTATGTAGTCTACAAAGGTATATACGACGAACTTACAAATATAATTAATTGCTACGTAGCACCAAAGTTCGTAACGTGCCAGCAGATTACTAACGAACAATTTTTCGAGCAATGTATTTGTACAAGATAAAAGAAATTTTCTAAGGCCACTAGGATGCTCCGCAGAGTCATTAGTAATGTTAGTTTCGTTTACACTATTGAAGGAATCTCACTCGACAAGCTTACTGAATATTAGAACGCGAATTCGTGTTTACTTAATTATTCAGCCAGTAATTGATTTAAACATTGACACACTAGGCATGTATGTATGTATATCTTGCAATAGGATTAGCAAGAGATGTCATATTTTATAGTTATGGTTAAAATTTTAAAATATACAAAATGATAGTCGATTTAATTAGTCAGAATGCTATAAATGCGATTATTATTATCATTATTATCATTAATATTAATATTAATATTAATATTAATCTTAATTGCTAAGTTACAATGACTCTTACAAAATTTTATGTTGTATCTTCGTAGCATTTATATGTATTGAGCTACTTGAACTTTTAATAATTAAATACTAAATAAATATATATGCCATGGCCTTAATAATGATATTTTGCACAAGACACATTCATCGAAGAACTGGAGGGGTCTAGCTCGCTGCTAGCTTCAATTTTCTCAATTAAATTCACTAAATTCCTTGTTTACAACATTGGATAGTGATAATTACAGCGATACGTGAAATTTGTAATTTAGCTCTTTGAAATAATTAGAAATATTCGAATGTAAGAAAATATTAATATATCTTATCAACAGCATTACGAATATACAAATTTTAAAGGAATCATCCACTGTCAAAAGTTATCGACAGTGCGTATAAATAGCAAAAATATATTTATATGTATGTACGTTGATATAACAATTCTTCTAGAATGTGTAAAAGTCAAATATAATTTTATTCTGGAGAGAAATATCTTTTTATTTAGGCAATAGGTAGCATCGAGGTAAATACGATCGTTCAAAAAATTCTAACTGCCAATTGGAAAATTGAACGCGTAGGTAGCGTGGATAATCGCAATTTAATAGGACCTCGTTTACGTTGGATAATAGGGATTGTATAAATGCATTGTCTAATCCTAATCAAAGCTTCGTCATTTTTACGAAAACGCAAGCGGAATTTAAATAAAATACAAATATTCAACCATCGGGATATTTACATACTAGAGAATAGGTGTAACATTAATGTCTTTCGATTCGGAGTAGAAACTTATCAATATTTAACTATATATAATAATGAGATTTGAAATTAATCAGTTTCTGAGTTAATGAGATTCTAAAGGAAGCGTGATAGAGCTCAGGAAAACGCCAGATAATCTCTAGCTTAGGAGTTCAGATATGTTTAAATTATCGTTAGTTACTATTAACTTGAAATTTCCCATTTCCCATTTCCCATTTCCCATTTCCCATTTCCCATTTCCCTTAGTCATAAATATCATTGGAAGTTAAGAGATAATCTTTTAAATAGTGTCTGCTTGAATAATTAAACGGGAGGAAAGAATATACATATAGTAATAAGTAATTGTTCGAATTCGAGTAGAATTTCTATCCTGTACTTGGCGTCGAGACGCTACCGCGTCTCTAGATTAGTTCGAGTGGAAGTTGGAGAGATATTTGCTACTTAATCATCAATGTTTCATACAACTATGCAAATAAGTTGACTATACTCTCGTACAGGAAATCTAATTGACAGTATTTCCTTAAGATCTACTCCTGTTTAAATGGAAAAATAGTGTATAAAACCTTCGTTATGGAAGCTTTATTATTATTAGTACATTAAATATCAATTACGAATCTTTCTTGCCATAAGACTGCAGAGAGAGAGAGAGAGAGAGAGTAGGTAGTATGGCGAAGGAAATAAATTAGTAGAAAATATGATTCATTCGAGATTCAAACGCAGATCTACTTTGTGAAAATACTGATTCAGAATCTCGTTGTTAATATTCCATTCACATTGTTAACTCTTAATAAACATTAAATCAACAATAAGGTAACAAGTTGAATGTTTAAAAAGTCCGATCCTTTCAAATACATCTATTGACGGGTCTCCTTTTCACGATATAATATCCGATATTCCTACTATTCCTACTTAATGTAACTGATTTTCTATCGGTACGAGAATGATTACTGCACGTGAAACTTGTGTCGTTCAACTTATTCCATATCGCGTACATATTGGACACGTTGACTTTATGCGTCGTAATAGCACTTTTTAATATACAAGGATCCATTTTCCTTGGAACGTAACTGAAACCAGGATGGTTTAAGGGTCGTACCTTTGCGTGCTTCGCGCACAGGCCAGTGATATAAACATCCTCCAAATGAAGCAGCGGCGTTGTTAACGCCGTACGATATAATTTAAATGCCACATCTAGACTCATCACGTACCCAGTACCCGATAAATAATTAGGATATATTCTTTCCGAATACATATACCTCGGTGTATACCTAATCAAACATATCGATGCGGGCAATTATTGGGTGAAATCGATCGGTGCAGTTGTTACTTACCATTTGTTATTCGGATCTAAAATAGGTTTGGCATTGCAGATGAGGGAGCCTAACAATGTATCGGTGGTTTGCGATCTTGATTGTAATGTTCTCGTTAGAATAGGGATATTTACAAACATATCGTCGTCTGTTTTCATAAGATATTTAGCTTGACCGCAATTTGACGTCACCCATTTCAACATCATGACAGACTTTAGTGTTAAATTATTGTAAGTATCGTAGAATTTCTCTTGAATAATATCGTTATACCGATGACTTTCTTCGGCTATTACGTTCTGTAAAATCGTTCATTTTAAAGGTCGGAAATTGGTAATTTTCATTAGGAAAATTCTTATTTCACGTCGAGTACGTACGTTAAGAGTATCGTTGTCGCTTTGTCCCAAAAGAAACGCGATCTTCGCCGTTGAATTGTATACGCTATCTAGATTATTCTTATTAGCCCAAGTATGCCTTATAGCAGCACGGGCTTTGAGATTGGCGACAGCTGAACAAATAACAATAAGGAGATACGGCGACGGAGAGCAGATGCCAGTAGGATTTAAAACCAATGTTGTATTCTGTGGATGAATGTATGTACAAAGATCTCTCGAGGTATTATATGCCCATCCTGGCAATTGTGCTGTAAACGAGTTATTTAGAAATATTTCCCACCAACTCCGCAAATAGAATTGAATTCACAAACTTCTCCCCCTTTCAGCTCTGGCTTTGTGCATGCTAATAAAAATACTCATTCAACTTTAGCATTACTCGAGCACGCCGCGATAAAATAAATAGAAGAGGAAAAACTATTCTCTACGTTGCTTTTTATCTTCTACTAAATATTTCGGAATTTTAAGACAGAGCGAATTGCCCGTGATAACGCTACCATAAGATAACATAATAATATGTAGCTATTCGTGTGTACAAGCTCTACACCCATCGATAATTGAGAAAGAAAATATCAATGCACGTTCGAACAACAAAACCAGTTAGTTTGCGATACAACAAGATTTCAAGCAATGTTAGTGAATGCATACCTACGGAGGCTACCAAGTGAGAATCACTAGTAGACTCTGCAGGGGACGGAGTCTCACCTAAGCCTAGAAACGGGCTTTGGACTGAGTGGTACGCTGGTACGTATAATAAACCTAGCGTAGCCAGAATGACAAATCCTACTGCGAGTCGTCGGACAAACGATATTTTCCCTTTAATCGTTCCATTATTTATATTGGTGGCTGATGGCAATTCCAATGGCAATAGTCGCAATCTGTCCATCTAAGCACAAATAATATATGTCTCTTTATATCAAGCCTATAAAAAAAGAATGGATTGACAAATTGCGTAACTATATACTAGGTATATCGTTACCGCTTATTCTATAATTGCCCTTGCGATACAGACGTCTTACGACGCGAGCAGTTTATGGGATCGATGTAGCGGTACTTTGGAACCGAATGGAACGATAAATCAAATGTTGGACTGCTTAAGCGTAGAGAAGCTAAACATCTGACAGAGAACGAGTCGGTTCTTTTTACGATAAAACCAGCCGAGTGTACGCGTGTAATTCAATTACATCGGTAGTAAACATATTCTGTACGAACAGATGACTGAAAGAGCTATACAACAAACATATTATTCGCGTTACGCGGCTATCCGAGAATTCGTCGTCGTTGCGAATGGTACAATGGGTAGGGTAATGTAGTGTAATGTAATGTAATGTAATGTAACGTAATGTAATGTAACGTAACGTAACGTAACGTAACGTAACGTAACGTAACGTAACATAATATAAGTTGAATGAAGAAGGTGCAAGGCAATTGTCAAGTCAAGTCAAGTCAAGTCAAGTCAAGTCCACTTGTAAACATCCTTACCTTTGTGGTGCGATGATTGCGTTACGTTGCATCTGACAGCTCTCCATTTAATTTTGTCGCAATGTTGAACTTACTCTTCATTGAGGCATCACCAGACATCACTGGGCATCGCGCACAATAACCAAATAACTACCTACAACGACCAACAACAGAATTTTGCGGGTGATACTTTTTATGTTAAAAAAAGAAAGAAAGAAAGGACAGTCGCTCCGGTCTTTGTTCGTGTCCGAATGCATAAGTACCTAGAGAATAGAGTAGAGATTCTACAGCATTCTACAGTATGTATTATATGTATGTATATCGAAATGGTCTGTCAGGTCAGAATTCAGAATTCTCCTGCTAGCCACGGCTTGCGCAGAACCATCTAGTGTTAATCGTTCGAGTCTTACCCCTTTATCCGATGGTAATTCATGGTGGTACTGGTAATTGTGTCGTGTTCAATTACCAAGAGGAGCCGAGGAGCCTTGTCCGGCTGTGATTTCGGTTCATTATACCTGATTATTCTGATTTATACGTGTTTAATATACGCCTGAAATTGTTGCGACTCCTTAATTAACCGTCGTACGACGTTATCGCAAAGAGAAGAGAACGCGCAGAGCAGTGAGCAGTGCAGAGTTTATAGAGAAAGTCAAGCAGCTTGACGTCGACAAGGATGAACCCTTTATTCCTTTAATTGTTGTCGCCAATTCGCGTTAATTAAACCGATAATCAATACGACGATCCTTGATAAAGTGATGTTTAAAAAGAATTAATCGTATTTCTCTCGCGTTGCGAAAGAAGAGGTGAAAAGGGAGATTTGAAACTTCAACCTCCCTACACATATGTACAAATGCATTAGCGACATTGCCGTACGTCAGATTTACTGATCAGCAGTCATGATTAAGGCTATTTTGGTATTCAATAATCATGGGAAACCTCGACTTTCGAAATTTTATCAATACTTTGTAAGTATAATCGATAGATTACCCCTGTCCGATTCCATTGATAATGTCTTTGTTTCCTTTCAGAACGAGGACATGCAACAACAGATAATAAAAGAAACATTTCAACTGGTTTCCAAAAGAGACGACAATGTCTGTAATTTTCTGGAGGGTGGAAGCTTGATCGGCGGATCCGATTATAAATTGATATATCGGCATTACGCAACATTGTATTTTGTATTCTGCGTGGATAGCTCAGAATCAGAATTGGGCATCTTAGACTTGATACAAGTTTTCGTCGAAACTCTAGACAAATGCTTTGAAAATGTATGTGAACTTGATCTTATCTTTCACGTAGATAGAGTTCATTATATACTTAACGAGTTGGTGATGGGTGGAATGGTTCTAGAAACCAATATGACCGAAATACTTACAAGAATCGAGGATCAAAACAAGTTGGAAAAGCAAGAGGTAAGTAGCTTTTCCATAAATAATATGTTAAGAGACAGGTACACGTGTTATATGTTCGAGCTTTAGTTGTACAATTCGTAAGTATCAAAGATAACGGATTTTCTGTATAAAAATAGCAGCGTACCGCGTCGAAAGTTTAACGTTCGAGTCAACTAATTCGTGTAAACATCCCTTAACTGTTCGGGCCCGATTTGTTTTCTTAGTAAAGTAACGACGTTTAAAGTTGGTCGAGGATAGTTGGCTGGGCTTGCAGAGGTTAGCAGCCTATAGCGGTTTATTCGTTAGCTGTGCATGCATCGGAATGTTTCGTAGAGCATTTTTTCATATGGTGGTAGGACTGATTGACCTAACATGAATTTTAGGGAACTTACAAATCAGGACGATCTTGCTCGCCTCGTCCGTTTGTCCTTCTGGGGCCCCCTCCCTAAGTAAATCGGCAGTAAAAAAAAAAGATCACCATTCTGTACACTCTCGTTCCTTTATATAGTTTATCTGTGATCTATTCTTTTTTATATTTTTTTTTTCCTTTCTTTTTTCTTACCAACCACTTCGAAACATAAGTCTCTCGTAGGTTTAAACAAATAAATACTCGTAACACGCATGACGGTGCTATCGTTTGTAAGTGTCTGCTCGGATAACAGTGCCTTAATGCAAATGTATACGTCGCTATGCTCTAAGAATAAAACATGTATTGCGTAGCTACTCATTTGTCTTTACTTCTATTAATTAATTTAAGTTCAAACATCCTTAAGAGGTTTTCCGTTCTCCATTGTTTCCATCCGTATGGTATGTGCAGGCGGGAATCACAGCAGCGCCGGCGCGTGCTGTCTCTGCTGTCAAGAATATGAATATACCGCAGCAGATAAAGGACATGAAGTTGCCTGACCTGCCGCAGGCTATAAAAGATCTCAAATTCTGACCAGCCGTCACTTCGTTGGCACCGAGCTGACTGGTTTCCTCTACGATTCCGAGTGCAACCGATACCGCAGCAAGGATTTTCTTCCCCTCCTTACAAGTGAACGAAAATGCACAGATACTGCGCGCCAACACTTCGTACGTCTCGTCCCAACGGTACCAGAATTAGACGGCGAAGATCGCATCCACTCTCGACGTCCAACTTTTTCGAAAATGAGAATTTGACGTAACCGAAGTGCATTTATCAAGAGACGCGAAAAACCGAAGACTTGTAAATCGAAAAATACTGATTCAGTATTTTACGTTCATATTGTACCAACATAGAGATCTCCATTATTCTGTAATCCATAAAATTATAATTCCTCCACTGAACGATCAGAGATGTTAGATTGTGTCAAATAAGTATTTAATAAATATTATAATGCCGCGAGCGAACTTTCATTCCCCAAAGATTATCGACGAATCTCCGGTACGCATTAATTACTTCTGTTCTATTGCTTTAAGACGTGTCTTTCTTCTTTTATCATTATTATTATTTATATCTATAAGAAATTGAACAAATGTGTCACCACGAACAGCACCGAAATAACAGAGTTACGAAATAAAAAATTACTTCCTGGACAAAGCAATTTCGTTTCTAACTGTACTCCATATGTATCCAGAACCCGTCTCCGCAAGCGCTGGCGGATATGATGTATTTTTCAGCTTATAGTAATCCGATGGAGCGTGCATTACAAATTCCATGCATTCCAGTTTACGCGGCAGATCTTCTTCTGGGCCTATAATATAGGTTTCGGGACTAAATCCTTGGTCCGTTGGTGGGCTGGACACAAAGTACCGTTCAATTATGTTTTATAATCTAAAGTCGATATACTCGTATATAGTAACTCACCTCGCGGTGGTGGGCAAGAGCCAAGTCACAGCAGCACTTTTTTCACAGTACTGATCTGTGAGTAACCCTCGTATTTGAGCATAATAAATC
Source organism: Andrena praecox (assembly GCA_963932275.1). Classification (NCBI taxonomy): domain Eukaryota; kingdom Metazoa; phylum Arthropoda; class Insecta; order Hymenoptera; family Andrenidae; genus Andrena; species Andrena praecox. Next base: position 36,177,599 of record OZ010734.1, on the reverse strand, counting down.
CCTCCGTCGACATCTTGCATAGAAACTATATCGCCCACTTGGAAATAAGTGCCCTTGTAGAACACAAAGCTACTGGTGACCGGAGTTGCTGTGGCCGTCGGTGCTTTAACTGGCTGCAGGGCACAGGAAATAACGTAGAACGTGTCAAGTTAATTAGTAGAGAGAACAAGTACACGTACAGTTTTCTTGAATAAGTTTCTCCGTCCTTTTCCCTTGGGCAGGATCTTGTGCGAGATACCGGTTTTGGAATTACAGTATCTTGTAATCCTCGTGCTTCTTCTGGTAGGCTTCAGCAAGCCTCCCTTGTCCTCTTCCTCGTTCCTCGCGGTGGGATTGGTCTCGGAGCTTCTCTCGTCTTCAAGGCAGCTATTGCAAAGGTTACCGGTCTCGGTGGAGTGCCAAAGCGGGGTCTCTCGCGTCCCACACTTGACACATTCGGGTTTATCGCCGAGAGGCATTGAATTCTAATTAATTCGATCTCATCGATCCATTCGCCGACAGTCAACCGATGAACGTTCCTTTCAATCTGCTCCGTGATCTTTTCGTCGATTGGATTCCACCGAATATCATTTTCATTAGAAACAATGCGATGTCGAGGGAATGTTAATGTGATTCCATGTACGTCGCTGTTTAATGGCAAGCCGTCGAAATATCCGATCAAATTTATCTACATTTTTCACATTTCTTACAGACGATACGCCATTGTATATTGTATATTGTATATTGTATATTGTATATTGTATACAGTAGTCAGTAGCCTAGCAGTACTAGCAGTCAGCATGGACATAGGAAATGATAGGAAATATAGGAATATAGGGACGGAGGGTAAGGCTAGCTTATGGAGGAGGGACGCGAAGCCTATCTGAGGGACGGGCCCCCACCCAGGGCAACCCAGGGGTGCCTGGAGGTGGTTGGGTTGCATTGCTGCGCATGCTCTGTACCGCTAATTATGAAAAACTATTAACCACAAATTAATGCAAATGTCTAAGTTAATCCTAAAAAGTGATTATTTAGGAACTTGAATTTTGAATATAATGAAAATTGACGAGAAATATGCATCTTCAATTATTAGAATATATAAAATCAAAACGCTATGGACGCTATGGCAACGGTACATATGGTAGTACTGCGCTTGCGCCGGGCAGCGGCCAATGAAAATGAGGCACCCCTCACCTCGTCCCCGTCCCGCAACGAGTTCCTCCCCGCAGTGGTAGTTAGCCCCCTTGGCAGTCAGTAGTTAGAAAACATGTACAATTTCTGCCGTTGCCAAGAAGAAAAGTACAGCTAGTCTGAATACAAAATCCCTAGAATAGTACCTACTACCTATTACTGACTACCGAGTACCGATAGCTATACCTTATCTCTGGAAATCTAACGAATAAAGATGAATCTGTTTTTCAATATATTTATTTCCGATGACATAAATAACAACGTAGAATATGCAAAACAATTTATTTTTATTAAAATCTGATCGATTGGTCTTTCACACAGTGACATTATAACATACTAACTTCATTCGTATTCAATTTTAATATGGTATAAAGAAGATAAAAGTATGATATTATGTAAGACTGTATTAGAATTGTTTTAAAAGTCGAGAAACACACATTCATTTAGTTACAACTACAAAGTGATGGTCAATGAGAGCGTGTAAATATACTTTTTTTCTTCTCAACACTTTGTCTCTATAGACTCGCTTCTAATCGTTTAATCTCTTTGGAGATCTCAGCTTTCCTAGCCAGCTTCTCAAGTATATCCTTCTCTGGATTCTGTAACGTTCCCGCTTTTATCTTCTCTTCCAAAGTTTCGATCTCTCTGACCTTTTTCCTCAGATTCTTTAATCTCTTCTGTGGTTCTAGCGCTGTACTTTCACACTGATTCGCCGCGCTCGGTTTAGGTGGCGAATTTTCACTGTTCTGTACTTTACTATTCTGCGACACTGGCTCTTTCTTTTGTTCCGGTTCCGAGACCGTAGTTTTAGCCAAGTCTTCGGTTATACGTTCAGCTGTTTTGCTTTTACTTTTCTTCTTCTTCTTTTTAACTTCTGTTTTAACCTGCGCACCAGGGACCGCTTTAGCCTTAGCCGCTAGCAGTGCCTCGTGCTTAGCTTTGTGCTCCGCAATGAATTCTGGACTCGCGCCTATCGGATATATGGGTTTATTCTTTATCTGTTTCCCTTTGCTTTCATATCTGAAACGACAATAACGAGGATATCAGATGCGAAAGAGAGGTCGATCTATGTATTTTGTAGATTGCCACGTACAATGGAACTTCTTCCTGTGGTATATAGCCATCTTTAACACGGCGTGGCTTACGCCACGTGCCGTCTGGACGTTGACTGGCAGGGATAAATGTTCCACCTATGGAAATGTTCATACAAATAAAAACAAAGAAAGCGATATTCCTGAATTAAAATGCTTGAAACGTTCGACTAATTCTTTTATATCGATCAGTCTGGGTCAAATTAAACCGAACGTTCATCTGTCACAAGCTGTCTCGATACTTAGTTATGTTCTACCAAGTTACAAGTATCGAAATACGGCTTACATTTTGAGCAATATAGGTTGTTTACATCTTACAGGTTATAAATAGTTGATTCGCCGATGTAACTGAAGCATTCGAGTCGAGCGAAAACAGTTATTACCTTGCTCATCTTTAATGTAAGCCGACGCCATCGTTATTCGATACGATCGTTGGCAGGAGAATATTTTTTTTTTATTATGTATCCCTTAATTAATATTACTATCCGCGTGCCATTTTGCAATCGTGAGGACCTTAACCCTTAACCTTTCCCATATGCATCAAGCAGCAAGCTTCCAAATTAATGATACAAACTTTTTCTATTCGATTCAGAGATATCGCCACTTCGTTGTTCTTATAGGCAATGCAATAATGTCGATAATATAGGAAATGAACATATTAACGTTAAGTAAGAACTTGAATAGTCACGTCACAGACCAGGTATAGGATAGACTTATACCACAGACGAGGTATAGGACATACATGAAAGAGGTGACTCAGGGGGTGATTTGAAACAACTTTTTCCTTAGCGAAAATATTGTCCGAAGCTTCGTTAAGGAGATATTAACCAAAAACCCCGACCAATCAGAGCGCGCGCCTTCCGCCCGAGCTCCCGCGGTAGGCGACCGCGCTTGTGCTACGAACGTACGAACAAGCAAGTCGGCATGCATCGAAGGAAACCGCGTTACACAGTTTTTTTTTAAAGCAGAATCTTAAATAAGAATAATTTGAAGTGAGAGGACTAAAAGTACGTAAATTTCGTTTTTAAATAAGGCATAAACGAAAAGGTAACGTAACAGAAAATGTACGACAAGTGATCGTAATTCGTTATTGAGGTAAAAATCCGTAGTTTAACAACGGCCAACACAACTAAATTTAAAAAATAATATTAGGTGTTTGAATAAATTATTTCCGACTGGAATTTCTATCGCGGTGGTATTCAGAAGTTGCCAAAAAAATGGCAAAAGGTAATTAACAATAATGGAAATTATTTCGATGATCGAGTTGTTTTCATATTTTTTAAATCGAACTGTTATTGTACCCTAAAATCGGAAAGAATTTATTTTCACACCTAATAATCACCAATAAATTAAACAAAACTCACCCTTTCGGACATTCCTTTCCTTGCTTTCCTTCCCTTTTCGGAAACCTGTGTCACTAGGCCACTGTACCGATCCTGGTCATCGGCGTCCAGTGCTCAACTGATCGCAGGGTCAATGTACCGAATATTCACTTCACTGCACGGCTACTAACACTGTTCACTTAATTTATGTTTCACGGAACGTGTTGTTCTTACGTTATAAAAATTGGTGGCCCCGAAAGGGGCCGATTACTGTTAATTACTGGGACCAGATTACTACTATTACCCGGCAAAAAGAAGACTCGTGGCAGACGGTCTCGGGCTGTGCAGTCCGCTGCTGTGACGATTGGTCGCGTCACCTATTTGGGCACACTTTTACAGACGGTACACACGTATTTTGGTTATTGGCTGAAGTTGCCACATGCCTTGTCGCACCGCGCGGCGAAGAGATCGAACGAAACACATCGAGCTATTGTTTTGTTTTGACGATCGTCGGTCAGATCGCTCTATCCCACTCGATCTCGTGTTTCGTTCTTAGAGCATATCGACGTGCGTTACGAAAAGTAGCACGTTTCAATTTTCTTACGAAAAGTAGCACGTTTTGGTTTGCCACGAAAAGAAGCACGTTCCATCGTTTCTGACGAATATTAGCACGTTTGGTCTTCTGCCGCGAAGACTAACACATTTGACTGCCTCGCCACGAAGAATAGCACATTTCATACTGTTGCGACAAAAACTAGCACGTTATACTGTTTCGCCACGAATAATAGCACGTTTGGGAATTTATGACGAAAACTAACATATTATCCGGTTTGGCCACGAAGAATAGCTCGTTTTGGATTATACTGCAGACTGCAGAAACTATCGCGTTTCAGCGCGTGGGCAGTTTAAAAGAATTCAACTGTTGAAAATATTGTTTAATAAATAATAATTCCATCTAATCTCCAAAAGACAACACATATGAAAATTTTAATCTACATAATTTAAGTAAGGGAGGGTGCGGGAATTGCGAACGCGGGGTAAACGCGAACATGCTATTTTTCGTGGCAAACCGCTCTAACGTGCTAGTTTTCGCAGCGAAAGACGAAACATGTTATTTTTCGTGGCAAACAGCTCGAACGTGCTAGTTTTCGTAGCGAAAACCGAAACGTGATAGTTTTCGTGGCAAACCGCTCAAACGTGCTAGTTTTCGCAGCGAAAGACGAAACATGCTATTTTTCGTGGCAAACCGCTCAAATGTGCTAGTTTTCGCAGAGAAAACCGAAACGTGATAGTTTTCGTGAGAACGAAGGCAAACGTGCTACTTTTCGTAAGAAAATTGAAACGTGCTACTTTTCGTAACGCACGTCGATATATACATGGAGGTATCATTGCCTTAGAGTGACTGCCTCGAAACTGTCGGCAACATCACGCGAGAGAGAATGACATGTGCCACTCTAATTGATTATCCACGGCCACCAAACATAATATCCTAACATAATATAATATTATTTATAATAAATAGTTATTTGTTCATTTTTATTGCATTTTTTTATTTCCTAGTGCACACATTTAATACAATTGTCGCTTTTCAAGATTTCGAAATAGTTTTCTCCGCATCCCACACATTCGTTTTCGTCTCAGTCTTCTAACGTCAGATTCCTATCTTGTATAATGGAATTTTCGCTCCCTGAATCTGTAGATAGGTTTACAGTAAGAAAAACACATGTGATCGGACTATCCCATAATCAAGGGAGTAATTGACCACCTTGCCAAAATAAATTAAAAACGAATACAACGTTGTGCTTAAGAATCGAACATCTAGCTAGCCAAATTATATCATCTTTTTGGAAATGATTCCAACACAGTTTAGTAACAGTGTTCAAAACTTGTTCATCAATGCCGCAAAAAGCTAGCCACTTCTGGCGAGTTTCCTTGTTTTTCGGAAATCTATTTACAAGAAATCAAATTAATATTAAATTTCCAATATGAACAAGTATCGTATCAAAAATGAACCTGAATTTATCACATACTTGTGTGCACGACATACTTTAATTAATTTAATTTATTAAATATTATCACAGACGAGGTATAGAATAGACCTATCACCTTATGGGACTTGGTGTCACCACCCAAACTGTGTTACCGACCCATAACTCGAGGACTGAATCTGGCGGCCTCTGTTCATGAACAGCGTCCAACTCCGGAACTACTTTGAAATGTGTTGAAATGCTGAAAGGTGTGTGCGTGCTTGTATACGTGTGACTTGTTCGACATAGAGGGCAGGCTTTCGTTTTTCGTTACGCTACGCTTTGGCTCGGCTTGTCGAAAATCTATTTCGGTGATCTGAAGACTATATGGCGCCGAAATATGGCTCTTCTTAAAAGCTTATACAAACTATAAAATGCAAGATGATATTGATTGTTAGTACTTTACGTGTTGTGGAACACTTAATTAACATTTTCGCGTGTCGTACGTTGAAAAATATTAAAAATTGACGCTGTTACTGACATTCCCGCAAATCTCCGCACTGCGCGCATGTCTAAATAGACGGTGCCCATCCTACGACACGTATACATCATTGAGAACAAGGAATCCAAACGTTTTTGTAAAATTTTGTATTCGTAGTTTTCGGGACCCGAGGACATTTTGCAATAGTTTATTTATTACTTGGGAACGGTGGATTAGTAGTTAAAACTCTATGTTTCGTTACAAATTGATTGGCCGTTTCCCCTTATTAACTATTTTATATTTTTAGTTTTTTTATTATTCCTAGATATGTACATATGAGAACACAGCTATTGTACTTTTTAAAGCACAAGTGAAAAAAAGGTTCTGGATTTACGGACGTCGCGAGTGAGATGAAATGGGAGGGAATAAGAGAGAATGAAAGCTAGTGAGAAACGGCACGAAGGTCTTTTACGAGACAAACGATCATTCTGGCAGCGGCAACAAAGTATGCGTTCTCCGTGCGCCTGATTTTCGTATGTCGATGCGGTCCACGGACGAGCTATGCCTAAACGCCCGTATTGAAGCAGATTTCACTTTCTTCTATAAATTCTGCAAATGCAGTAATCAGTAGCTAAATGCGGAAAACATGTATGTACAGTGTGCACATGCTAAGCTAATTGTTAGATGAAATTTTTACATTCCCTGTTTCGTCTTTATTCGAGCATTTATGGAAAATTAGTGACATTTTTTTAATAAAAGGAAAATCAAACACGACGTCATTGGGACAAGTAGGTATGTACATATGAGATGGTGCTGAAAGAAACGAACTGTTTTTTATAGGAAATATGCCCTTTTTATTTATTTATTAAAATCTAATGAACACTGCTTTCGGGGATGAATCTACACTTCTGGTTCGGTGGACATTTGTAAAAAGAATTGCCTCAGAATTGGCAGAAATATAGCTAGACTTCGAAATGAGTGTAAGTTCTAAAAAAAAATTCTAACTTCGTTTTCCTGGGGTGCGAGTTCAAGTTCATGTTGCACGGTTTAATTTTTTCATTAGTTTTACTCTTTAAAATAATTTTTTAGGGTTTAATTGTTTTTTTCAATGTACATACCTATATCAACAAAAAACATGCAATCAAAGCAGAAATGTATTCTTCAGATACCATTCTTACTAGTCTCCAAATATACTTTAAATTCTAATTGTAAGTTATTTAAATAAATTTTTACATTATCACTTAATGGAAGAAAGAGGAGGAGAAAGTATAAGTAACGGATTCATGCGCATTCGGGGTAATTGTAGGAAGGGCGTCGTGTTTGGCTTTCCTTTCATCTGGAAAATTTCATACAATATGTTACAAATACTGTGATGAAAATAAAATAGAAAATATAAAAATTTCATTTTTCAATAGTATAGATGATTTTGTCTAACACGCGTTCCCGCTTTTGGCTACTGATCGCTACCTGGCCGCGCGAGCAAGCTGCGGCACGAATAATTTTTTTCGTATAAATAAGCGATCAGGCCCGCCGCGCACGTGAAGGATGCAGTATCAGACGCCCGAAAGACGAGAGCGAGACAATGTATCAACGCATCGTCTGTCTCACGTCTGTCAGCACTCAACCGATGCACCAAACTCATAATTACTTAGGACATACATACATACAGATGTACATACTTAAGAATGTTAGAGACGGTGCAAGTTTAATTGTTAACATCCTGTCAAGTTCTAGCCATCTGCTTGCAAAAAGTGTTATTGGCATATTTGACTTGACAAGTGCTACGAACTGGAAAAGATTCGTTAAGAGCAGGCGCCTGATTTAGCGAGCTCTGCTTGCAAGACATTTCAAGTCGTATCGATTTTTACCTTCGGGTGCATCGCGTTTCTGGGAACGGCATTTGTTTTAAAAAGAAAGACGAACTTTTCGAGGGCCCGGACCTCAACAATCGATGAGAAAAATGCCGCATTTCGACTGAACGGTCGCTATCGTATTATTTGTTGGGCTTTAAAAAAATATTATTATATTACTTCTCTCTGTACCAATTTTTTGCCGTACCTTCCTCATACCAAACTGCGTCGTAATTGGTTTCATTTTAGTAGAAAAACCTGACATACAATACAGATGTTTGCATAATGATGAAAAAATATAAAAAAAAAAAAATTTTATTAGAGGATAGTGCATATTAATGCCCCTGTATTCCTTCCAAGCGCCGATCAACATGTGGTCATAAAGAGTCGGTAGCTTCTGAACAATTTTAGAAACCTGTGTAAACCTGATACCTATGAACTAGAGGAAATACTGTATTGAGTTGTCTCAAGCGTAAATGTTGTAAAACGTTTATATGTAAGACCGACTCGAAAAATCCGATCTTACCATATTTTATGGCAGGAAGAAAGTCAGAAAAGCATTTATTTAGACGCGTAATATAACATTTTTAATAGTTTTCTTAACAGGTTAGTCAATTGAATGTCAGGGGGGCTTAAACTAATTATTTAAAATTTTAAAGACTGTTCTTCGAGATATAAAATAATTAATTATGGCTATAGTCCCTAGTAATAATCGCACTAAATATAAACAATTTAATGAAATAATTTTTCTCCCGCTCGGGACCACAAGTCAATTTTCCGCGGAAGAGAAAATGCGCAGGCTGGATGCGCGTGATTATTATGTGGTCCTCTTCTCGAAATGACAGAAAATATAACCTAATATGCTATAACCGATTTCAGAAATATACCTTTGCGGCGTAACAATAATATTTTGGAAGGATGTTAAGCCATAAAAAGTTCACAAATGTAGCGTAAAAGAACGAAATAGCCAATAAACATTTATTGTTAAGAAGCATATAGGTTACATTTTCTGTCACTTCGAGGATCCGAAAATCATCTCCTCGAAGTGACAGAAAATATAACCTATTTATATGCTATATGACAATAAATGTTTATTGGCTATTTCGTTCTTTTACGCTACATTTGTGAACATTTTACCATCCTTCCTAAACATTATTATTACGCCGCAAAAGTATCTTTAGGAAATCGGGTATAGCGTATAGGTTATATTTTCTGTCACTTCAAGGACAGAAAATCCGCTTTTCAAATCCGCTACTGAAAATGCGCAGGCTGGATGCGCGTGATTATTATAAGGTTGGCGCCGCAAAGTGACAGAAAATATAACCTATTTATATGCTATATGACAATAAATGTTTATTGGCTATTTCGTTCTTTTACGCTACATTTGTGAACATTTTACCATCCTTCCTAAACATTATTATTACGCCGCAAAAGTATCTTTAGGAAATCGGGTATAGCGTATAGGTTATATTTTCTGTCACTTCAAGGACAGAAAATCCGCTTTTCAAATCCGCTACTGAAAATGCGCAGGCTGGATGCGCGTGATTATTATATGGTTGGCGCCGCAAAGTGACAGAAAATATAACCTATGTATATGCTATATGAGAATAAATGTTTATTGGCTATTTCGTTCTTTTACGCTACATTTGTGAACATTTTATCATCCTTCCTAAACATTATTATTACGCCGCAACAGTATCTTTAGGAAATCGGGTATAGCATATAGGTTATATTTTCTGTCATTTTGAGGACAGAAAATATAACCTAACTAAGAAACTGTACAAATGCTTATTACGCATTGTATTTATATAATATTTCTGATCGAAATTTATAGAAATACGTGCAAATTATGCTTCTATCAAAATTTATTAGTAAACGGAATTATACAACATGTTTCTTCAAATTAGTCGTAACATTCAGGCCGTTTTAGATTTTAAATGTTTCCGATAAGATTTAGTTTTAATTCCTATCACGCGTAGCATTACAATCTGTTTCAAGACTTCACCGGTAACGTTGCATGCGACACTAAAATGGTAAGGGGGTCCTAGGACCCCCCAAACCGGTGACACAAAAATACATTGGTTGATAGGTCTATTCTATACCTCGTCTGTGATATTATATATATTTACTTACGAGTAATAGGAAGCCGATTTATCTCGGTTACCGCATAACAAGCAATATCGGCATGGCATTTTTTAAGTTCAACTCGATACATATAACCGTTTTTCAAAAGGTACGTACGAGCGTAAACAACGATATTCATAGTAACCGCGGATCGTTGCCGGCGATATCGGTGCATGCGCATTGCGGTCGATCAGGACATTTACTTCTCTCGCTCGCACATGTCTTTCTCTCTCGCACCATGTTGGCGACAGTTTCAAGCTTTCAATGAGACCTCCATAGTACTTATATGCTCTAAGGCAGCGCCGTCCAAATTGCCTCTTGAGAGGCAAAAGCCGTCCCCCACCATCGTCCGCCGTTGCCATGGCGCACAGACGCGGCCGATTCAAAGTAACAGTGAACGTCAGCGTCGCGCGCGTCGTCTGAGCTTCCTTGTCTACGGAAATATCGCGGTCTCCTTTTCAGCGTCGCGCGGTCTCCTTGACGACAAGTCACGCTGCTCGAAAGGCAGGTTGGAAGGGGAAGTAGACGCGTGAGGGGCCCCTACGCTGGACAGCGCTGCTCTAAGGTTTCGTTCGATCTCTTCGCCGCGCGGTGCGACAATTATGTGACAACTTCAGCCAATAACCAAAATACGTGTGCACCGTCTGTAAAAGTGTGCCCAAATAGGTGACGCGACCAATCGTCACAGCAGCGGAGGACTGCACAGCCCGAGACCGTCTGCCACGAGTCTTCTTTTCGCCGGGTAATAGTAGTAATCTGGTCCCAGTAATTAACAGTAATCGGCCCCTTTCGGGGCCACCAATTTTTATAACGTAAGAACAACACGTTCCGTGAAACATAAATTAAGTGAACAGTGTTAGTAGCCGTGCAGTGAAGTGAATATTCGGTACATTGACCCTGCGATCAGCTGAGCACTGGACGCCGATGACCAGGATCGGTACAGTGGCCTAGTGACCAGGGATCGGCTGACTCCAGCTCTCGCTGACACGTACAGGAGCGGTGGTAATGTGTGCGTGAATTGACGGACACGCGAAGCGAATGTGACGTCACATGCTTTTACGTCACTACAACGTTGACTCGCTGCTAGCGTAACTTCGGCCGACTCTAGGTTGCTCTAGGTCGCGTAGCTGGAGTCAATTCACGCACACATTACCACCGCTCCTGTACGTGTCAGCGAGAGCTGGAGTCAGCTGATCCTTGCTAGTGACACAGGTTTCCGAAAAGGGAAGGAAAGCAAGGAAAGGAATGTCCGAAAGGGTGAGTTTTGTTTAATTTATTGGTGATTATTAGGTGTGAAAATAAATTCTTTCCGATTTTAGGGTACAATAACAGTTCGATTTAAAAAATATGAAAACAACTCGATCATCGAAATAATTTCCATTATTGTTAATTACCTTTTGCCATTTTTTTGGCAACTTCTGAATACCACCGCGATAGAAATTCCAGTCGGAAATAATTTATTCAAACACCTAATATTATTTTTTAAATTTAGTTGTGTTGGCCGTTGTTAAACTACGGATTTTTACCTCAATAACGAATTACGATCACTTGTCGTACATTTTCTGTTACGTTACCTTTTCGTTTATGCCTTATTTAAAAACGAAATTTACGTACTTTTAGTCCTCTCACTTCAAATTATTCTTATTTAAGATTCTGCTTTAAAAAAAAACTGTGTAACGCGGTTTCCTTCGATGCATGCCGACTTGCTTGTTCGTACGTTCGTAGCACAAGCGCGGTCGCCTACCGCGTAGCCAACGCTACCGCGGGAGCTCGGGCGGAAGGCGCGCGCTCTGATTGGTCGGGGTTTTTGGTTAATATCTCCTTAACGAAGCTTCGGACAATATTTTCGCTAAGGAAAAAGTTGTTTCAAATCACCCCCTGAGTCACCCCTTTCAAGGAAAACCGACATTTTTGGGACACCCTGTATACTTTCGATCATCGACGAAGTATAGGATAGACCTATCACCTTATGGGACTTCGTGTCACCGCCCAAACTGTATTACCGACCCATAATTTCAGGACTGAAGTCAGCGGCCTCTGTTCATGAACTATACGTGTGACTTGTTTAGAGTGATATTCGACTCGCAAAATGAGATATTCGACTCGCGAAAAGAGATATTCGACTCGCGAAAAGAGATATTCGACTCGCGAAAAGAGGTATTCGACTCGCGAAAAGAGACATTCGACTCGCAAAATGAGATATTCGACTCGTGAAATGAGATATGCGACTCGCGAAAAGAGATATTCGACTCGCGAAATGAGATATTCGACTCGGGAAATGAGATATTCGACTCGCGAAAAGAGACATTCGACTCGCGAAATCAGATATTCGACTCGCGGAATCAGATATTCGACTCGCGGAATCAGATATTCGACTCGTATAGTGTTAATAGAGAAGGATAAGTGCATGTTGGAATATTTCAGCAAGATACTGGAACTGATGGGTTTTTCACAATTTTTAAAGTACTCTCTGCTTCAGCACCTTATTGAGATATACCAAGTTACAATTCCTTGCTGAGGTATTCCTACTTAGTTATAACGTACTGTATTTTTTAAACAACTTAAGGCTGCCGTCTCATTTTTGTTATGGTCCGAATCGATCGAAGCGTCCCCAGTAAACAAACGGACCCTAATGAAACTACTGCGGTCTGTTTCTGCATAATCGATGATACATCGCCGAGCAACTCCAGGCGACAGGTTAGACGGGTGAGCGATACAATTTCGCTCGGCTCAAGCTTCGGGGGACCTCAAGAATGAAGGCCTTCGATTAAAAAAATTATTTGTGGCCGACGGATGAATTCCCGTCGAATAAACTGATTCATCCGTGGCGTTTCAAATAAAACTAACTCTGGGTTATTTTTACTCGACGACAAATAAAGATAAAGTCTCTTTAATTTGATAGTTTATTTCAATAATTTATGAAACAATACTAATTTGCGTATCAATATCCCTTCTGAACTTCGCATTTCTGTAAGGACACTGGGCATCGCTCGCTGTCTTGGAAGGCGAGGTCCAATAGGATGCGTAAGGGATACAATGTAAATTCCTGGCGTTCTCCCGATTAAAATCGTGTCAAATGTCATGTAAATCGGACTATTTTTAACGATGTTAGCTTGGGGCCACTTTCATCGGGACGACGGAATCGGTTGAAGCCATTTTTGCAAAAATCTGATGCGAAATGTAGAACGTGAAATTCGTCACTTCCACGAAACTCAGCGAGGCGCGGCATATTCACGGCATTGCCTTTAGGACTCTAGCGAGATAATCACGCTGTACAAACAGCGTATTAGTCAAAAACATTTTTTTAATAAAAAGCTTATTATTTGTGACTGAAAATAAAAGTGACAACTATTGGTATACTGTCAACAACGAGTACAGTTACCCTATATTTAATTACCAAGTACAGTTCTAGAAATAATCCGATTTATACCGTGCTTGAACTCATTTTAATCTGGACAATCTCAGCAGTATGTTAATAAATAGTGAAAACGTCACGTTTTACAATTTATTAATACATAATCCACCGCAAGCAACACTGTATGCCTCTCGAACCGAAATCAGAAGCTGCCGCCGAACAGCCCAAGTCTTCAGGCTCAAAGAGAGATCGCGCCGGTTCGGGTAAACACGCTGCCGAAAGTTGTTTGAAGTCATGCGCGAATCGGAACGCACCCTATACCTCCTCTTTGCCAGCGTGGTATCGCTGTTCTCCCCGCTGATTGGTTCGCGGGTCTTCGGTCCCCCAGCGCGGTGAATACCGTGAATACTCCGACCAATCCGCTAATTCTGTCACTAGCGCACGTATATTACAGTAATTTACGTGTATAATACGTACGTATTATACGTTGCGTATTTTACGTACCCATCACTGCACGGAACGGGCAAAACCCGAAGGGTTTGAAAATAGTTAGAGATTCTTCTAATGAGAAAACTTCAAGTTTATAAATTAATCAATACCCGCTTGGAAACGGGTGTTTGAATAAATGAACTGCACTTTGATCCCTTCTCCTAGATAAAATTCCAAAGAAATGTTGTTAAACGCTTGATTCTAAAAATCAATAATTGAGAAGGAAATAGATTAACCAATAGGAATTTAGTTGATAAATATTTTATTGGTTCTTAGATTTTAAGGACATCTTGTAATGAACAAAAGATGTAAAAAGCGTTTGCATTTGAAACTTCACTTGAATCCCGAGAGCGAAAGTGAACGGACGTGCGATAATAAATCTTGTTAAATATCAATTTGTATCTTTTAAATTCGTTTATTGAGTTCATTAAAGTTATCAGTTATTTGTGTTCCAATTGTTCTATCTTACATAATCGTCTTTATTATTATCGTTTTCTTTATATTATCTTTAAAAATCCGCGTCCAAGGAGCAGAGCGCTTTAGCGCTCCACGGGCATTCGTCCTGCGCCTGAATTCCCTGGAGAGGAGCCTTTTTCCCAGACGGCCACGCAACAGCATATAATGCGTGAACTGGAATACAACCTACATTCCCACCCAAAAAAAAGAAAGAAAAAAAAAACCCTAATCCCTAGACTAAAAAGCAATTTTAAACACTCTAAAAATATGAGAGCGAAACAATAGAAGAGGAACGTGAAGACCGTCTCTCTTTTTGAACTCTGACTTTGAACGTTGTGACTTACGGCGGGCAAGGGGAAAACTACGGCTTGTTAGAAAAAAGGCTTATTGTTAGTAAGAAAAGGAATCCAACTCCCGCATAAACAAAATGTAAATGTAATTATTTCTTCTATTGTATCCCGTAAAGAGAAAACGTTGAATAGAAAACGGGTGGAAAAATTTGGGGGCGCCAAGCAACCTCGCGCCAGTCGCCATAGCGCCGTCCCTGACCTGAGGCTAAGGCCTATTCGGCCTATTATCCACTATTATCCGATTGTTCACGAATGTTCTGTCCTTCTGTCTATTCTAATATTCTATCTACTATTTGCCTCGTCTGTGATGCTGATTTGCTACAGTACCAACATTACCTGCACACGCTGCTTTACTTACAGGAATCTCTTTACAGTGGCTATTAACAGCACGAATTGAAACTAAACATTACGCGATTACGCTTATTGACGTTCAATCGGTATTTCAGTTGGTGTGACACAACGTCTATAAGATGTTAGGTCTATCCTACATCTTGTCCATGCTAAATCGAAGCCAATCGAAAGCATTCATTCGTTCTTCACATTCCACGAAGTAGAGCGGTGCAGAGGTGCAGAGCGGTGTAGTGCGGCCAGGACGGCTAGGACGTGTGCTGTGGCAAATATGAATCGGATAGTGAGAAACTCGGCTCTCTTATTGTTCACGGAAGAATGTATGGAGGAGTACTTGGACGACTTGAATTTCTTCCACGGTAACAACATCGGTTTCATTGGTCAAGCATTACTATACATATTCGATTCTTTTATCATAGAATGATAGTGTAAAATCAGTCTAGTCCGCATAGTGTTGTCTCATACCGCTGTACCATCTGGAGCATCGCGTCAACCCTACGAGCGTAGAATTCAAAACGGGAAACTACTTTAATGTTTGGGCGAAGTAGTTTTTGCAACGCTTTTTTTTATCCATTTGCAAGAACAAGCATTAATAATTAACGTTCCCTATTCTCCTAATTTTAGTTGCTCGCTCGAGTATTAACAAACTTTTGCAAAAGTGCTTGTTTTTTCGAGCAATCGAATTCGTGCTTCCTTCCGTGCGATGTTCAATTCTCACAGGATTAAGATGAATTTTTTACAATTTTAAAACATGAAAATTTCGAACATGTTTCAGTGGGATGCTTCAAAGCGACGCTCAGCAAAGTTCTGGGTCTGGGGATCATCGGCGGATCGCTTCTCGGTTAGATGATTTATTTCTCAGCAGTGTCCGTATATTAGAAATTCAAATATCAGTTTTTTCCTTCTAGTGAAGGTACCGCAAATTGTAAAAATCCTTGGGAGTAAAAGCGCGGAAGGCATTAATGTTCTCAGTGTGTTGTTGGACCTGTTTGCCATCACTGCAATGGTATCTTACAGCTTTGTCAGTCGCTTTCCCTTTAGGTAATAGAATTTACAGAAATAAATAGTGGACGCAATTCATAGGTGGTGTTGTTTGAGCCGCCCGATCTGTTTCAGTTCCTGGGGGGACGGAGTCTTTCTAGGATTTCAAACGTTAGCAATCGCATTCTTAGCGATGCATTTCAGTGGTAAGACCATTGAAGCGACTGCATTCCTAGCTGCGTATTTAGCAGTAGTAATCATTGCTGTTAGCGGGCTAACTCCAGTCCACGTACTCTGGACTTGTCAGGCGATGAATATACCCATTGTACTTACCAGTAAAGTGGGTGATTTATGAACGTAGGCCGTTATATTATGTATACGAAGCTAGCGGATTACTAATAATCCATATTATTTTCAGTTAATGCAGGCGCGCACAAACTATTCTAATGGAAGTACCGGCCAGCTATCGGCAGCAACCGGTTTCATGCTTTTCTTCGGTTCGTTGGCCAGAATATTTACTTCTATGCAAGAAACGGGAGACGCGACAATGATAATAATGTACATATGCTCGACTTGTGCAAACGCTGTAATAGCTGCTCAAATTTTATACTACTGGAAGGTGGATGTAAAGAGTATAGAGAAAACTAAGAAGCTGCGATAAGTGAATTATTAAGCAATTTGTATATTCATCGTACCAAAATCAAATATACTGCAACGAATGAAAATAAATCAAACCATCTATTTAATATTATGGATATCGTGAGAAGAAATGGAACGCTTTATAACCTAAAGTTCCATCGATGCCAATAGTTTTGTACCACATCGGAAACATGCAAATAGAAGTATTATAAGAGTTGTAGCAGTCGGTCTTTCTGGTTGAAAATTCATTCATTTAACAGTTGACAAGACGTAACATGGAGAAAACGTAGATGACGCTGTTTGAAAGTGAACCGCCAAGCGGGCCAAAGCAGGCCAAAGCGGGCCAGGCCGGAAGTGACGCGTGGACTTTCGATTGTGAATTCTGGAGAGGGGAGGGGGAAGTGGATTTCACGCAGGCGTGTTCGCGTGTTCGCGTGCTCGAGTCTATCGTTTCCGGTTCTGTCGTAATCGTGACTTGTGTGCAGCGTATGGTGAGATAGAGGCGCGCAGTTGTTTAATCGTCGACGATGTTAGAAAGCGGACCGTGATATAGTTGGAAAACACGTTAACAGATCGTCGGAAGATAATACGGGAGTAACGGTGAGTAATAAAACGGCTTCTTTTTTCGCTGGTCTAGCATGCCCACGAAAAAAACGGGCGTGGACGAGCGTCGGAATGAAAGAGGTGGCCATTTGGGAGGCGTCATGGCCGCAGTCTGCCTTCGCAATCCGGCTTCCCGACGACCATCTTGTTCTCGATAAATCAATATAACGCGCCTTTCCTCCTAATCCGAGCGTTTCTCTCGCATGAGACGGTATTCCACGGATTTGCTCTATTACGTGGTCGTTACGATTGGCCGGAGGAATATCAACGGCTGCAGGTAAATCGTTCAGGGAACCGGTTAGTCTTCTCTTCTTCTCCTTCTTCTTTTTCTTTCTCTTCTTCTTCTTCTTCTTCTTCTTCTTCTTCTTCTTCTTCTTCTTGGTGAATCGCTTTGCGTCGGAGCGTGTTCTTGCGCAGACTACCACCCCCTTTTGCGAGGCCGATACGTTTTTGCTGCTAGCATTCGAGGGAACCGCTCAAATCGGTCCCAATACCACATTTCTTTCTGGATATCACACCGTGGAGAGATAGAAGTGATTTATTCGATTGCGAGAAACACGTGTGCCTGCGGCGGCTGTGCTGGACAGTGTCCATTTTTGCATGGCAATTTCGGTCGGTCGGTCGGTCGGTCGGTCGGCCAGAGTGGCTGGCAGCTATTAAATTCATTCAGATTATAGTCTGCGGAGTCCCTGAAATGGAAAAACATTACGAATCTGCCAATTTTCGTAGTATTGCAGGGCTAGGTTGCTTGCAGTACTGAATCAAAATGGAATCAATGGATGCGCGACTTGTGGCGCAAGCATTGAACTACCATGGCCAACAGTTGCAGAAAGTATGGGAGGGAGAACGCAACGAGAACGAGCTGGCCATGCTCAATCTGAAGGAACCAAATTTTGAGATCTATCAGCAGCGACAAAAGACGCTTAGGTACCTATAATATCTGGTTACGATCTCGAGCAGCCCGAACGTTTCTCCAGTTCCAAACGTCCGTATAACTTTTGGTTGCTTCTCTTTCGAATAGTTTCGGCGATAGAGGGAAAAGGCTGAAACTACAGCAGTTCCTTGCAAAGAAGGCAGACGCCCTCTATGATAAGTCGAATTTGGAGAGAACGGTCGAACCCATTAAGCAAGAATTGGGGGACGAAGGTAGAATTTTATTTCTCTTCCGTTGCTATCGGATGGTCGCGACGCGATCTAATGCGTTATGTATGCTATTCCAGAATTTTACGCAACAATGCCGGGCCTTGACACGTTTGTCACCATGGAAAAATCTCAACGCATTCGAAATTTTTTGGAGGTGATTATTATTTGTTACATTCGAGACACGAGTCTGAGCATCTAATAAATAAATCGAGAGACAGTAATAAAGTGCTTATCATCTTCAGAGTTTGGTCGTCGGTGATGTTATTTACGCGCAAGTGATGGGTAAAAGTGCTGCTGGGCTTCTTCTGAAGGTGCTTTGCAACTGCAGCGACTGCCCCAGGGTTGTTACCGACTTAGGAGTTAAGGTACGTCTAAACATTCGTCGTCCTTTATATCGACGCGTCTGGTCTGGTTTTCTATCGGTAGATAATGTAGATGTTTTACGGTGAAATAGGCTCTGATATTGAACACGGCCACAGTGCCGGCGGTGGACAAGAAGGGTGTTACAAGAGGCTACATGGCAAATGATCTCATCTGCGTCGTAGTCAGTGAAGTTAACGTTGAAGCCGAGCGAGTTGTTGCAGTTATGAACGTACCTGCCCGTGAAGGGCAAGCCCCGCACCCACCTATGGGACTTATCCATTCCGATGACCTTCCGGAAGCTTATAAGTAAGTAACAGAAACGTCTGGATAAGTACATTTATTCATTGTATCTTATAATGCTTCACTAACTCTTATAAATTGACATGAACATCACTATAGGAAATTTTCTATACACGATATAAGTGGTAAAAAGTGTCTTGCGATGCATCTGTAGCACTTTCGAGAGAAACTATTTTATTTGAGCTATATAAAGCCGTTCTCTGATTATTTGCTTGTTGCGATATACTTTGAGAGCACTGTTGCACTAACGGAGGCAGGGGGGAATTCTTCCCGACGATGGTAGTTTCGTGAATTTAGGATCGATATAATAATGTTAACCGTCATCGAAATGCATCTTTCATCGGCAGCGTAGTTATCTTGTTTGTAATTTGCATAATAAGCGAGGGTACAGACTTGTTGCATCATTAGCGTTTTCTTGAATGTTCTTTCGTTAAAAAGAAGGTAAGGAACTATGATAATGGTTGGCCGAAAGAAGTTGAGATTTAACAGATGCACTGTGATACTAACAAAACAAGGTAAATTAGATTTGATTCCTCTTACACGTTTTTATGAATTTAGGTGCCAGACACTCTCAGTAACGTAAAAGTTGATAGTCAGTATGATGATGAGTTTATAATGTGATACAAATGATTCAAACCTTGAGCATTGGTTGACATGGCTCTGTTGCGCACAATATTCTATCTACGTTTGTGATATGTTACTCTCAAAGCACCAGCCAAACTATGGCGCCAAATGACATCAGTGTCTTTTGAGGTTGCATTTCCAGTATGAGATGTTGAGCCTTGGGTGGTCAGAGTGAGTGCTGCAGACGGTAGGTATAATAATGATTTATTGTTGTTTGGTCTCTTACGACAAATGAACGAGAATTGGATAACTGTTCTGAGCTAAGTAAGAGAACCTATTAAACAAACCTTGAAGTTTTCCTTTAAAATAGTTCTGTAAGCCAAAGTAATTCTCACTGAAATTTAATGAAAAGTTGGATTGTATTATCTGTCAGTGTGGTGATGTCGATATATTCTTCATATGTACTTCATATTACACAATGGAGAGTTAGATGTCGTGAAATTGTGATGGGATTAATGGATACTTTTTTAAAGCAGAGACCAAACAACTAAAATCTTAATCGCCCGAACCTTTACCTTTAAGCCTCAAAAGAATCGCGCCTTGTCATAATAATGCCTCATTTAAACTTACAGCTTAAATTGACAAATAAAAAAATATAAAAAATATGATGTCATGTTCGAATTGACACCACAAAATGCAAAAACAGGCGACAGTACTACCTACATCTAAAAAAAAAACATTTTTTTGGTCAACTTGGAAGATAAAATATACTCAGGCGTGGCTCCCAACCTATCCTAGGGCTATGCAATTTATTTTATCGCACCAAAAACTTATAAAAAATACCAAACCACCGTCCGTCGATTGATGATAGGCTGTGTGCTTTTGTGTTGAGAAATCCTCTGATTACAGACATGATACAAAATACTAGAAATATACGTCTTAGCGGTACATGAAAGGTGAGAGACGAGTTTACATAATAATGAGGTTGTGTACCATTGTAAATTTATAAATAAGACATTATCTGGTAATAAAGGAAACCTACCAACTTTCTGCAATGTATCCCTGTTTTGGACCCCTGCTGCTTCTTAACGGTACAAACGTAGATTTTGATCGACTCTAATACCACGGGGTGTCCGACCAATAATGTGTGTTTCACTTCCTTCCGAACGGAAGAACTCCTTCCTTCTGAAGCATCTTTGGCATTAGTGTCGTATCGTTGAATAATTCATGCAGATCGAAGAGAAGAACTGAAATCATTGCGCAGGGGCCAACGGAACGGAACGGAACGGAACGGAACGGAACGGAACGGAACGGAACGGAACGGAACGGAAAGGAACGGATCGGATCGGATCGGATCGGATCGGATCGGATCGGATCGGATCGGATCGGATCGAATCGGATCGGATCGGATCGGATCGGATCGGATCGGATCGGATCGGATCGAGACGAAGATAAGGGAAGGGTGTGCTGCACGTTAGCACACGTGCGAGGAACAGCAGCGAAGGGCATGCATACTAATATGTTTAGCTATAGATAAGACGACGAGATGTCGAGAAACAATAAATAACCGAAGGAAAAAACTCTGTACAGAATAAGACAAAATCCTCTGTCAGGAAGCGAACGGAGGGACGTTATACGAGCATTCGGTCATCATGATTATCAAAGTCTTTAGTTTTACCGTTAACGAAGTAGCTCTGGTATCATCCTCTATTGGCAAAGGTCCAAATGAGATGTTTGCATCTTAATAATCGATCGTTTCTCTCTGTGGTGTAGGAAAGCGATGGACAACAAAGGACAGTCGTACGATGACATGTTGGAGAATAGTACTGGCTTCAACAATCCGAACAACATTAAATATCTTTGCGACTTGATGGGTCTCGGGCAAGAGAACCACTCCAATATGGTTGGTTTAAGGTAATATATCGACTACACTTTCACAGATTTTCTTCTCTTAGTCGGCTAATAATTATTTATTGTCCCTACTACAATCTTCGAATACCTCACCACAGAGAAAGGTTCCCGCCCAATGAATACGCGACTGAGTTAAGACAAGCACAGGCCAGTAAGTGGGCGTTCCGAAGCGTAGCCGAGGGTATAGACCATTTCAAAGCTGGACGCCATACAGAAGCCTTCCAGTGTCTGAACAAGGCACTTACCGTGGATCCACGAAACGTCGAAGGACTGGTGGCTCGTGGTGCATTGTAAGTTACTTCGCTTTCAAACATCATGCATGGAAAGTTCCGGGCTGTGTGTTGTTGTCTACTCATTTCACACGGATATCGTTATTCACTGTTACAGATACGCCAACAGCGGCAGCTTCAAAAAAGCGATCGACGATTTCGAAACAGCGCTAAAGTTGAATCAGACGCACGCGAACGCCCGTAAGTACATGGCAGAGACACTCGTAGCGCTGGGTCGAAGTTACGAGGACGAGAAGAAATACGAAGACGCGCAGAAAGCGTACGAGAACTGCCTGGCGATCGCTCCATACCACGAGGAGGCCAGAAACTCTATCGAGTACATCAAGTCGAAGACGTTGACATCCTCTTTGAATCCATTGGACACGTTCAAGAGTTTCGAGGCCGAGAACGATGTGGGCGAGAATAAAAAGGAGAAGAAGAAACGTAAGAAAGAGAGGAAATCGCGGTCGAAGAAGAGGCAGAGATGGAGTTCGAGCTCCAGTTCGTCGTCAAGTGGATCCTCGAGTTCCTCGAGCTCGGAATCCAGTAGCTCTTCCTCATCGGGAAGCTCGCGATCGGCATCCCGTTCGCCTAGCCGCAAACGGAAACACAAGAAAGATCATCGTGGCTCGCTGTCACCTCTCAGCAAGCGCATGGCCCAGTACAACAATCCGCCAGCTGCCACAACAGCCGCGCACGACGTGATCGCTCCGGTCGCCTACAGTTCCAACGCCCGCGATAAGATGGACGATTACGAAATAAAAGTGCGCAAGTTTTTGGAACAGACCAAGGACGATTCCGACTACGAGGACAAGGTAAGGGGGGGGGGGGGGCGGGGGCGGGGGGCGGGGCACTATACGTTTCCTTAGGATGGATCTCTGTACTTTTTGGATATTATATTGTTCATATGCATAGGTAAGAAAGTTCTTGGAGGAGACGGCTAGATGGAAGAGGGAAAGGGAGAAGGAAAAGAAACATTCGGAGAGTGAGAAAATGAAGAAAAAGAAGAAGAAGGAGAAGAAGGGGAAGGACAAGGAGAAAGAGGACAAGAAAAGCCGGAAGAAGAAGAAGAAGGAGGAGCGAAAGAAACGTAAAAACAAGGACAAACTTGAGCGGGATTTGGAGGCGTTGAAAAAGTCCTCGTTGCCGGACTTGGAACAATTGGAATCGAAACTGAACGCGTATTATGCGAAAGTTGAAAAAGAGACTGCCGTCTTGAAAAGGTTGGAACCTTTATGGCCAAATCACGATAACGTTTCGTTTTTTGTTCTCCTTGTTTTCATAAAATACTTCATCCCGGTATCCGATACTTGTAAACGTAGGGCAGGTATTATTTTCCAGTGTTGTGCCTTTAGTTCGCCTTTCATTAGCCAATTTCCCGAAGTTAATATCAATTTTCAAAGAAACATGAATGAAATCGCGGTTTTTAACAATACCGTATTTTATTTATGTTTTTATATTTACTAGGTATGTAGCTCAGTATAATGACATAGCTTCCCCTCTTAGCAACGCGGAGAAGCTCGCTGAGAGTTCACGAAGGGAGGAGGAGCTGCGCAGAGAGAGGGAGAGGGAGAGAGATGAGGCATCAAAGGCGTATCACGAACGGGAATCTAGAGTACCGATGACTGCGCAGCAACGCAAAGGTAAGTAAAACCCTCGACATTTCCAGGAGCAAAACTGTATCATCGTGTCTGTTACATTTAAAATCTAACGCTCTTTTGATTTCCATTTCTTTTCGCAGAGATCCAAAGGAAGCCACTGACAGACATATTTGAGCAAGAATCACAGTTGATCCATCCCGAACCAAAGCTACCGACTCTAGACACAGCTGCCCTGAACGCCAAGTGGAAAGCTGCACAGGCAGCTAGGTAAGAGCGATTCGCAACACCGTCGGGGTGACCAACTCACCAAACCGAATCGCGAAAGTTACCCATTAAAAATATCATTTGCTTGTGCATGTTTAGGCAAAAGGACGTGATGCCGCAGAAGTGGCAGGACGTGCCCCCGGAGAGCAAGAAGATGCAACCGAACCTGGACAGCGAGGAGGATGACGACAACGAATTGGAAGAGAAGCTGCAGCGCGCGGCCCTGGAGAAGTCCATGAACATACGGAAGCAAATGCAACGGGAGCTAGCAGAAAAGAGAGCAGCAGCCGCACAACCGATGTCTGCGCCGACTCCACCACCATTGCCTAAAGAGCCCCCGATGCCGAAGCAGGCGCCAGTGAAATATCCCACGCCACAACCACAGAACAAGTTTCAGTCTTACAAGGATCCGTCGATATCTGCGCCGCAGTCAGCACCCGCAAAATTCAGCTCGAGTAACAACCTCGGCGGCAAGTTCCAGCCGATTGGGCAAAGTGGTAATAGTGGTGCTGGCCATCCCCCGGAACCACCGCGTCCACCTCCACCAACGAAGAACCAGAACCAGGCGAAAGGACCCAGAACGGACTCGGACAGCGAGGCGGAACGGCAGCACAGACAGACGCCCAAGAAACGCGAGTCGTCTGGCAGAGGTGGAGCCGTGACCAAGAGAATGAGCAGGGACCGACCAGCGAAACGTTCTCGCAGCAGATCACGTAGCGCCTCGAGCTCGGGCTCCTCGAGATCTCGCTCGCCCAGGAGAAGCCGCTCGCGATCCTACTCGAACCGCAGATCCGGCAGCTACGAAAGAAAATACAGCCGATCCCCATCGGGCACTTACAGCAGATCCCGCTCCAGGTCACGGTCCAGGTCGTACACGAGGAGTCGTAGCCGCAGCAGGTCCGGGGACAGGAGTTACTACAGAAAGAGGCAGTTCCGGCCGTACAACAATCGCGGCACATACTACAAGCCGCGTTTCCAGGGCTTCAATAACCCCAACCATCGCGGCGGCGGCAACAACTTCCAGAATCGTAACCGATTCTACAACAATCAGCACAACAATCGATTCGGCAACAGACGCGGAGGCGGCTTCAACAATCGCGGCGGTGGACGTGGGCGCGGCGGCAATCGTGGCGGCAGATTTTTCCACGGTAAGCAAGGCTTCCGCGACTTCCGGGACAGGCGGGACTTCCGAGACCGTCGTGCCGCCTCTCGCGACCGGTACAGCGATCGTAGCTACTCGCCCGATCCCATGAGGAAGGTGGACGAGGCGAAGGAGAAGATCAACAAGATGCTGGAGGGCGGAGACGACGTGATGGAACATCAACAGGGCGGAGGAGGATCGAACGTCCCTCCTAGTAAGAGGCAGCATGGACCTTTGAGCGAGGGCGAAGAGAGGGACGACGATGACTACGAGAGGTGGGGAGAGGGCGAGGGGGGCGACACAGCTAACAAGGTTGGTTAGGTCTCTTCTGTGTAGGCTTTCGCAAAAGAACAGCCTCCTTCTTCGTGATGACGATCATGATAATCCGGATGATGATAAATATGAGGAGTAAATGATGAGGATAATGGATAATAAGGATAATGATGATGATGATGATAATGATAATGATAATGATAATGATAATGATAATGATAATGATGATGATGATGAGGATGAGGATAAGGATAAGGATAAGGATAATGATGATGAAATGATGATGAAATGATGATGAAATGATGATGGTGATGATGATGGTGATGAGCCACACGTGCAAGAACCATGCGACCTAGGAGCCAACTAACTCTCGTTTGTTGATAGAATGAGGAGGTTGGACCTGTCGACGATAACCTGGATGGCAAGGAGTACTTCATTGAGCGCATGAAGCAGCGAAGCAAGAATGTTTTAATGCAGAGAGCCCTTGCCGCTAAGATTTGGTAGAAACCCCGTTGCCGTTGCTGCTTCTTCGATTCTTCTCCTTCATCTGTGATATAGTTACACTTTTCCTCGACGTTAAACATCGACCCGGAACACGTGAGACATAGACTTCATACTATCGTCGTACCGAGCGCACTCGGTACATTAAACACGAAGAAAAGAAAAGAATGATAGAGGGGATTATCGTAGAGAAATGTAATAATTGGCCATGACGGTCGAGAGAAATGCCCAGCATTCTTTCGCCATGCTCCTCGTTTTTATCTCTGTCAGACACTACGAACACGCGCGCTCGTGCCGCGCCAACGAGGATCATTGTACGTTCGCGAGACTTTTCCCTCGACTGTCATGCCGCGCGCATGAATGAATATCTTACGTAGTAAATATTCGAGGTGAATGCGTACTGTAATTACGAGTTTCTCGTTAAGATCGAACAGCGTGTTAATAAGCAATTACGAGAACCTCCGCGTAACGTTCTTTTTTTTTTTTTTTTTTTTTTTTTTTAATCCTTAGCGAACAGGTTTTACAGATATTTCGACTGTAGTACTTATTCTTGTATCGTAGCGTCGGTTTTCTTATTTTTTAACGGAACATTATCGCGTAAGTATTAAGGTGAAACGAAAAGAAAAATGAAAAGAGAAAAAAAGAGAGAAGCTTCTGCTGCGACGCGCACTTTCGAAGGGAAGTATTCGGTCGTATTTGACGTAAACGCGAGTGGCTTTTCATTATCATTCATTATCAGGGCTAGAGTAGTCAAGTTCAAGTCAATCACTCGAGTTGTTCTTTTCCGAATCGTCGAGCCTTTAACGTTCAAGTCCTTACGTTTCGAACTACCCTCCCAGCGCTTAACAAGCGGGAAAAGCGTTGTATCATTTACGGATTTCATCGGTTTCAAATCGCAAACCGCCAGCGCAAAGAAGAGACTCCTTAGCAAGGGGATAGTTTCTCTCTCTCTCTCTCCTCACGTCGAGTATCCTTGGATTTTTCCATACTCTGCTTTCTTTCGGAACACGTTATCACAGCCCCGCCCCCGCCCCCCCCGTCGCCTTTATTACGAATACTTATGTTAAGGTATCATACAAGTAATTTACTAGTAAGACACTTATATATGTTGTATGTAAACGAGTTGCTGTACAATTCAAAGATCCGCAAATACATAACACGAGAACAGAAAACCGCCAGATCTTTACTTCTGCAGCCTCGTTAAAATTCCTCCCACGCTCGTTTCCCCCATTCTCTGTTACTTCGCATCAGTTTTTATCTCTGATGCGTCATTTACGGAGTCCCCGTTTGAAGAGCGCGTTGCGTCTCGCCACTGGAGCTGCTTCTCTCATTGACAGCGCACCGATTTCGATATCGCGTTCCATTCGCGGCCGAGTATTTGAACTTGCAGCCTCCCCCGATTTTACCAGTGGGAAACCCTTTAACGCAGTCCACGAATAATGATGCTCTCTGTGCATCGTGTTTTGTTCGGTTTGAGTATTTTCCCGCTGATGTATCGAGACGTTGTCATGGCAGCGACATTGCACAGTAAGTTTCTTTTCTTTTCATCACGCTAAGAGTCAACGAACGCTGAGTTCATTATTTCCTTTTAATTCTTAAGAACCCGAGATAGTGGAATTCGAAGAGACGTGCGGAGAACACCAAACGTTCAGTTGGTGCCAGGCGAATCCGACGTGCGAAAAGAGCTGCGATAACATCGATATTTGGGAGTCCGCGCCCTGCGTTCAGAAGAAAAAGTGCATCAGCGGTTGCATCTGCGAGGAGGGATACGTTCGTGATAATCAACTAGGCATTTGTGTTTGGGAAAACAGCTGTCCCAGAGTCAGGCATTAATTCTTCATACGACGAGCTTGTATCTTGCAGGAGATGTAATAAAAAATATTCACGCTTCGCGTTCCAGTTTCGGTGTTTTTGTTTGCTCTTTCAGTCGACTTGTGCTAATCAGCGAGGAAGTGTTATCAGGTTGCAGGGGAATAATCAATTTCGCGCAGGTGGTTCTAGGACGATTTTTTTAAAGTCGCGCGAGGAGGTGCGTAGACGCATTTTGATAGAAACTGGTGGGGGAATGTGGCGGCGCGCGATATGATAGCGTTTTGAGATGGCTCAGTTCCGCGCAGTCTTTCACGTGCGCGACACATTTCGGGAAACGGGGAATCTTATCGCGGCCGCGGTTCACGGAGGAAGCGTCGTTAAATGAATTCTGTGCCTGCTTTATCCTTGATTAATTAATGCTTCATTTCACGTCTGCTTTATCCTCGGTTATTCACATTCTAATCTTACAACTGCACCGGGTCAGGATTCTGTTAGAGCACGTTAAATACTTCTCGTTTCCGTTTTTTCCTTTGGAATTCCAAGTGCGCGAGTGTGCCGAGGTGCTTCAGTGGATATGATCATGGATAAGACAGCCGGCTGGATCCGCCTTCCTCAACGTGAGTTTACGAGATCCAATCGCTTTGCTGCTGGTTATTTTCCGCGAATAAGACGTTCCTGTCCTGTCCCTTATTAAGCTTCAATTACCAGGGCAGCGGTGGCCGTGATTATTCTCCATTGGGGAGGCGGAAAAAAAAAAGAAGCCAGTGACCACCAGCTCGATCGAGCATCCCCGTGGGTCCACGTCCATTGTGATTTTAATAAGCCTTATGCAAATTACAAATGAAATTGTCAGCGGCAGGCCCGCGGTCCATTCTTCGTCGTTGATGGGGACAATTAGAAGAGCTTTGTCCGGCGACCACGCGTTGTCCGGCTGCTCGGCAACTTGAGTCCCAACGAGAGGACCGCCCGCCAACCCCTAATGTTTGTATCCGGTCCCCAGGACGTTCACTTCCGACTCGAGAGTGCCTCTCCGCATGCTGACCATCGACTTCTTCGACTCGGCTGCTGATCGACGCAGTTACGGATGCCCCGCGTTACTCGACCGAACGAACACCGGCGATAATCGTGCTTCCAGCATTTCGGCTTGCCTGTCCTTAGAAAACGAACGTATATGTAACAGCGCGTCCACGACCTCGTGATACAAGCAAACGCAATTCGAGGTTATCGCTTATCGGCTTATTACCCCCATCTTTCGCGGAAGAACAAGAACATCCCGCACGGGGAAAGTCGTGGGTTGTTCGGATCGCAAGGGGGCAGGTCAGAAATGCGGAAGAGGAAGAGTAGGCGGGAGGTTGGAAATCGAACGGAATCACGGAGGCTGGAGGTCGATGGTTCGGGGGGTGGAGATAAGTTTTTACGGTAGGGTTACTAACTTACGGACTCGGCATTGTCGAGTTCCCGGTGACGGGAGGACAATGCGCGTTCGGGACACAATGCTTCACTCTGGAATCTGAAGGCAGTCTTGACTATCAACCTGCAACCACCCCTCGCATCTGTGTCTACCAATACTCGCCCCTCTTGCACATGCCACCCTCCCATTGCCAACCGCGTCTTCGTTCCGTGCGTCGTTACTTTCTCATTCCACCGATCCTGCCTGTTCTCGTCGTTCGTCCAGAAAAAAAGAATCCCTTTGTCATCGACGACTTTGGGGGTAGTGGAGGATCGTGGTTCACCCGATGGACGGTCGTTGAGAAACCGTGCAGACACGACGGACGTTTCCGGCGCATATTCTTTCTGTCTTCATTGCGGAGCAGTGCAATCCTCTGCATTCCTTGGACTCTCGTAAGTCCAAGAGGTCAAGGCCAACAACAGGCTGGAGGAACCGTGGAAAAAGCGTCAGGACGAATCGTTGCTGGCCGAGGATGACGTGTGTGGGGGAACCCTGCAGTCGCGCGTGCAAAGCGAGGATGCACCTGACGGCAGCGCAAGGGAGAAAGAACGCGGACGGCCGAGTGGAAAAAGACGCGAGAGCAAAGACGTGGAGGAAGAAAGGAGGCCTGGCAAGGAGGGTGGAACGGAGAGGGAGGCGCCGAGCATTTCAATCGCTCTTAGGCTCTCTCTTTGGCTTGGCTTTTTCCGTTTCTTTCTCTCACAAAGGCCACATTGTTTCGTCCGTACGTTCGTATGGACGCGGACTAAAATACTCCTGTTTTCTGCCGGCAGCACGGATACACCGAAAACGGAGGCCGCAGACAGGCGTACGTACGTGACACACGTATGCCAAAAGCAACAGCAACGTCACGACCATCGTCAGCGGCGTTCGCTGGCATACAATCCTTTCCCGTACATTCAATGCTCGTCGCCCACTCGGTATCCTTTTGTCGCTGTTTATAGCTCTATAGGCCCGGTATTCCGCCGTCCCGGTACTACCCGGGAGTACTTTCGAGTTTAATTCTGTATCGTCTAACTGGACCGTAGAGAGAATCGTCTGTTGATCAGGGGACCGTGTATTTCGCGAATTCGTCGCGGTCTTTCGTCTCTTTTTCTATAGCCAGCCCGTCGGCTGAATTAACGCTGGAATCGCGTCAAACATCGACGTACAGGAAATACCTCGTACCGTAGTTGGTATCTCCCCTGCACTCCAGAAGCAGTTTTAATTGTTATGGTCGCGGACCGAATGGAAAATGGAAATCGCGTCTGATCACGAAATTCTGGATCTCCTGCGTCAGTAGTGTGAATGTCCGATTCCCCTGGCACTCGGTGGAGTGATGGAGTCTAGCTCTTAGCTCTAGCCTCTGACAGTTACCCTTGCAGTGAATTATTCCGCAGGCCTAAGCTTAATCGAGGTTGAACGTAAGGAAGAGCAGCTTTCCTCCGCGATCCCCTTAACTATATCGACCCAGAGTGTTCTGGTCCTTCTGATATGTACCCCGAAAATCTTTTTTCCCCGTACGTGCTCGGCTGGTGAAACTGCCCGAATAGCTGAACGCAAGAAGTCCACTCACCCAGCAACAATCCACTTTCCTTCACCTCCCAGACAGATTCCTTTCTTCGTCGCGTAACCTTCAGTTCTCCAAGAGTCTTTCAAACTGCAATCTTATTCTTAAACATTCACGGTACTAGGTAATTGGCGGAGGGTCAAGCGCAGGCAATTGCTCGGGCCGACAGTAAGCACTTGATCGAGTTTAACGCCGCATGGTCCGCGAATGAAGAATTCCTGGCTAGAGGCGGGAAGGTTATACGAGGAGGCAGCGGGCTTAGAGCGCTTTACAGGCGGATACAGCAAGAGTGTCCTGCGCTCTATTGATAAACTCTCTTTCAATAGACGCGGATGCCGGCCCCGCTGTTGGGTATCGATAATATTGAAGCCCTGAATGCCGCTCGGTTGAATGTCACAATGCACTCCGGTGATTAATAGACTTCCGCGACTTTTATCGAAATAAGATGTTGCCTTCTGACAGGCTGTCGACGGCAAGTGAGGCCGCGGCGGCAGGCGAGGCGCGCTGCTCCCCATCCCGCCGCGAATTCCAGGCTTTCTACAAACGTTGAGCGTTTCATTTAATACCTCTGTTGGTCCTTTCAACGGCCCTCTAACGTCCCGTGGATACACGCCGCGAGGAATGAACGAGACCTCCTCGACCAGCCAGTGTCCCCCGGATTTGCGTGAAAGTCGAGAAGAGACGCGAGGTGAATCGCGTGCCGTTTCTACGAATGGAATAAAGCCGTCGAAACTGGGCCTCCTGCAGTAGCGCGTCGCCGTATAACACCCAGTATAATAATGCCATCTGAATGCGAGCGTGTATGCAGGCGGCGGCATATAGACGCAAGGAGAGCCACGAGGCTGGCCAGTGCTCTCCTTTGTCATTCGACGAAAGGCTTTGTACCGATTATCTGCATACGCTGCCGCGAGTAGCGGCTTTTCAGCCCCCTCCTCTCCCTTCCCCATGGCTTTACGTCATTCCGCCGTGATTCCACGGGGCCGCCAATACGGGACACCCTGTACACACAACGAGGCCCGTAATAGTTTAGCGTAATCCGGCGTACCTGACTTAGCTATTAGAACTCGGGCATGCCCGGCAACGGTGTAATCCACGGGCGTGTTTTCGTGCGCCCCCGGCCGGCCGTCGCGGCCGATGGACAGGCTTCGATGGTTGTCGGGGCTTTAATTGGACAAACCCGCGACAACGGGGACCGGACCGTTATTTTTGGGTCTCCGTTGTACAGACATTTCCGTTTTATTTACATTTTTAAATAGGCTGGTCGATCGATCCCCCGCGAAAGGGTGCATGAATTAATTAATAACTCGTGGTAGCCGATCGAGGTACGTATTTCCAATATCCGTCTCGAGACAGAAACTTTTATCGGTCTCTCCCTGCGAGCTTTTCTCCCCGCAATGCTGCTCCTCCGGCTCTCCTTTTCCCCCCTTTCCCGTTTTCGCTATCTTTTCCTTTCCTTTTTACGCCCCCGGCCCCCGGCCCTCCCCAGCTCCTCCTCCTTCCCGTGACTACATTCTTTTCAGTATTCACTGTGCAGTTTCTTGTACCGATACTTCCTTCTTTCATCGTCGCGTCATTCAAGCTTTTGATGCCGCGGCGACAAAGCTCTTTACTTCTTTCCGCGAACGAATGAAAGCACGGAACGATGGCGATGTATACCCGCATATACGTACATACAGATGTATATACGTACATAGTGCTCTTTCTCTCTGTTGCGCCGTCTCCTTCCCGCTCCTCTCTCCGTTGCGAATATACCCGCGCACTTCTTCGCCGGCGAAGAATACAAGCGCAGCCTTGAAGTTTCGAGCATCGGGCGACTGGGTACTTTGAATATTCTTCTCGGCTCGAGAGGAAAAAATGATTGCTGGCCAACCCCCTCTCGCCTTCGTTGCACCCCTCCACTTCGATTCGCCTTATCCTCGGCGTTAATTACGTGTCCCGCGTGGCAAAGGGGTTGCGGGAATCGATGCTCCTCGCCGTGGCCCATACGTTATCGGGCGCCGCATTAACGCGGCGTTAAAACAATGCCGAAACGGAAGCGTTAACTTGGACTACACGAGTACGTCCGTGCTTAATGGATCAAGGTGCTTAATTCACGAGTATCGACGCAGGCGTCGCGATAGAGCCGCCGCGCCGGTTATAATGCCATGCGATACACGGGGGTGGTGGGCGACGGAGGCTCGACGAGCAAGGGAAGAAGAGAGGGAAAGAGGGGCGAGGACCAGCGCGGAGGAGTGTACAGGGGAAGTCCCTGTCCACGAGCAACTCGCTCAATTCGCTTGTTCGCTCGCTCGCTCGCCAGCAGCGTCATCATAAGACCTCTTTGTTCTCCGGCAATTTCAGCGGCATTGTCACCGTCAACAATGTCCACTTGACATTCTCCTTCTCGCTCCCGCGCATTGTTAACCCATCCCCCGCCCGGCCCCTCTTTCGATCATAAAGCTCGCAGCCAGCCGGCCGGCATGCGTCGCGATTCCGCTTGTGGACACGCCTTAAGGCTTAAGGGGTCTTCTTCTTGGCCCCGTCGACGATCGCGCTCGATTCTCCTGCAAACTGGGTTAGCGGATGCACGAAACGTTGCTTTCTCGTACCTTTTCGCCCCCTTTCGGCCACGCGGATGGGACCATCTTGCCTTCCGGGGAGGACAGAGTTGGGCGAGATTCTTGCGGGGAATCGACTGTGGCCGAGCACACCGGAGGGGATGGCGAGCTCTCGAATTGATCGCTTCAACAAAGAGTCAGAGGGACACAGTGACGCGTGATCCGGATTTTTTCTCCGAGCGCGGTGCCACGGTGAAACTAGCCCCAACAATGGGCGCCGAAATCACGTCGTCCGCGTTAGAGCTGCTTTAGCTGTCCGGATTCCGCAGTAGCCGCGACCTTCCTTCTCTCTCTCTCTCTCTCTCTCTCTCTCTCTCTCTGCTCCTCGCCACTGTCAGCGACCGTGTCTTTCTTTCCACCTTGCGCTCGCGCTTTTCGCAAATGTCCCTCCGCCCTCCACTCTCTCTCCCATTCAGTCGCTTTCTCTCTTTCAGCCCCTCTCGTCCTCCGCACCCTTTCTCTCAGCTGTCTCTCTCTGTTGCTCTTTGTGCCCATCTGTCTATTGTCCACATTGTTACGCGGTGGCATCCTCCTTCCCCGCATTGTTTCGGCGCATTGTCTGATGGCGGCTCGCTCGTTCGTCCTCCTCGGCCGACGGCGACTCATTGTTTCCTCGTTGTTGCGCGTCCGCCCGTCTTTTCGTTCTCTTACTTTGAGCATTGTGAACTTTAGGCGTCGACTTCCGAGCCACTTCCTTACTTTGGGGAATTAAGCGGTTCCCCGATGTCCACCCACTCCTCGACTCGTCTGTCGACTGCTCTCCCCCCTGATGCAGTGGGGGTTGCGTCTCTCGTCGATGGTCGATCGATCTTCTAACACGGAGCGTCATGAATGAGTCTAATCAATGGTGGACACGTCGCCGGTCACATTGTCGTTCGTATAAGAAAAATGAATGGAATCTGATCGTCCTTTGGAAGGTTCGAACGGGCTCGCGTGTGAATATCCAGGACATTTAAGTGTGGGGTTCATTCGAAGATGCATACACACCGGCGCTGGGGCTTGCGTGTGTACATTTCGTGAGAGTGGTGGCGCTTTACTTATGGAACGCATTGTTCTATTGTGCACGGGAGATGAGCGCATTACTGTCCCTTGTCCCCCTTTTCGAGCAACCCCGGGACAATATCGTGCCGTCGTTAATCAGGCATCGTTCCTGGACGAGCCACATAGTAATTCGCGGAGGTTTATGCTCGCAGAGCACGCATTTAGATTCACCGCCCGCTATAGCCGTGATACTAGCTTAGACGCGATACTGGAAACTCGATAACGTCAGTTACCTATATAGACTAGGAGGCTTAACGGTTCGAGTGACGTTCCGAATCGTTGCTGCTCGGGATCTCATTGTACCTGGCTCCACTGCCACGTTCTTCACGGTTTCTTCAATTTTCATATCGATCACAGTGGAACGAGACTTACGTAACGGAATCTTTTCAAATCTCTCGCGTGGTCATTTGAGCGCGGTGTAAAGGCGATCGCGAGTGAGATTCTGGGGATAGGAACACCCCCGATGCTCTCCATGGAGAATCGATATCGATGGGGTAACTCGCGCGCCTCTTTCTTTCGTCGTAATAACGAGAAGAATAGAGGCGCGAGTTGCGAACCAGTAAAGAGGTAACGGTGATGGCAGCGGGGGGAGATGGAGGACGAGAGGGTGGTGGTGGAAGAAGAAGAAGAAGAAGAAGAAGAAGAAGACGAAGGGTGCTCGTGCGTGTAAAGCACGTATATGTGTACTCGCGAGCAGAAAGGAGTAGGAGGTAAAGTGTTCGCGACGAATCTACGGAATGGGGTGGAAGCACAATGCTTCCAACAATGACGCTATTGTGGAAACGAATAACACATACTCCTACGCTTTACCCTCCGCCGAGGCGGGGGTAAGCTGCATAGCTGAATCAAATGAATACAAGAGTGCCATCGCTAAGACACAGTTCCACGCGTAGACGTTGCGAGAAAAATCTACGACAAGGATTATTCTCGATGGATGAACGCGCTGAATCGTCTGTTCGTACTACTTGCCGGACTTGGAATCTCGCTATCGAATCTCCAACCCCGCTGCCAAAACAGGATATTTATCTTGATATTTGCCAGAGCTCGACCGCTATCTCGAAACTTGGACGATAACAGAGACGACAGTTACGCTGCCGTTCGAACGACCATGGATATTCAGAACACGCGAAGAAACTTGCGCAGCTATAGCGGTGTGCCGCGTAACCCAGTAGTTCCGGTCGGTTATGCGTCAGACGTCGCGCGTTCCGCGCTGTTTTCAGGAAACAACGAATATGATCTCTTGGCGTTCTGTGACACAAATTCCTCGGATGTCTTCTCTGCGGTTCTTTATCCACGACGTCGCTGTGTTAATGTAAGATTCTAATCGAGAGTCATCGGACAGACATCCGGCGGAGTGAAGTAATTCCCGTTTTGTGTCAGAACGAAGAGGAGAGGCGAAATATGGACAAGATGGGAAAAATAGCCGTGTTCGTAGTGCACGCGTATTTAAAGTAGCATCATTGGGGATGGCTCGATGGGGGCAGAAGGTCGACCAAGTGGTCTAGTCGAGGGCAATACCGCGGAGGGGGTAGGTACGTAGGCAGATTTAATTAGCATGGACCAACGGAGGCCCCCGGGGGTTGCCGGGGGTGCGGACGAGGGCAGTTCGAGCGTTAAAGTTAAATGACGGTTGGCGGTTGCTTATTCTTCCCGGCAACTGATGCTTGATAATCTGCGAAATCTCCCCGCCGGCTCTCAATTCTGCTCGATAGTTCGCTGCCTGTGCAGGCCAATTCTCTCAATGGAACAACTCAGCCACGGACTGACTGGCTTAATTGTAGTTGCTACGTCTCCTCTACCCCGATTTCGTTTTTTCCTTTTCCCCCCTATCCTGCGCCGTGGTCGGTTTCTTCGGGCCGACGTGCGTTTCGGGAAATCGTCGTGCAGGGGATGCTGGGCGCCCCGTGCTACTTCCACCACCCCGCTCCCTTAGAAAAGCGGAATTCAGTGCACTCGAAAGCGCTTGGTGTGCACTTGGCGCAGGAATTCATTTAATTATTTTTTCGGCGGAGGAGTGACGCTGGCCAAGATGCGAGGAATATTCACGCGTGAGAGATTTTAGTGGCGCGATCAATCGCAGGGCAATATGATTTTTATCGAACGTGGGGGCTTCCTGTTTGCGCTTAGAATTTATTCAGCAAGCGTACATTTCGCGGAACATTTCGTGGAAAGGATCGTCATGCAATCGCGCGGGATCCGGCATTAACCTATTCCGCTTTGTCGCGTGCGTGTAGCATCCTCCTCCCTCCGGGGTATCCTCCGTCCCTTTTCCGCTCTTTTTCGCCGCCCGACACCCATCCCAGCGCCGGGCTTCCCCGCGCCTCGCCTTTCCTCCGCAATTTTTCCGCCACATTTGCCTTTGTCTCGCGACAACAATGCATCGCCTCTACTGCGATGACATAAAAATATGTGCACCGATGTCTCTCTCTCCCCTCGGCCCCCCCCCCCTCCTTTCTTTCCGTCTGTTACTTTTC
This sequence comes from Andrena praecox, assembly GCA_963932275.1. Taxonomy (NCBI): domain Eukaryota; kingdom Metazoa; phylum Arthropoda; class Insecta; order Hymenoptera; family Andrenidae; genus Andrena; species Andrena praecox. Next base: position 36,141,120 of record OZ010734.1, on the reverse strand, counting down.
CGCTTGTCTCTTCTACCATCTCCAGCCACCTTCTCGCTGCTCGCTCTTCTTTCGTGCCCCGTCACAGACGAAGCCGCTGCAGCGATCGGTCATTTCCTCCCCGTGATTCCCAGCGGCTGCAAAACAGTGGATGTTGATCAGGGACGCGACGGACTCGCGACAAACTTTGAAATCTCCTCGCAGCTTTTTCCACCCATCTCTCCGCCGCGCCGTGCCGTTACACACCCAGTCGCCAAGTTGGAGACGTCTTTTGTTCAGTTCGCGGTACGAAGGACCCCCGAAGTCCTCCGGCCTCGATTGCTCCTTGAAAACAGTTGCGCAATGACTGAACGCGAACTGGAAGAAGCAGAATCGACCGTGGTCGGGGCGCTTGATAAACAATCGCGGAGAGACTGCGGTCTCGTGCTTATTGCCACGGACACCTGTGCCCTGGCCTCGGTCCTTGTAGAGCCGGGCGTGAAAAGGAAGGGCTGCGGCTGTAGGAATATTGTTCTCGACGGCGACGCCGGGCGTCGTCGCTGGAATTTTCGTCGGATGCTCGAACAATGAGCATGCAAATGATCGGCCGAAGATCGATATCGGTCCCTGGCTGCGATCAGAATTTTCCCGCGACTGCCGGGTACCGGGGGCAGCTCTGCCCCTTCGATCCTCTCCTCTCCAGCCCAGTCCCTCTGCCACCCCTCACGGGAGACAAAAGAGGGCAGGCGCCAGTTGACAATGGCCCGATGGCATTACGTATGCAGGCACAGGGCTCCGCTCTTTTCGAATTCGTTGCATTCTGCCTCTGCCTCTGCCTCTGCCTCTGCCTCTGCCTCTGCCTTTCCGCCGCCACCACCAGCCCCTCCCGCGGTCTTTTTCCTCCTACGCTCGCCCTCCGAGCCTCTCTCCATCGCCGTTTCGTTCTCCTCGATCTGCACCCATCCTCGCGGGTCCATTCTGCAAATTGCAATCGCCAATCTGCCCGTCCTTTGTCTCGTTGCTCTTTTTCCTCTGCTGGCCCTCCCAGCAATCCAGGGCCACGGGGAAAGCGTTAATTGAGGGGCCGCGACACGATGCTCCCATCGCATTCTGTACTTCACCTATGACACAACCCGTCGAAGATGGCCCCTCTGCATCAGCTCCGTCGAAGGGTGCAACGTCTACGGGACAAATTCGCTCGCGAGGCAACACGCGCCGCAACGGCTTCGGTGTAATAAGCCGCGAAGCGCGTGGAAATGGAAGGAGAGAGGAACAGAAGCGGGGCATCAGAGATCCATGCTGGAGGCGGGAGAGAGAGAGAGAGAGCGACGGGTGCATAGAATCTAAACTGCACAATGGATGGTAATATCGAAAGGTAGGGGGTCGGCGTGCACGGTGCCGGTCTATTCAATGCAATAATTATAAATTGGTGTCTTTCAACCGTCCGGCAAATCGGCGCGTAACGAAGCCACTGTAACTGCATCCACGGCGACAAGTTTGCGCCGCTTTTGAGGGCGACCCAATGCCCGCCCCACCCTCTGGACACGCGAAATCGCGAGAACACGCGGAACAGTCTGCCGTCCCGGATTTGTAAATATCCTCCGAGAGCAAGTTAGCCTCGTTTCAGCTGGGCAAAAATTGCGTTCCATATCGATCGCTCCGATAGAATGGCAAGGAAATTAACGACGGTGATCGATACACCCTACCGGGTTCGGACTATGTTAAAGCCGTGGCTGCACGATGTCTACGTCTATTAAAAACTGTAGCAGCGAAATTCAGTGGAGTCGCTCGCAGAAATAATGCCCAGAAGATATTGATGCATGTACGGCTGTCGCGGGGGATACGTGTACACGTGCGGATAGTTGCGTAATTGGGGCAGAATACACGACTCGTCGCTACCGCGGTGCATGGAACCAAGGGCTCGCCTTAACATGGCGCGGAACCACGGAGCATGACCCCGAGGCAGTTGCGAACTTAATGAAGCTGTTTTCCGTTTAATTAGAATCCCACCGTGATCCCTCCATTCTTAGACGGGTCCCGCGGTTAATCCTTCCTCCCGCGATATTAAGACGGCAGGCTCCCTCCTTACAAAGCGGACCGCGTGCAGAATATCGCGGGGGCTAGATTTACCGGGCCTTTATGCACTCGCAAGATCGCGCAGGCAACCGCTCGCACGCCCTACCCATGTATTATTTACAGACGCCGCATTCGCGATTTTTATTGCTCCGCAATTCAGCTTGTAATCCCTCCCGTCGGAGTTGCCGCGGAATTGTATCGCGGCCCTCGAGCTTCCTATTTCTTCGTCTGACACACTTCGCCCACGTGCCTTGGCCTCCTGCGTCGCGCCGTTCGAATTCCGTGGCTGTAATTACTCCCAAACGGTTCTCCAACGGCTCGACCGGAAGTTTCCGGCATTGTCCGGCTAGGGGAAGCGTGGTGGAGCGCGGGAGTCGCGGAAGACGATCGTGCAGGGTGGTGCTCCAGGAGGACGGTGTCGATTCGGAGCGGAGCTGGAGACTGCACGGACGTCGGCGGCGGCGGCGGCGGCGGCGGCGGCGGCCATGCCGTGGGGCCGGCGCTCTTTTATTTCGAAAACAATGGAAGGGCGCTTTGTTTCAGGCATTGTCAGGCGGACAGTAACGCGCGCACAAAAGTTATAATGAAACGCTATTTATTTAAATGTATAGGTGCCACGGTGCCACCAGCGAGCAGAGCCCCCACAGCTTTCCACCACCCTCGCGCGGTCTACGAACCTGCCTCTCTTTGTGTACGCCCGGGAACACCAACACCGTCGCGGCCACCAAGCAAGCCCGTTCTTATTCCGTATTCTTTTATCCCGCGCTATCACATTTACGCTGCCATTCTTCCCGCTGCAATTGTCTTCTTAAGGCGATATAGAGGACGGGCGCGTGCGCCCGCCGAGACGCGTTTTTATGCTCGGCGATTAAAAATCGCGAATCGATGTCTGGAGAACCGATGTTCGCCCTCTAAAGACCGCCCCCTCTGACATCCCGCTTCGGCGTTTAATTAAAGAATAGTGATTTTTCATCGGTCGAAATGGCGCGGGCGCGCCCCCGTCGTTGAATGTCTGGCCGGGATCGCGGATTTCAGAGAGGCGCTTGTCCCGGCGATGTTTCTTAGCCGAGCAGCCAGTGCACGAGAAAGCAGTGCCGATAACAATTGGTCGTATTGACGTTCCAATGAACACGGTAACTGGATATCTCGCTGGGGGACGCCTAATTCATTCAGGCAAATAGAATGATGATTTTATGATGGGCCGAGGCTACCGAGTTTCTATCGTCTTCCCTCTGCTGAATCCCGGGAACTAAGCAGTTTTCCGACGTGCCCCGTGAAATTAGAATTCGCGTGATATGTTAAATAGCTGGAGATTACAGGCGGCTGAACGGGCATCCAGGCACAATGGCAGAACAACTGTAACAATTAGATGCATATCCGGAGATCTTCGGGCCGTGTGCAATTAGATACCTACCACTGGACAAACGGCTGAATTATAAATTGCGTCTGGTTCGAAGAAGACAACGGTCCGGGGCTTAATAATCGTTTCCTGCGGCTGGCCGACGCCTGCGCAGAAATAATCGCTAATTTGTTCCGTAATGAAATAATAGTTGGCCGTTTGAACGGCGTGGCTGGGCCCGAGTGTGAACCAATCGTTCAGCAGATTTCTCTTCCATTTAGATTTTAGACGGTGCTTGACGCCTGCTTGATGCCCAGATTCAGGGACAATCCACGGATTTCCCTGTAATTCTTCCGGGAGGGCAGTTCTTTCATCGCGCGGCTTCGAGAGCCGTACGAAATTACGTCCACGGAATTTCGCGACAATGCCCGCTGGAAGTTCCATGGCATTCCAGACGTCAGCCGCGATGCATATGAGCCAAGGTGCATCCCCCTGCTTCCTTCTTTCGTCCTCCTCCAAAAAGAGGAAGAAAATCGACGCGTCTTTTACGAGCACGCCTGGTGGCAGGGAAGAAAGGGGCAGCTCCTTTCAACGTATCGAATGAATCGACAACGACGATATCGAGGGATCGGGTGTAACAATGCGCCTCGCCGTATGGTTCCAGCTGATTTTAGGGTGTAGAAAGCTGGACCCTCTGCGCTCGAGGAGATCCGTTAAATCGGTTAAATGAACGAGGGGCTTCCCATTTCCTGCGAATCCATCGATTGTTCGTGAACTTTTCGAGAGACAGAAAGTGTGGGCGATTGCAAGATTACTACACCTCCAGCTTGAAGCCACCGGTCGTTCTAATGTTGGAAAAAAAAAAATTAAGAAAAGTAGATCTAGTCTATAGGTTACTTGTTTATCTTACTAATTTTAACAAGTTGAGCAACGAATAAAGTAGTATACATGTGTAGGTATACAGAGAGAGAGATAGATACTCTGGATAGAAATTTCGATTGGTGTGACAAGAATTTAGCCTGTTATCTGAATTATCGTTCAGACTTAATCACCTCCTATTATTCTAAAGAGATTGAAATATCTACCTGCTGCGCGCCACGCTAGACAGCGGCGATGGTGGCGGTGGTGGGGGCGCGCGGCGGAGTGGGGATAGCACGACCGCGGAGCGATCAGTTCTATGGTACTCGCGGCGGGATCAACTGCGCTCCGTCGATCCTCCGTAATATTCGTTTGAAAGTAGTGTTTTTCCGCGTTGCCCGCGACAGTGAAAGTAACCGTCCTTTGGTTTGGATATACTGCAACCAACATTCTCGTCCAGCAATGTCGGAGAGAAGTCTCTACCCTGGACCAGTCGGAGTGACAAACGCCGTAATCGTTTCGACAAATAACACACCTGTACCCGTTTCTTCCAATGACGGACCACGCCGTGACCAGATGAGAAGCTGATCTCGTTCAAAGTACACCTACGATTCATTCCAAGCCCACAAACAGTTCGTATGATTCTGAATACGAAGCTGGTCGTTTCGTTTCGCGGGCTTCTCCCAACAACCTAACCTATCCTAACCAACGCTACTTACTATTAGACGATCATTTTCTGATACGTTTATTGTAAAAAGAGCAGCCAATAGGAGCTCGTTATTCCCGTAGATCGAGAGTATTCTCGCGACGTGTTTCATATTTCACGCGGCCACTCAGGGAAGAGCGCGCTAAAATCGATTCCTGAATGCTTTCGATTCTCGATCAAGTATTCTCCAGCGGAGGGACGCGGTGACCGTTACGGACTCTCTCTCTCTCTCTCTCCCTCTCTCTCGCCCGCAGTTATTTCGTCGGAATTCCGCGTGCCTTCGCTCGCGAACCGTTCCTTAGCAGCCGGCAGTGTTTTTATCGTCCGCAGTGGTGTTTATCTCGGGTTTTTTTCGCGGCTCGCGCGTCTTAGTGCGGTCGGTCTCGAGGGGACTTGGCGTCGGTGGCCGTGTATTTCTCGGTATCGCCGTGTGTGACTGACGCAATGACGCAAGGACAATGCTCGGAATTTCGGTTTTGAATTTTCGCCTGACACGCGTCACACGCGTTGTCGAGTCAACGAGTAGTGCGCGTGGATTGCCATGACGTTTGGCTTTGACGGAGTGGTCGCCGCGCCGCGCCTCGCCGCGCCTCGCCGCGCCGGTTGGAGTACCATGTCTCGATAGTCCCGGCGATCATCACGGCCGTGTTGCTGCGCGCCAAATTTCCTGCGACATGCAGCGGTAAGTGCCCAATTTAAATATGCTGTTTAACTGGATCGTTGGCTGGCTCAATCATTTCCCATACTCGGCCTGGATTTTCTCATCGAATTTCATACCCATCGTGGTACGACAGCACTGTGTTAGTGCAGCGACCTTGCACCAGTCATGTTTTAAGAGATGGCGCGGTTTTTAAATGCAGACGTAGCGACTCTTGCATGTTTCCATTTCTTTTAGACTGAAATACCTACATACGTTGCTTCTGAGGTTTTCTCTTGTATTTCACGTATGTACGTTTTTACGCCTTATTTTATACACATTAATTAACACTGGAACCACCAAACCAGTCGAAATCACAACATTTTTAAGTATACCCAAAGCAAGTGTATTTTTTAGTAGTATAAATATGTATAATAGATTTAAACGATATAAAAATTAAAAAGATGCGAATAAAGATTTATTTCCCTCGCATAACGTATTTTATAAGTAACCAGTGAAAACAGGTATACATTAATTTATTGTCGGTAGTTCTAGTGTTAAAAAGGACCAGGCACTGCGAAGCGTGGCTTGATCGGTCACTTACTGTATATCTATTTCAGACTTGCAATGTAGCCTTTCACGTATGTATCGGTAAACCGCCTGCCTTGTGGAGGCATCGCGCGACACGAGTACGCGATTTTTCCATCATCTGCGCGATTAGATAAGTCCGCTGTTCTTGTGTCTTGTGTTTATACAGTGGCATACCTAGCTGTAGTTTTGTTTCACGGATTCGTTGAGAAAGCGAGATGCCACCACCGCTATCCCCCGTTCCTCTACTCCCCCCGAACTGTGCTCGGAAAACCACTCGTCGGTGGGCCGGACGGCGAAAAAAAGAAGGAGCGCAGGAGGGAAAAAAGGGATAAATAGGGAGTCCTATCCCTGGGAAACGAGGAAGCGATCAGCGATGCATAAGCGGCGGCCGATACAATCGCGCGCCGCTAGAGAGAAATTGAAATTCTTATCCGAGGCGTGCGCGAGCTGAAAAGGCTCTCGCGAATCGCATAAAGGCCTCATCAGAACGATCGCTCGAATATCCTCGTTCGAGTCCCGCCGAGGCGAAAAGCCTGGGGTATGGGTGAGGCCAAAAACGGGTGGCACGAACGGGGTGGGGCTGGGAGGGAGATAATAAAAATGGGGGTAGGAGTTGACGGAAGGAGAGGAGGCGGCGGTGGAGGTGGCGTTGGATATAGCTGCGGGTTAGGCACAGAGGGGAAGGTGGTGGTAGTTGGTCGGGGGTGGCGAGCGTAGAGGGTGGGCAACATAAAAGGCCAGCAACCCCTATTCCACGCAGGCTTCAATTGTTTCGGCTAGGCAGCGTTCATTTGTTTTTCTTTGCGTGCGCTTTTTGCACGCTCCTCTGCCCGTCTACTCCTCTCTCTCTCTCTCTCTCTCTCTCTCTCTCTCTTCTTTCTCTTCCTTCACTGCCTACACCCACTCTATCGTGTCACCCCCCTCCTTTCCCCTTTTTGTCTTGTCATCGGCTTCCTCTCACCTTGTCCAACTTTTCTCCTCCTCGTTTCTTCGGCTCCTCTTCTCCCTCCGCAGCCCCCCCCCCCCTCTCGTGACTTTTGTTCACGCGACGCACGTCAAACGTAGACCGCCGCTCCATCCCCTCGTCGTTCGCTCGTCGATCTCGCTCGCCCTTTCGCCGCGCGAGGTGTATTAAAATCGACCATTGTTACCGTGAACGGAGGGGGGTGGCTCACCCCGGCGGTTTAGGGGGTGGAGAAAGTGTGCCTCCGTCGGTGGTCTTCAATGCTGCCGCAAGAATCCTGCCTCCTGAAAGCCTTTGAAATAATATAGCCCTCTCCCTATGCCTCGTTCGCCTGGAACGTGCGTGCGAGTCCTGCAGCCACCTGTGAGCGTGTGCTTATTCGGACGAGAAAACGCACGTGACTGGGTGGGTACACGGGTGAGACCAGGCTCACCCCTTTCCTGGCCTCTTTTGCAAGGGGAAGCGATGATCTGACCGATCCACTATCGCGCACCCTGTAGATTCATTTACTTCAACGTACGAATTCTATCAGGACTAAGTAGGTAGTTCCAATTGCAATACCACTTATAAATTGCCTGTCTCTCCCCGCATCGCTGTATGGGGCAGTAGGGAATTTAATTGTGGGCCTAATCGATGAGGGAGCCATTCGATTCCCGGTTCCAAGATCGTTTGGGGGTGGCAGATGTTACCGAGATGATTGTAATTTACACCTGCCCGCAATAAAGGAGAATTCACGGCGGGGCTAGTCGAATATCTAAACCGATACCGCGGTGTGGGATAGCCGATGGTGAATTAGGCGGTGTCATCTGCAGGCGTGAAATTTCGGGTGGGTTTAACCGTAGCGCCAACAGCTGACAGCCTCGACGCGATAGTCTATAATAACCCTATTGCTGAACATCCTCGATGACGAATCGTCCAATCGATTAGTCAATGAAATTTCACCCACGCCTCCGCTAAAAAACAACCACAAACCGTCCCCCCCAATTTTTTGTTCCTCGTTGGTCCAGTTCGGAACAGAAGCACCGAGAGAGATTTTCTTCCTCTTCCGTGGCGAAATTCCTGGACCCGCGAGTGCCACGTGGGGCACAGTATAGTTCCCTTCCTCTTTCATATTCATCTAATCGCCCGGGTTCTCGGGGCGACGTGCTCCAATAACGACCATGTTTCCACCGTCCGTTAATCGACGCGTCCGTGTAATTGGCGTTTGAGCGTAAAGCAGTCCCGGGTGCCGTCACGTCGCCGCGCCGCACCGCGCCGGTCCATTTGACTTGCGCGGATTTTATTCAAAAGAACGGACGGCTGGTAACGACTCATTAGCTGCGATTCAGGGATTCTTGCCCGTTGAACAAACTCCTTCTCCTTCGCCCGCCCGTGTCGCCCTATCGATTCCTGCCGCTGAATTCTCCTCATACAGGACGTGTCCCTCGCGGCGTGGCGTGCGCGAATAAATCGTGGCTTCGTTACACGCGACTCGAAGGCGGCAAACAAATAGGGTTAATTCCACGTGCGCCTGCTAGCCTGAATACGTCGTTTCCGAATGGAGGTAATTCCGGTGACAATGTGGCCTTTGATTTCATAGAACCGCACGGTTGAATGACTACCTCCAGCCCACCGCCACCCCCGTCAGCCCCCACCACCCCTTTCCCCCCCTTCTGGCCCCCCCTCGGTACCTTCAACTCCGCGAAAACCCTCTTCCATCCCGCTGCAGCGAATATACATATAATAAAGTAAAGTCAGCCACCGGCAGCTCCGGCCAACCCGTCCGAAAGGACTTTATTCAGTAACTAGCGATTCATGCGAAATCGTGAATCCGTTTCTGCCCGACTTCGCTTCCACCTGCCCTTCCCACCGTCTCCTCCACCCCGCCCTGCTTCATTCCCTCCGCCCGTAGACGTTCCGTGTCGAGTCGCGAACGCCCGTACTCAACTTTCACGGCCCGTAACGACGTACCTATCCATTTCGGCGCCAAAGATATTTTCGCGGGGGTGCACTTCGCCGTTAGTTGCCTCTCGGTGTTGTTTATTCGAGTCACAGGAGACTCTGGGCGCCACGTCGAATCAATGTCCACGTGGACGGTTTAAACAAATCGTCGTGTAGGGCAAACCCGGCAAACGAGCGAAGGCTCTTTCCCTAATGCGGGGAAAAGTGTATCGCAGCGGGTAGCAAATCTACGCATTATGCAGACCGATAGGGAGGGTGGGAAGGCCGTGCCGGGTGGTGAGACGGCGATGGAGGAATCGTGTCCCTAATTCTTCTCCAATTTATTGGCAAGGGGTGAGAAAGTCCGGTAGGGTGCTCCGACACTTGTGGTACGACCGATTAGGCTGGCTATTCGTCCAAGAATAGGAACAAGCTCGAGTACATTGATTTCATGATCTGGAATTAACCCTCGATGGCGTCGCGGAGAAGGATGTTGGAAAATTTGAGTTGCTCGAGTGTCGCGTTTCCCCCGTTTAGCTGGGAGCTCTCGAAGAAATTGTCAAGGGGCCCTGTCACGTTCACGTCTCGCGGATACGTATACGATAAAGAGGGGCGGGGGTAGCGTTCGTCGCGGACAGGTTGGGAAGGTTGCTTTGCTAGAAGGGACGAGGGGTTGGGGGAGAAGAGTTTTCGCCGCATTCGGTAGGTACTCCTCCGGCTTGGAAATATTTCCGAGGATTCAGCGAGTTTATTAAGGCTATTCAGAGCGCGTCTGCCTCTGAGACAGCATTGTGGATACAATTTAGTCTTATTCATCCCTTCGCGGATGTCTAAATATTTTCAACCCCCATCCCACCCCTCGCTCTTTCTTTCCCTTCCTCTCTCTCTCTCTCTCTCTCTCTCGTTCTGGGTCGCCTTGCTCCGGCACGCGGCCTCTTTCTATGGCTTCTATGGGACCTACCCCGGCTGGCGCCGCGCCGCCTCCCCTCCTGCCGTTGGCGGCACGTTTGAATCCGTTCAACCTGCAGTCGGGGGTAAAAAAAAAAAATCGTTTCAAGTGTTCGGCTCGAGTCTCTTCCTCTCCATCTTTCGATTGAACGTCCACTCGAGAAATTTCCTAAATCTCGCGGAAGAGCGCTGCTTAGTCTCCCCGAGAGACATCCCATCATCGGATGAACGAGACGTTGATGGGGCACAGAATTGATTATTCGAATCCTCGTTGATCGCGCAATGTCTGTCGAGTGAAAGGGTCGATGATTCCCGAGGATGAAAAGGGGGAATGGATTGATGGCGAAGCAATTACCGAAAGGCTCGCACGCGTGGCTCGAAGAAATCGGCCGCGGGAGACATCGCATCGTTTCGATCTCGGACAGTCGAAAGGTTTCTCTTTCCGTTCTCCTCGGCTATTCCGAAGCGTTGAAGCAGAGCCAATGCCTCTCGTTCCCTCTCTGTTCATCGGCTGAAATTAATTTTCCAGCCCTCCTTGTCCCTCCCCCTCTGCTTCCTGGCCCCTTTCTCTTCAGCGTCGGTCTCGGTTGAAGCACGGTCGCGATGAATCCTTCGACATCAAACGATTCTTTCTCGAGGCGCGGCTCTCGGCGGCCATTGTCGCGGTGGATAACGCGTTATGTAAAGCGGGTTCTCCCGCCGCCGCCGCCGCCGCCGCCTCTCGCCTCTTTCCTCCCTTCGCTCCTGGACGGTTTCGCACAGTCCCGGACAATCAAAGGAATCCTATCTTCGTCCAACAATACCCACGGCCCCCGCCGCCTGGCCGATAGCTTTGTGAGCTCTCCGCCTAACAACCACCACGACGATGACGACGCCGACGCCGACGCCGGCCTAGCACGAATTTTGCGCCCACGCTGATCCGTGCCCTCCTGGACCCGCCAGCTCCCATTTGTCGCGAATATCGTGGCAACTTTTTATGGCAGGTACTCTCTTTCACGCGAACTTTTCGAGCAAAGTGCAAGAGTTTAGTGGAAAAGAATTATCCCCTGCATATAGGAATACGGAGCTGCATAGGATTCAAAGTTCGCTGCTCCCTGCTTCGTATAATGTTCGATTTAAATTCCGCGATGCGTATTCATGACCTACTCCCGTTGCCAATAGTATCTCAAAGATCGTTTGAAATGCATCCGTGAAAAGGCGGGGGAGTCCTGATAAGGAGGGATTCTTTGCTGTTCCGACAGGTATCATTTGGAGCTTGTTCAGTGGATAGGGGCGTTTAAATGCGACTTCAAAGGGCATCCTTCACGCTGGTCAATCTTAAAGAGTGTCTGATCTTGAGAATCGAGTACTGACTGATGCAACGTTGACGCGAGAGCACACGCACCTCGCGAATAGGGTGCAGGGGGAGGCGTGGATGATGAAGAAAGTCAAAGTAGAAGAGAAATGAAAGCGTAGGTAGATGGACTCGTCGCCCCTTGTCCCCCTGTTTGCCATCATCTGGGAAGGACTCTGAGGATCCCGCCACTCTTTGAGTCACTCTCGCTTCGCGCATTGTTTACAGAGTGATGAGTCTTCACACTGGCGCGAGCGAGCCTCCGCCTTTCTCCCTTTCTCTCGATCCGTCTCCCTCGGTCCCATTTCATTCCATTCTTCCGCGTTCCCGCCATTGTTCCGTCGTTCCTTTTATACGGAATAAAGTATCAAGCGGCCCGGCACAATGTACCCCTGTCTTTCTGGGTTCCCTTTATCTCTTTCTCCCCCCCCCCCCTGGCTCGCCCCGCCACCCCTTTCGCGAAATCTTTGTGCTATCGTCGCTGTTGCTCCTGCAACGACGCAAGATCGCTTTGAGCGTTGCCGATCGTTTCGCGCTCGTCAAACGATACACCTGAAAAATCACGTCCCCCGTCGGTTGCAACGTTCTGCACATGGTTGCTACGGGTGGCGACAGAACCGCCTTTATCCTCATCGAGGATTAGTAGCCTCCGCCTAGATCGATGTTGCAGCTCGAAACAGGATTCCTCTGAAAAGGCGGAGACCTCGGAGCGCAACGTTGCCCCCTGGTTCTTTGGGTTTCGCGCGATCGAAGCCGCGCGCTTCCAAAGGCAGCTAGCGCTGGATCTAGCAAGGGGTATTTAAATCCAGCATTCGCGGCGCGTAACGTCTCGCAATCTCGTCCGCGTCGAAAGACCTCGCCATCCCCTCGTTCCAAGTCTCCCTTTTCTTCGTCTTTGCGAGAATCTGCTGGTTGCCGGCGCAAGGAAGAGGATCCTCTTCCTCCTTCCGTTCTTTCGATTCCCCGCCCGTGTATCAGCTCCGCTGCCGGGCGCACCGTGCTATTTGCTAATAAGAGTCTTTTCAGCGCGCAGCTGGCCTTTGCGAAAGGCGGCGTCGACGGCCACCAACGCGACGTACAATTCCCGCAATTTAATGCGACCTGAATGCCGGTATTAATTAACAGCCGGCTGCATTCACGCGCCCAAGTCGCAGCAGCTTATTCTTATCTCGTCGATAGGCTCGTCCCGGGATCTGAAAGCGCGGTGATTTCCTCCGCTCGGCGGAGCCAGCTGGTCGACGGAGATGCCACCGCGTCTCTTCTAACGAGTAGGTCCACCTACAGGCCAGTCGATCGTAGTAATTGCACTTATCGTTTCGCTTAATAACCACGCTAAACGAACGCCGAATCGCGTAACAATGGGTAACGCCGTGGAGCTGCGTGGGGATGACTTGACCGAATCCACGGTCACGCAGGGATGTGCCTGCGGCGAGGGTGGCGGGGGGCCGTGCACGCGAGCAATGAAAGTCAGGCTTGATCGATGGAACAAGGACAGGGAAGGTAGGGCCTAAAAGCTGATTTGTCCTCGAAAGCATGTGCACAGCGTGGGAGACAATTTTTCTCCGAGTACCTACTAGTCGATCGGACTATCTCGATAGATTCCATTCATCCAAGCCAGCCCCCGTAGCTTTTGTCGCATCGCCTTTTACGCTCCTTCTTCTACGTGGCACGCGATGATTTCGGGGGGTAGTAAGCCGATACGATAACAGTTCCGTGGATCCCCGTTGACGGGGTGGCCGTTAATCGTATTCAACCCGGTGCAATCTTGGAAGCTAGTGCCAATTGAACCTCACTCGAGCGTAAGTGGGTGATCGGGCCGCGAATAACGAAACGAAGAATCGCGGAAAGAGGGGTGGGGGGGGGGGTGTGGCGGGGGTGAGAAAGACGGCAGGAGCCGCGAAGAAAGGGGGATGGAGAAAGAGGAACTCTGAAGAGACGACGCACACGACGTCGGGGCGCCCGTGCCGGTACATTCACGTACACGACGCTGCGTGACGTCACCGCATTGTTAGACGAGCAAGCATTGTAGTCACTATTGTGAGTCTCCGCCATTATTCTAAGACAATCGTCCGACACAATGAGACGGACGGGAGGATGAGTGGGTGGGGGAGGTGGAGGTGGAGGTGGAGGTGGATGGGGCAGCCGATTCTCTCTCCTTCTTTCTCCCCCGTGCCACTCTGCTCTCGCCCTTTCCCTCATCCATCTCGCTGCGTGAAGGTACTCCTCGTTTGCTACTCGGTGTGTATTCTTCCGGCTGGCCCTCGCAAAGTAGTCGATCTTCTTCTCTCACCCGACCTCTCCCCCTCTGCTGATAGTTGTATTTTTGATTGGCTAAGGGAACCGCAGGCTCCCCCTGCGATCGGCCCGGCTCCCTCGCGGCCGCGCCGCAAAGCCCCACGGTCTCCTCTCTGTCGCTCAAGACACCGGGGTAATGGAATTTCTTAATTAATCACCCATAGTCGGATGGGCGAATTCTTCTCGCGGTGACGAGCAACGGCCGCGAATAATCGCGGAGGCTCCTCGATCCGCGCGCGGGGGCGTTCGATTCTCGTTTATTCCGCGCGCCGGAATACAATGCGGAAGAGCTCGAGCGAGTCGGCACAGAGTGGTCGTCTAATCGAGTCAGCGCAATTAAACAAAGTCGTCCCGCGAGGAGGTCGCGAGATTCGCGGGATAGCATGGCCTCCCCCGTCCCCCGACCTCCCCCCACCCACCAAGTCGCCCGTTCCTCTGTGCTGCCTCGGAGCTCGATTCTCTCTACGGGTCTCTCCCTCGTTCTTTGCGGCTCGTCGTGGAAGTGCAGGGGATGAAAGGAGAACAAGAGAAGTACAGACAATAGATTCGGCTCGGCGGTGTGTTGGTGGTGCTGCATTGTCGCCCGGCATTGTTGGCGGCCCGGTTATTGTGTCGCTGTTTTGTGACCGATCGCAAGGTGGCGTGCCTCGTGTGCACGAACCCGACCACTACGGCCGCGATCGTTAGGCACGTTCGCGATTATTCGGAGGAACGATCGTTGGACGATAAACCGGCCTCGAAAGTTGCCACCCTCCGCGGAACGAGCGGCAGAAAAGTTTGCGGATCCGGCCCTCCCTCTATTCACAGCAGCCCCTCGCGGAATAAATGAAAGAGGTGGAGTGCTAGCGCGTTGTTTTTTCACCTGGTTTCCCGTCCCCGCCAGGAAAGCTCGCTTAGACACTGTTCTCCACGGGAACTCGGCTTCCGATCGCGGTTTTCCCTTCGAACGGGGGAGAGCACGATACCGGACCCCCCGTTCGAGTCATGGAGACGTGGAGGCTGCGAGCTGAAGAAGCCGGACAAAGGGCGAAGTAGGCTGTCTCGAAAATGAACTATCAAACGGGGAAGGCTGGTGAAAGAGGCGGAAGAGTCGCGGTGCACCAAGTGCTAGAGTCGTGGATGAAGATAGGGAATAGAGGGAGGGGGCGACACGGTGGCCGCGTCGCGCATCCTTAGAGTGGCTGCACTTTGAGCGCGCAGCTCGGCGGTGTGCCGTGGCCGCTGCAGGCGGCGCAGAGAAGGCCATTGTGAGGCCCGTGGACGGCATTCACGGGAATGAATGCGCCCTCCGGAGCGACACAGTCTCAGATGTAAGACACAAGAAGCATAAAAGAGTTGCCATTATGCGAAGCTTAAATAACAGCGGCGCGCGGGCGGGCACTCGCGCCCCACACCGAGCAACGGCCGTCCGTGTAAGCCGCTGCATTCTACGGCCAGGGAATTTCTATGGACTGTTTGTGGCGCTCCTGCCTTGCACGGCCACTTCTGTCCTTCCGTGCCCTGGTCTCTCCCTCTTCGCAACATCTCTCTTCTCTCGTCGCGATTCTTCCATTCCTCGCCTTCTACTCCGGATTCGTCCTCCTCCGCCTCTCGGCGCCTTTCTTTGCTTCTTCCCCTCTACGGCCTCTTCCTCTGCCTGCCTTTCCTTCGCTTGCTTTCTTAACGCGGAAGCACGGCACGGCACGGCACGGCACGGCACGGCACAGACGCGATCTCGTAGACGTCGCCGAGACGCGTTTCTCGGCGAGCGAAAATACGAGGAGCCCGCTTTCTTCGCCTCCACCTAGCCGTGCATCCTCTCCTTGTACAGGCGGTCGTGATAAATGCTAATTATTGCAGGCCGTTGCCAGCGTGGGCTCGGCTTCCCTCGCGAGCAAATCCGTAGGCAGATGAAAGTGCGACTTTCTAACGCGAAACGAGAGGGTAGTGTGCTGTTCAATGTCGTTGTATTATCCTTATCGGATAAGGTCGTGGAAGTCGATAGATTCGGAGGAATTAGCGGTGAATATGAGGTAGGGGCGTGGGCGCCGCGCCGCGCCGCGCCGCGCCGGCTGATTCAGGGCAAGTAGAAACAACAGGTGCACGCCAGACAAGTCGGTCTGGCAGCACGGAGGTTTCGATCCCTCAACCCCTTGACTCGGAACCCCTCCAGAAGCCGCGGTTATGTCAGGCGTTGGCCTCTGGCATTGCGGTAGGTTCCACGGGTTACCCTCGTCCCCGATGTCTGCCCCAATCCCTCCGGTTTATTCCGCATAGCGGCTGCTCGATGCTCTTGCATCGCCTCAACTCTTTCGAGACGATCAGGTGGAAAGCCACGAACTTTTCACTGCCAGTTCAGGCTACGACCGCAACCCCTTTCGTTGGCCCGCGCGGGATATCGCCGATTCTTTCTCACGACCCGGTGAAATATTACCCGTTAGGCGGTTAGTGTCGTTTGAACGCTAAACTAACCCACATCGAAGCATCCAGGTGTCTCTTTTCTCTTCTCTATACGTCGCCGGACGAGTCGATGGTGTAATGTGGGTGGTGGATCGGGTAGGTGCGCGCGCCCTTATTCGACTCTTTTGTCTAGGCGTCCATTCTCTGGCACATTATCAGGCCTATTGTCCCTCACATTGTTACCCCTACCACGGCGTCTCATTGTTTTGCAATTTCCCCCACTTAACCGATACGACCGCCCCGCCGTCGTCCCGTTCCTCGCTTCTTCCCGTTCTCCGCTAGCCACCCCTATTACTCTGCGTTTCGCTTGCCCCATTGCACCGCGCTCCTTTTCTCTATCGCGCCTCGAAAAGCTAACGAGACGTTCTTTATCTTTGTCCTCTGGAGAACGCGTTCGCAGTGGACGCACGGGGATCGCGGGAATGGCACCATCAATTTCGCATTTCGATCGCACAAACTCGCAAAGACGGTCCATCCTTGGCCTTTTTACCTTCGCTTAGGCGTTCAATCCGCCTTGAATGCCATTCCCCGTAGACGAGTCCACGCGTACCCCTGGCGACTTATTAATTTTAGTAAACCGTTTGAAAGGAAGTGGCAAAGCGTGCCGAGACGCCTCCCCTGAATGGGATTAAAAAGAGACGAAGGGAAAAAATGCGCGGAGCGGTGGTTCGCGCGGTAATTCGCCGACGCCGGCGGCGGAGGGAAAGTTTCGAAACGAGATTTTCAGTCACCGCGGCAGCCAGAAAGGACGGACGCCTGGAAAACAATAATTAGGAACGCCCGGTGCGCGAATCCGTACAACGTTCAGTCGAGAATATATATCCGAGCTTTCAGCTCTCTCCCTCGCCCGCCTTTCGTCCTCCTCCGCCCCGGCCACGCCACTCACCCCTCCGCTGGAAGCCCTTGGAACTCCGTAAAATAGACAAAAGCTCCGCTGCCGAACAATTCGTCTATTCTACTGCGCGGTTACGAGCGAACGAGCTTGAGCGTATAACATATTCGCGTGGACTCTCCTCGCCCGCCCTTCCCCGCTCTCGCCTCGCCACCCCTTTATCCAACACCACCCAGTCGCCGCTCCCGCTTCTCCTCGGTCCCTTTTACCCTCGGTGATCGTCCTTCGTCCTGTGCGTGTGACCGAGGACACTGGCATCCACACACGCTCCTCCACGCCGCGCCGCGCCGAGCCATTCTGTCAGCGCAGTTTCCAACTTTTAACAGGTTCCTCTGTCGGCAGACGCGGCTATTTGCGTCCCCCTGCCTTTCGAACGCGTCTTTCGATTACCCGATCTCCCCCCCCCCCCCCCCCCAACCGCGTACTCTGATTTTATCGTCCAGCTCTTATCTATCTCTGCCTCGCGGTCCACGCGTCCCCCTGCGTACCCCTGCTGGACAAATCGACGTTGCAGAGGCAAAAATTTGCAGTTCCTGGGATCTCTGACTGGAACTGACTAGAGCTGCGCATTGCGTGGGCGTGATCCGGGGAAAAACTGAAATTATTCCAGCACGCGTAATCTGCATCGGTAGCTTAGCTTATTCAGCGTCGCGAGACCTCGATACCTAGGTATAGTATGTATCTCGAGCAGCCGCGCGCGAGCTTTCCGCGAGAGGACTCGCATTGTACGAGTCGCATAGAATTCGTTCGTTCAATGCGCCCCACGCCACGCTCTTTCTCCCTCTGTTTTTCTATCTTCGTCTGCGGGTGTGTGTGTTTTTTTTTTATTCCCTTTCTTTCCCTTTTCGGGTTCGTAAAAAGAGTTTTATGACCGCTTATAGTGCGCGATACCTATATCCCGACGCTCGAGCGCGCGGCAGATTAATAAGACTGACGCGAGGTATCGACATTCGACTATAATGCCGAGCGAACGAGCGTATCGGCCATTCGACTGGTATTTTCGTGACAGCGTCACGACGCGACGCCTCGTTTGTCACATTACCAGCCATCGACTTTTCCCCTCCGACGCCGCGGTCGCATCCGCGGTGGCGACCGCGCGTGCCGCTGCGTGTGCCACGGAATTATGCAGCCAGATGCATAATTCCGTGGACGATTTCGCGACCGCCTGGCCACCGCAATCGCTCCTGACGTGCACGGTGATCAGCGCGTAGCACGCCTCCTCGTTACCCGCACATTTCTTCCTGCAACGTTGTTTCCGAGGCTGTGCTTCCTTTCTCTTCGGGGCTGTCCCACTGTTCTCCCGGAGGGAATTATTCCTCTTAAGAATTTTCATTGGACAAGCTCACAGGTTTCTTCTCCGGACACTGTGAAATACCCCATCGGTATTTGCTTGACGAAGCTGCCTTCAGAAAGTTCCCAATGCGATTGTTTGCGAGTATTGATGTGTTACTTCCGTCCGGGAGAAAGTCATCGAATCGACCGTCAAATTCGACAAAGGTGGCGCGAGAGTAGCCAGGAGGAAGGGTGGATTTCGGGGGTGGCGGTTATGGTAGTGGTCTGGTAACAATAGGTCGCAGTGGTGGTGGTGGTGGTGGTCGCCACAATGCCGGCTTGCCTGACTTCTTTGCGTGTCAAATGACTGAAAAGCCGTGGGGAGTGCACGGGCGGAGGAGGTTGTGGGTGGACCAAGCGGATGGGGGTTGCAGGGCGGGTACACGGTGGTATGAAAGGCGTGCTTTGTTTGGAAACAATGCCGATACTCGGCTACATCCTCATCTCCATTCTTCGCCTTGACGCAGCGCCGCTCCGAAAAGGGTTGCCTTTATTCATCCCTGATTAAAGTTATAGGTTATTTTCGCTCTGTTTCGCCGGCAAATACTTTGTCATCGGTCTCGAATTAAGCTAGAATCGTCTGTGAATGCAGCCTCGTCTTTCCTCCATTCCTTCATCTACCATCCCAGACTCTAATCGCTAGTTCACCCGAGTTACGTATCTCATTTAAAAGATGCACATAAAACTTGTTGACGGACACCAATTAGAAATCGATACAGAGTTGCTGTGACCCCTAAGAAGTAGCGACTCGTCAGGCTTGCGTAGCTACTAATCCGACTAATTCGTCAGAGGATAGAGTCGATCGTGGCACGGGCTCGGCTCGTCCGATATTCGCCCCAACCCCATCGTTTTCTGGTTGCGGCCCGGGAGAGGAGACGTCGCCGAAGGAAAGCTCATAACAAACTATTGAAAAGCCGACGAATGAAAAATCAATGGCGGGGTGGGCACGGGCCAGACCGTCCCTGGGACGGGGTACGTATACGCGGGAGGGAAGGCTGCAGGGTGGAAGTTGGGGGGTGGTTTGGTGAATGGAATATTATTGGGGCATCCTTTCACGCGGACTCAACGGAAGCTAGAAGACCTCATCTGGCGAGCTGTATGGATGCCGTTCGCCCCGGCAATGCCGCCTATTGAACCGTTGCTTATATATCCACGTATTTACACAGGTTCGCAGATACACACACGTGCTTGTTGCACACATCCACCCCTCTCGTGTTACACTAACACCCCGCCGCGCCGCCGTGTACGCGCGCGAGCGTATCCGGATCCGGACGCGTGTATCGCGACGCTGCGCGCGCGTGGGTGTAGGTTCTTACATTTCATGATTTATCACGCAGCTTTCAGCGGGCCTCAAAGCGTCCTGAAAGCGCGCAGATTGATAAAAGAAATAATAGAGGACGCGGAATAGAGGGACTCGATCTGATACGAGGAAAGAGTGCGAGGAGTGGCTCTGTTGGGGCAAGAGAGGTATAGGCAGGCGATTCCAAGGGTGGAGAACGACGAGAAGGACGACAAGATGAGGGGCGGGGGGTTCGAACGACGTTCCTGTGAAACAGGGGTGGTGGATCCTTTCGATACGCTCTAGCCCGCATCCCTCCACCCTTTTTCCTACTCGATTGCGTGTC
Source organism: Andrena praecox (assembly GCA_963932275.1). Classification (NCBI taxonomy): domain Eukaryota; kingdom Metazoa; phylum Arthropoda; class Insecta; order Hymenoptera; family Andrenidae; genus Andrena; species Andrena praecox. The sequence continues at coordinate 36,121,207 of OZ010734.1, read as the reverse complement.
TTTATACTCAACTGGCACGCGGGCTTTCCCGTTTCGCTGTCTGGGGTAAACAATATTCGTTTCGCTCGTCGACACGCTTCGTTGCCTCTGTGGCAGTTTTTATTGCGAAATATCGAAGTGAGGAAAATGTTCAGCACCACTCGTCCAATTCTGACGATACCGGGTCCGCGTAGTTTCTAGGAGAGCGGAGACAATTGACGGGCGGATGAAAATTCCGCTATCTGGGAAGATGCTCGCTCGAAGCACGCGTTCCTTTCCGCGCTTGGCGAAGTTAATCGCTCCGAATGGTGGAGGCGTTTGCCTTAAGGTGCGCGTGCGACGGGAATGCAGCGGCGTACGAACACGGGATAAAGGGGGCCGGGGATGGAGGAGAGGAGAGGAGAGCCGGAAAGTTGCAAATGGGATAAAGGGGGATGGCGGGCCGAGGGAGAGATAGAGAGGAAAGAGGGGAAAGACAAAAGGGGTGGTAGAGAACTGTGAATCCCGTGGCAGCATTGTCACTCCATTCGCCGGGGTTGCAAAGCCGGGGCGGTTCCGACGCCACCACTACCATCCACCTACCACCACCACTACCACCCTCCGGCCGCTTCTCTCGCTTCAACCCCGCGAGCTAACCTTGTTTTACTGCCGTCTTCCGGATTGTCTACCGAATCGACCGAACCAGTTAATTACTCGTTAATTCACTGTTCCCCGATGTTATTGTTATCTTCGGGGCAGCCTGTGGCGACGAGCTGATTATTAAAACACTCGCCAACCCCGTTCCTCATCATCTTGCGAAATAATTTTTCTCACGTTTCTGAAATTCCAACATTCTACATACCACCTATGCACACATGCGGTTACCAAAAGCTATTTACGCACGTGGCAACGCTATCTGTTCCCTTTTCTGTTGTGAATAGTGTTTCTTTTGTTACGTGGCTCGGGGTAACGAAGATTTCGAAACAGCTGCTTGAAACGTTCCCCGTAAAGGGTGACTTGATCGTTGTCGCGTTATACAGTCGTCAACCCTTCATTGGGGTTGTTAAAGCGCGCGCCGCTGGAGGGACTGTCTGGAACGAGCGATTTATCATTATCTCGATAACCCAGCGACTGTTCTATTCGCGCGGGATGCTCGTATGATTTACTATTTCCTCGCGCGCATCTGCTCGCTTAATTAACGCTTCTCCGATGCCGTTTCGGAGATACGTATCGTTCGCCGTGCCGCTGAAAGATGCAGCTTGGAAATGTCAGCGGTCGATGTAATTGTGTTTCGTGACGTGCTTTATTGCCGAGCGATAAACATCCGTAGCCGTCGTCGACGGGATTTCTTCCTATTCCCCGGGCCGCGCTTTGATTTATCCGCACGCCGCGCCGCGCCGCACCGCGCCGCCCAGTTTTATTTAATCAGTCAACCTCGCGGCGCGCTTCGATTTATATTTCCAACGTGTCGCTACAAAAAGTACCTCGGCCGCTCGACAACTTTAAACGAACAAATACTGGCAGTCGGGTAATTGTTATCCATAAATCATTTACCCGGCATTTTTCCACGGGGCTTTTTGTTCGGCCTACATGGAAACACAATTCGCTAGACATTTCGGCAGGGTCGCGCGCATACCCCGGTGACGATGCTGTTTGTTTACACCCCCTCCGCGCGTGGCAGCGTTTAAAGGGAAAACTTCTCGAAATAATGGTCGGCTGACCGCGTTTTTCAATGGCTCCTGCATCGGCTCGTGCGCGTGGTTTTGGGTGATTACACGCGGCCCTAAGGGTGGATCGACTGGAAGCGCGTGTTGGGGGCGTGGTGTCGATTCGATGGTGCGTGCTGGGATTCACCCGTTCGTCGGTCTCTTCCTTTTCTTCACCCCCCACTTTTCTCTCTTCATCTTCGCGATGCTTAATCCCCCCCCCCCTTGGAACCTTTGGATCCCACTTTGAAAAATTCTCCGACGACGCCCAACCCTGCCCCCTCTTCCACCCCCGAGTCCAGCGCAGCCGAGTGCGAGTGTCCAGGATAATCCATTGGAAAGGAAACTTGGGACGAGCGCGGGGCGAACAAGCACAATGGCGCACCGTGTCTCGCCGTATCTTCGGGTATCTCTGTTCGCGGACCTCTCGTTGCGACCGCGGAGCGGCGCAGTCAGCTATTATGTTTATTAAGTTGCTGGGGTTGGGCTGATTCCGAGAGAGGAAAGGAGTGGAGGGCGGGCATCCAAGGGGGTTGGGGGAAGGAGGATGAGAGAGGAGGTGGCTGGCGAGGGTTGGATGGTTTAGAAGCAGGGGGTGTATTGTGCCGAGCATTGTCTGCCCCATTGTGTGACATCACGGCCCGATAACTGCCGATAAGACCGCGCGCGGCAATGCTCGGCTTGTGTGCACGTGTACGTGCGGCCGTTTGTGTGTTTGCCCGCGGAGAGGAGCCAGATACGAAAGAAATATAATGTAGGTAGAGGCTATAGAGCGGCGGGTCGCCCCGGGAGGAGGACGGCTGATGGAGGTCGAGTGACTTTGCGGGGTAGTCGCCCCTTTATTCTTCTGATTCCTCGTTCCTCTTCCGCGGATCGAAATCGCATGCCGCCGCTAAACGCTCCGTCCTTTGTGCCCCCTCGGCGCGTCCCCGGCGATAGAACGCGTCCAGCTGAGCCTTGAACTACTCCCGCCCCCGCGTTCACCGATACCACCCCCCTTATTGGAAAGTGGAGTCGGCGTGGTCGCGTGCTAACCAAGCCGGGGGATCAAGTTCTCGCCTCCTTTAGAGTGGGAACGAGGGCGGTCCATAAGATGCGTCGTACAAAGTCCATTCAATTATTCCTCTCAATTGTCAACGAGATTCCATCTATCCAAACCCTGTTTCTACGAACAACGACAGCAACTAGCCGGATCGCGGCGCGAGACGGCCTCTCTCTCTGGAAGGCATACGCAGCGCCGCGGCCGCGGCCGCGGCCGCGGCACTCGACTTGCTCGAAATCGGAAATTCCCGGCAATTTCTCCAACTTTGCTGCTTAACTCCGCCGGTCTCATTAGGACGTGATTTCTGTTCCAGGTGCCGGAGTCTCGGAGGCCCGTGGCGCGGATAAGTGGCACTTTCACCCTTTTCATTGCAGACAGAGCCGCGGGTGAGTAATCGTTTAAACCCGGGCGCCCCTGGCCCGTAGCATTAACGCCAGACGGGGGCAGCAAGTAAAAGAGAGCGAGAGGGAGGGAAAAAGAAGAGTGTCATTGAGAAGGAAGTTGCCCCCGGTCCACCACCCCCACGCGTGCACCCTCCTCGCTGACGTTATATTGACCCAACACAGAAGCGCGTATTCATGCTCGGCCGCGTGGCTACCGGCCGAATATGAATAACAATCAGAAACTATAACCCCTCCCTCGCGGTCTATATAATGCCGGTAATGTATGTATACGGTGCCCTTTACGAGCGCGGGGCATTTTTATGTTAATCAGCCAATCGGGGGTCGGGCCAACGCTTCGCCGATTTGCCCCGTCCCCTCCGCAGGCCTCTTCTCTAGCCATTGTGCAAACAGAGATCGTCTCTCGAATTTGTTCCGCGGCGACGCGGTGCAAAGAAGGAACGGCGCTAGGTGCGTAAAGAAGGAAACCACGAGGGAGCGTGCACGCGTGGACCAGCTTGTGAACCGAGTCCTCGAAATGGGATGATCGACCCCCAGCGAGCGGATTCTTTCCTTTGGGGAGACGCTTTTTTCTATTAATTCGGAAAGAAACGATGTCGGGCTTGAACGGTGGTGGACGTAGGGACTTTTTTCCACGGATCTCATGAATCCTGATTCGATACAATTGCGCGGCAAGCTTGGTGCGCGCATTCTCAAATATTTGTTGGATCGGCAGACAGATCAGGTGGGGGCGGTGGTACGTGGAATGGATCTAGCCGCTTGAATCGGGATTGCTACTCGGCCCAGTTTCGCGATCCTTCTTTCCTCGTTGCGTCTTAGTTGCGCGATTCCGCCCTGTTGCTTTAACGTCGAACGGTTTGAATATCTGTGGAAATGCTGGTCAGCCTCTTGTTCGCCGGGCATTCACGTGGATTTCTTCATCGGCGTCGGGCTGTCGGGCCGGCCGGGCGGAATAGAAGCGGACGCCGCGCGCGTTAACCCGTGCTCCGCGCATTGTACAACGATTTGTACGGATTTCAGTTCTTTTGCTGTGTGGGCGCGTACACGCAACGCGCCCGCCCTGAATCGCTCGTCTTGAGAGCCGCGCTGATGCTCTCCCGGGGGAGAGGGCACGGAGAGAGAGAGAGAGAGAGAGAGAGAGAGAGAGGGAGAGAGAAGGGGAGAGCAGCGCGTAGATACAGAGATAGTTAGATGGACGAGAGCGCGGGAGGAGGATAGAGGTGGAGGAAGAGAATCGCGGAGAGGATAGAGAGAAGAGAGAAAGAAGACCGTGGCTGGCCGTTTTGTGCGCGCCGGGCAAAAGATGCCTTTGAATCCTTAATTCCCTTTGAAACTCTCATTCTGGGAGCAAAATGGCGAGAACGAACCGTATTCTTCGGCTGAATGACGTATTGAGCGAGTTTTGTATGCCGTTGCGTCCGCGTGTGGCTCATCCGGAGCCTATGCCTGCTTATACGTAATACGTTCTCTCTTTTCTCTTGGTGCGTTTCTTGCTCGCGAAGGAGAGGGCCCGCAGCCGTTGCTCTTTTTCATCCTTCTTTTTCCAACGGTTTTCTACCGCTCTTTCGCCGTTCCTTCCTTCCTGCCTTCCTTCGTTACCCCCGCCGTGCTCGCGTTATTTCTCATCGTCTTTGAATGTCCCGCAATTTCTGCTGTCGTACTCGCAACGGCCTCCATAATTCGTTCTTGTGATCTCGTGGCGATCGCCATTCTAGTATGTGGACAGGGGACGTTTGCCGAGGGAAAGCTTGGCCGGCGCGTAATTAGGCAGCCGGATTCACTTCGCCGCGCGGAATCGGAAATTTCCGAGTGAGAATTGTCATTCCATCAGCGATTACCTGTCCGAGTTGCGTAATTACCTTCGTTACGCGGTAACTTGAATGAAAGAAGAGGGTCGCGGTCGGGGAAGGGCGAGAGAATAACGAGGGAGGGCCGCGGGATTCGAAACGGGCGGGAAGGGTGGGTGATCGGGCTTGTGGACTTAATCGGGCATCGGTGCTTTCCTTCGCCGAACAATTCACGTCTGACTTTGACGTGCCCTCTGACACTTTCTCCTGGCCCCCTTCCCTCCTCGCTCCCTTTGTTCGCCAAGAAATCGGCGGAAGGCAAAGTCGGGATTCCGATTGATCGCCCTCGGGTCGCCCTCGGATTCCGCGACTGTTGCGAAAAAAATTGTTTGCCCCGTACTTTTCACCAACTTTTCCCCGAGTGGAATTTAAGCTGCAGTTAAGCTGTACCGGGTGTTGAAAATGTCCCGCCATTGTTCTTTTCCGTGATCGTTATCCAAGGGGGTTGGACTGTTGCTGGGGCAAGAGAAGCAAGTTTCCAAGAGAGATGTACAGTTTTTCGCGTGCTTCTTGGTTTCTTTCACAGAGGAGGCAATTCATGCGGCGCGGGTTTAAGGTTTTAGTAACGGAGTCGAGCAGCAGAACGGGACCCTACAGTTTTTCCTTATTCCCGACAGTGTTGCACGGTTGCTCTTGTGGAAGTTGGGCGTTAAATAGTGAAGAGGAAGGGTACTTCTCCAAAGGTTGAGGAGAGCACGACGTGTTTCTACGTATAACTCAGCTATGAACGAGGTCTCGATTCGTTTGGGCGTCCACGGTTGGTCTATTCCACTGAATTCATCAACAGACCAGTCCCCGTTTCTCGAGACCGGCACGACGCGACGCGGCGCGGCGAGGTTGCGCTGCGAGTTCGCACAAATTTTCGAAAGTCGATTTAACGAGGTGTTGTTCGGTATCGTCAGCCTCGTCGAACCGACGACGGAGTCTGGCCGGGCTGCTCGGGCCCAAGAATTCCATATTATCGGCTGGGGTTCCTCGCGGATACAATTTCCCCAACACAATTTTCTTTTCAGTCGCCCGAGCGAATCTAGCCCGGTCTCGGCGGTGGGTGGCAAATGGCAAATGGCAAATGGCAAATGGGGAGGGTGAGAAAGAGAAAGGGAAAGAGAAAGAGAAAGAGAAAGAGAAAGAGAAAGAGAAAGAGAAAGGGAAAGAGAAAGAGAAAGAGAAAGAGTTAGCTTTGATAGAGGGGTTGAGGTGCTATGGGGCGAGGGCAGAGCAGCGCAGCCCATATTCGTGCATTGTGGCACGTTCCATCGCGTTCTCAACTGAACTGAACTCGACTCAACAGTGGAGGACACAATGGGCGGTATGAATAAGTATAACAGACAGACACCGGTACAGACAGACACAGGTAGCTCAGGCCGCAGTATGTGAATGAGGAACCCATTTGATAACACGCCTCCACAGCCACCCAGGTCCATTGTGTCGCTTCCTATTCAGCTGCTCTATGCCCTCTTCTCCTCCTATCCCCACTGCTCCTGCTGCTACTTCCTCACCCCCTTGGTTCGCTGTCTTCCTCGCCATCTCCCCGCTCGGCCCGATATCGCCGTGAAAAATCTTATCCTATGCACGCGCGAAAAATTTCACGAAGGTTGGCTCATCGGGACCACCGCTCCTCCTCGGTCGCGGCACGTGTAACAGCGACTAGTGGTCAGATGAAAAGGCTCCCCTGACCGCCCAGTACCATCATCCGCTTCCTCTAGGATAGGGGACGAAGGTGGTAGCGCCGCGCCGGTACCACGTGAATATAATTTTTATCTCTTTCCCCGGCAAGTTGAGTTATTACTTTCGGCAGCCACACAAGCTTTACGACCTTGTTACGCGGAGATCGGCCCGGATAAATCCTTTGCTCGATAGCACTTAGGTCTTCGTAAGAATTTTCATCATTTTTTACTAGCGCGCCTCGGTCCACCGCCACATCGGGCTTTCCTTTTGACGAGAAACGGGAGCGATGCCATCGACCACCAAAGCGATTCGTTTTACGCGCCACAGATGTGGGTCGCCTGACCGTTGCAAGGGGACAGTCCGCATTTCCTAAGGAAATTTCACGCGGGACCATTAATCGCAGTGAGGAAAGATAGCAGAGCAGTGGAGTGTGAAGAGTCAAACGCCTAGGAATGCATTCAGTATTATCTTGCTTCTCTGCACCTGTGCCACTGAGAACCTTGGCGCACCAATGTAGCCCGAAGTTTGGTCTCTGATAGGACCCGAGGGGCTCTCTCTGCAGACAGTCCAACTGTACTCAGAGCAGCTCATTAGACTCGTTCCATCCGCGGCACGTTAACAGCTCGCTGTGGTCCCGGTACTCTGGTAACGCGTGGCGGTTTCCCGGCGATTGTTCGGTCGATTAGTCGCGTTGGAAAAAGCGGCCTGCCCGCGAGCTAAGCCTGGCGGGGAATATTTATCCAAATAGAATATTCACGGGCGGAGTGGACAGATATTCGGCGGGTGAAAGCGAGTTTCCCGTCCGCGACCGTCGGTCCGAATCGATTTTCTAGTCAATGCCGGACCGGGTCCGCCAACAATGCTCCGATTTTCGGGATCTCGGTAGCATAAATAGCGAATAGCGAAGGTGCTGGTAGGTGTGCGGTGTAGCCGTGGACCGAACGAGCGTGGACTATCCAGCAGCGAGTGGTGCACGGCTCCGCTCTGTACGTATGTACGTGTACGTTGTACACCGAGTACCGACAACAATGAGGCAGAGACAAAGGCCAGGTACAATGCTGATGTTGAACTCGACTGATTTCGACGATTTTTGGCCTTTGCATGTGCATCGCGCGTTACTCGACAATGATTCCCGCATACGTAATCATCGGTATGGCCAGGGAAGGCTGGTACACTCGCGGAACAGTGGCTCTCACGCGCGCCCTCTTTTTCCCGCCCTGGTCCCGGTCCCGGTCCCGGTCCCGGTCCCGGTCCCGGTCCCGTCTCCGCTCTCGTCTCCTCTCCTCTCTGACCCGTCCATCCGGGGGCTTTTCAATGCTTCTCTAACGCACAATGACGCCACGCCATCGCGATCCCGCGAGCCGTTTATCGGTTTAAATACCAGCGCCCACCGGATAATAATAATTGTAAGCGATAGCCGATTTATGCCCGCGGCCAGCCGTGCATCTAGCGAGCGGCCCACTACAATGTATCTAATCAATGGCAGTTAATGCCGACGCGACGCGGCCATTTAAATGTGAAACTGATAATTACGCGGGTCTAGCTACTTAATATTCCCCGATCGCGCCGCTGCATCCTGGATCACCTATCCCCCTCGGCGGTTTCAATTCGACCCCTCGGTTTATCGTACATCTAGCCAACTGTGCACCACTTCCGTGGTGTTTAGATCATCCCACCGGGTCGTCAGTCCTCCAACCAATATCGTCGAGCATTCAAATTCTTCGCGTTACGGAGATTTCAGATTTCAGATTTCAGATTTCAGATTTCCTATATCGAATTGCCGTGGAACCTTGAACAACTGAATCGTGCAGAAGCGTAGATGATTGAATCAGGAAAGTTAGGATCTCTTTGGCAACGATGCCGAAGACTGTTCTTTCGCGAGGGTTTTTCGAGGATCGCGAGCGAAGGGGGCCGATCGATTGAGCACCCCTGACCGCACCTGAATAGATACATTGTGCCGGGGCAGGCTATTGACGGGCGATTGTTCCCTCAACAATAACAACAATATCTGAATAGTCGTCGTGCACATCTCTCGCGCGTTCCACGCACGCACCCACCCAACTCGCTTGCACGCGTGCACCCGTGCGCGCACATCCCTTTGCACGGCCCTCGCGCATCCCTTCACACGCTCGCACGCGCGCCTCTTTACACGGTCGCACGTACACCCCGCAAGTTGCCCCGCGAGGTAGAGCGTCCCCTGCTGCCGCTGAATCTGGGCTAAATATCCTTCGTTCCATTAGCTTTCTCGTTTTTTCTACGCATCCTGCGAAACACCCAGTAACTGTTTCCCTAGGCATGTTCATCGTTTCCGTGGATCTTATTGTTACATTCGGAAATGAAGGGGACGTCTGGAAGAATCGGATGGCTTCGGTTTCGTGGCCTTTCTGAAGCTCGGCAAGCGATTCGTTGCGGCCTAATAACGGCTTGAATAATCGTGCGTCAAGCCGTTCCGTTGTAAAATATTGTTTATTATCTGCTTACAAACAATGGTCAGTAAAGACTCTATCGAAATGGCATCGGTACGATTGCACAATACTCTGCGAGCGCGCATTACATTTATCGTGAAAATGTATAAGCCAATTATAATTATAGCTCACTGGTCGATCGTTCGTAATATTATAATAGGTCGCTACATCGTTGCGCACAAAGCGGCGTATTTAATGGAATGCCCGTTAATAAATCTATTCGCGAGAAAAGAAACAAAGGTTCACAGCTGGAATTACCAACTTAACGTCGATTAATGGATTATTATCGACAGAATGGGGCGCTCGACGTACGAGGCGTGAATCCCGTCGAGCGGCAGGTTCGTCTCGAAATGATTCGGTTCCTCCCTAAAATCTCGTAACATTCAACGCGGTGAGTCTAGATCGGTAAATGTGTCCCGAATCATGCAGTCATCTCCAAGACTTTGCAACGTATAGGCGCGTCAAATGTGACCCGTACGTTTTCTGAACGTTATCATCGAATCGCTCGGTGAACCCGCTCTTAAAAGTCTCTTAATAATAAACACCCAGGAACGGTATACCATTCCTAGATCCTCGGTCGAGCCTTTGGCTGCGTATGCACAGCTTGCATAGCATAGGAGCTCGCCTCTATCAACGCTTGTATATATATATATATTAAAAAAATAATATCTAAAGAAAAGAGAAAAGAATATAAGAGAAATGACCACCGCAGCCCGTAACCGGCTATTTGATAATCGACAACGATGCGATCGCCAGATACACGACCGTAACGCGTCAATCCACCGACGAAAATCTCTGCGAATCTCTGATACGAGCACAGTACGGTGCACCATGAAAGAAGAAAAACCGCAAAATTTTCGAGCAAATACTGGCCGATTATATCTGACGATCAATCATCCAGTCAGCGAGATACCGGCGCACAAAAAAAATCTACCGCGTCTAAACTCGACGTGTCACTCTCGCGGCACGCGGATAGATTATTTGTTTATTCGTTAGTACGGATTTCGAATGTTCGCGCGCTCGGCGCCGAGAAACGCGCCTGTAGTCGCCGTGGTTCTTCTACTGGTTTCGTCCTTTCGACTCGGTTCGCGCCGGCTGCCGCTTGTCTTGTGTTTATCACAGTTCGTTGCCCGCGACGTCGTCCCTTTCGTCGCGATGACGTTAAAACAGGTACGGCGACGGCTCGCTGAAGCCGCAGTCTTTGCAACTCCTCTGCGAAAAAACACGAAAATGTTTGCATTCAGTAAAGTGAGTGAGAATCGAAATGATAGCGGCTCGACGCCTCCTGCGAGCCTGACCCTTGGTCGTGGTCGCGTATTTGTCTGCGATTCTTCCGAGTCGTTTCGAATCGCCCATCTCTCGATCCGAAGAAACACAGATATTCAGCATGCAGAACTTCCTAACAACGCGTTATCGCCAGCTTCGCGATAAGATCAAGCATATTTCGGGTGTGGGGCCTTCGAAGTAAAGTTCCAAAAGTACGCGGGGATAGATTGTAACCCCACCTCGACGCGGGCCTGTCTCAATTAACCGTCGCGACTACATTTCATTCGTCTTCAGATTATCAAAGATATGAACGTAGTGTCCGTACTGGACCTGTCATCGCCGCCCTTGATGGGCAGGATCTCCATCGTGAGCGCGAAAATAATGCAGTTCCCTTACGAGCATTACTGGCGAAAATCCATCGAGCACTGTTTGCCCGTGTGCTATAAATCTCGGGCGACGGTGAAGCCGAGAACGAGCCCGGCTAAGTTGGAGGTTGACGGAAGAAACGCGGAAACGCGGAAACGCGGAAACGCAGACGGAAAGCGCGAGAATTGAGAATCATGGAAGCGTGACACGTGGTAGCCACTGATATAAGAAGAGGCATGTTCGAAGATACCCCGGAATTCCCTTTGAAGCGTTTGTTGAATACGGAAGAAGGGCGTGCGAAAAGGTGTACGCTTAATTACGAACAGACGGTGAAAGCTCCAAATTCCCCTGCAGAATTTTGCACATCGAAACGTTTCGAATCGTCGAGAGAAGGATGTTCGTTCGTTTGAGTGAATTCTGATCTTGTAATCTATTCTAGGCTGCGATATATTTTCTGACGACGCTTAAATTGCCTTTGATATTAAACATCTGATTAGTATATCGACCTTGTTGATTGGAACGCGTGGAAAAATCCGTCGAGCATAAAGGTGAAGACCAATTCTTGCTTACCACTGGATATTCTTCGGTTAGGCCGTATTCACCCAGACGATAGTACACTGACCGATTCTCCATGAAGCTCTTGAAGTCGTATCGCGGCATCGTGGGCACCCTCATTTGCCAGAACGGTTCTCTGATGTTCGCTCCCAAATTCAGTATGTCTCGTTCTCTGTAATAAACGCGAACCGGTGGCTCCGGCTGCGAAGCAAAGTTTCAGTCACCGATTGCCCTCGGGCGATCGTCGAAATTCGTTAAACTCATCTTAGATTCGAGCTTGTACCTTTTCCTCCGGTTTGGGAGCTTCTACGGGCGTTTCTGGCCTGGAATGAGCTGGCGTTTGTTCTGGTGTCGTCGATTCGATAGAAGGCACAAAGCTTCCGACTCCACTGGATTCACTGCTCGTGCTCGGTGAAATCGGTCCACAGCCAGTCAATGTTCTCAAACCTTGCTCGTACAAGATTCTCGTTCCTAACACGCTGAACAGCTCGGGCTCCAGACCAGAGAGCGGTAGGGCTATCGATAATGCCATTTTATGTTCCTTCTTTCGGAGTAATCTTTCACGAAATGGTTGTTCTTTGAAACTTGTACGTTGTGGCTTCCAAATCTTTCAATTTCGCCCTCGATGTCGCTTAAATTCAGACGATCGTCCCCGATAATTGGCGATCGTTTCGACGTCAACCGACAACTAACTGAAAGCCCCTGGGGTGTTCTCCTTCCACCTGCAGGATTTGTTTGATGATATCTTGTTGTCCGTGTGCGCTTGGTTTGATTGTATTCGAAGGTAAACATGACCTTGTTAATTTCAATTGGAATCTTCACTGTCTTAATCACGGTGGTAGTGTGGTAGAAGTATTCTGTGTACTTTCCAGTTGCTTATCGAGTTTAAAGAACGTCACAACAGATGGGTGATAATTTATGTTTAAATTCTAGGGTGAATTGTTTGTAATGAACAGGGAAAGTATTGCTAGCGTGCTGCTTCTCTAGTGTAGGCACTTTGTAAATGGAGGTATTGCTCATTTCCATGTAAGATTGGCATTATTTCTGCCACAGAAGCAATTACCTATTACTTAACTTAATGTCTTAACAGAATCTGTAAATGTTTCGCTTTTTCAGTGATAAAGATGGGAACGATAAAGAGGTATTATCGACGGGAATCTCATGATCCATCGCCGGTAAACCTTTGCAGTTCCAGTCTTTATCGGTAGTCGGTACTTTGCTACGTCGGTAATATGAAAAGTCTGCGTTTTTATCGACTGTTGCACACTTATAGAAGGAATCTGGGTTACCTGATCCACTTTACAATCGCATTTCACTCAGATATTCGAACATTTCTGTGACTATTAAGTGGTATGCCGTTTGCTACTGTTATTTCTTCAGGACTTCTGTTACTGCACTTGTCTCTTGTCGCACATGCAACATTCTCGTGTTGGTAACACAGATCATTCTCTGAGCGATGCTAGAGGGATATTCTCTTGTTGTTCAGTTTGGCCACTAGGTGCTTTTTCACTTGACCTGCTCTTGTAGGGTATTTTATTTTTCTTTAACTTTTCAAAGGAAAAATAGTTTGTGATAATTTTGAAATGGCAGGTCACATTAATTTTTACACAAAATTTCACACGATTTCCAAGGTTATACAAGAATTAGTCAGGGAAAGAAACGGATGTTACGACTTTCTCGCAAGTGGCTGGTACACCTTTCAGTTAATATATAAGGACGATCCAGGAGATGTATCAGTGTGGTCCGGTGCTACTCAGGGACATCTACCTAAAAAGAAGACCTCAGGTTTTCCTCCTCATCAAAGGCGGGGGAGATATTAGTATAGTGGATGGATGATGATGATGATGATGAGATAAGAGACAAAACAAAACAGGGAAAAGAAAAGAAAAGAAGAGAGAAGAAGTAGTTAAAGTTCCTTTTTCCCCCCTTCCAACTTCTGTTGTTACTTACTTACACCCTCTGTTTGTTCTCTCTCGTGAGAGAGAGAGTAGTTGAAAAACAACAAGTGTTTTTGTTGTTGTTCCTCTTCGTTCTAGACGAGGTTGAAAATAACGCAACCAAGGAAAATCATCATCATCATCATCCCCCGCACCACAGCAGCGCAATAATTTCCCCAATTGCTTCGCTCCCATGTTTGTTTCCCTCCATCGCCCTCTAAAACAGACGGGCGTGTCGTTGTCATCTCAAGAGAGAGTGAGTGAGAGAGAGAGAGGGAGGGAGGGAGGAGGCTCCTTCTCTCGAACTTTTAGCATTAACTAAAAACACTGATGACTGTAGTAGACTCAAAGTGACACCACCACTTTTTTGCAACTTTTTGGAAACACTGTAAGGTACACGTGGCACCGATGCAGTGTATTGCATTTCTCTGCTGTACCGACCACTGACTCTTCATCGTCGTTTCTCTGATGCGCCGCTAGAGCATCACCACCCCAGTGCTTTTGCAACCCCTATTCAGGGTGTTTGCTGTATGCACTTTATGGTCTATTCTCCCGAACAATTCTACGTTGACTTATACTTCTAACCGTAGCCATTAAATCAGATGCTTACACATAACCACTATGCATTTGACTGCATATAATAAAGTAAAGTTACGGGGTGGTTGTAAGTGCTTCTCTGCGATAGTGGAAGAGTTCCTTCGCTTATTTCGGGCACATCGATCGAAGCGAAGTTTGAAAGAGCCTGCTCAACTTCGACCTTCGAACTTCGATGTTCGCGAAACCGAAGGGAAAGTGTATCGTGGGACTTGCGTTCACGCGTTATGGCGAACCTGCCTGACCATGTATAACGGGTGTCGGATTCGAGCTGGCGGAATTACGCGACCCATCCGGCGGCCCTAGCAACGCACATGCGCCCTTCTTGGACTCTCGTCTCTCCAGTTTCTCTCTCCGGATGGTTGGGGATTGGCCCGGAGTAACACCCCCTCATAATGGGTTCACCCGTCCGCGCCGAGCGCGGGAGAGCGACCGAGAAAGAGACTGCGGGAGGGTGGACGGGTGGCAGAAGGAGAGGGACCGAGGGAGGGAAGGAGAGAAGGAGTAGCGGAGGGTAGAGAGAGCGGAAGAATGAGCGGGCTAGGGAGAGCGAGAGGATGAAAGACAGGGGGCGACGGGAGGGAAGAGGGCAACGGAAGCCATATTGATTTCCCTATGTTTCCCCGTATTGTTACTATAGCGCCCGGTGAGGGCGCGAGGAGAAGGCAGGTACCACCCTCGTCAACCATCCCGCGGCAGCCACCCTCGACAGCCACCCCACGCAGCCACCCTGTTCTGTTCTTCGAACCGACGCCGCTCGTCCGACGAGAGGCTGCGCCGGTGGACGTGGATTCTCTTCCGGTTTTTCGTTTCTTTCCCTCCTGCTCTTCTATTTTTCTTTGCGCGCCGCCTCCTGTCTCGCGTACGAGCTTTCATCTGCTATAGCCTTGCTTTTATTCCGGTATCAGCTGTTGCCGTTGTCACCCCGCCTCGAAATGTCAGCACGGGGATCTGGATATCTTAAGTTTCGCGAAGAACAGTAGGGTTCTCGAGTATCTTGTCTCGTGCACGTGATTCACTCTCCCAAAATATCCCCTACCGTGTCGCCATACGTCCATCAACGGGGTCGTTGGCTCATCGTGCACGCGATACCTACGTTTCGTGCGTGGCTAAATGTTTCTCCTAATGTCGAAACACCCCAATTCTCGTCGCCCGGGGATGGTACGCGGGGCACACCTGGGTGGTCCACGGACGAGATATCAGCTGCGAAACTTCCCAGACGCGCACCGTTTTTCTGCGCCCTGTCCTTTGCTCTCCTCCGGGAAACAGGACGGTGGGAGCAGGGGCGAAAAGGAAGGGTGGCAATGAGAGAGGAAGATAGCGAGACCGTGTGGTTGTTACCTAGTGATGCATGGCTCGGTAATAGCTACAATACAACCAGCTTACAAGAGGGGTTCCGTTTCCATCCCGCTCGGCGACTTGAGATTTATTGCTCCCCAGTGGATTGCGGATTCCCAGATTCTCCGGTTGGCCCTTATAAATGACTCCTATTAATTGACCGTGGGGCAAGAGAGGAAAACAGTGGAAGGGACCGAACGCGTATAAGGCGTATACCAATATCAAACGTCGAAAATGGGTAACCCAATCTCGTGGACGATTCCGCGAATGTTCATCCGATCATCGTGCTCGATGCACCCTGCACGACAGCGACTTGGACGCTGCTGGTATTACGCGACGCGTCGAAGACATGCTCCCGCTTTAAAGTGCCAATCAGGGGATGAAAAAGTGAGGCGGAAAGGAGGTGAAGGCTGGACGTTGACGAGCTCGTGCCCGGGCCACGTGTCCGGTGTGCGTGAAGAATGAAAGCAGACACACCCACTGTGCACGCGAGCGCAGACCCCCGTGACCGTGCGCGGGGAGCCCCATAAACGCGATCCCCGGCACTAAAAGCGTGCTAATGCACTTAATAGCGAGTTGTCGTGCGTGCACGGGCCGCTGCGTGAGAACACGCGTGGGCGGGGTAGTTGTCAAAACACACGTGGAAATTGCGCGCTGTACCGCGATCTTGTTCCCTCCGCCGTGGCCGGGATTCGATCTGACGTTAATCGCCGCGTCGAAGAGATGGACGAGATCTACATCGGATCCCTGATGCAGGAATTTATGGCGCCTCGTATCCTGGGCACGCGGGCGGATGATCGCCGGCCAGGCGCAAGGTGTTCCGACTCGTGAAATTTATGTAAAATCATGCACAGTGGGCATATGCGTGGCTCGTGGCCGCGGTAACCGCGCGTAATAACGTAAGATTGAAGGTCGCAGGTAGCAGGCCATCCGGCGCATCCTCATAACATGTAAAACACCAGGATTACGGGGATAATAACGAGCCAGGGTCGGTTTGTGTTTGTAAAGTTTAACAGACACGCTGGCATTCGACCGTCTGTACGGGGCGCTGGATTGGCCGAGCGAGGGTGAAGGTAGGTGGCCGAGATAGTCGGGCGATAATGAAACGCCATGGCGGATCGCAGGCTGCCGACACGACCACGTAATTCCGCTGGCCCAAGTCCGCGCCGCGCTGGAGTGGACACTGGGGATTCTCCGGCGCGGTACACCCCCCGCGGCTTTAATATCGCTTTATTAACCCACTTTGGACGGTGGGGCGCAGCTTCTCTTTGGGATCCTCGTGACGGAGCCGATCGTAACCCATCTGGAGGAAAAAACACCCCATTGTCGCCTCCGCAGCCATAACGCCTCAGTTGAACATGGTATATTGGGAAAACTGTTCCATGCTTCGCGATACGATTGAATACGAAGCTCGGATAGCTTAACGCGATTCTAAACACTCGAGTCCTGGTGGACAGCCATCCGAAAGCTTCGCCCTTTGAGGATTCGGTGGATGGATCAGGGTAGAGCCGTACACGCCGCAATTATCGCTTTGATGTCTGTTGCGCTCAGTGCAGCGTCCGCTGTTGCCGCGAAATCACGGGAACCAGCTCGTTAATCCCCGATACGCCGGCTCCCCGGTGGATATTAATTTTTGCATCTTCATCAGAGGACCGAGACGTCTTCAGCACAGGGTTCGTTGCTCCCGGTGGGTCCTCTTTGTGACCGTCACGCGCTTTGTACCGGACACCCCGTAGACGCGGTGAAGATGTCGCAAATTGGATCGTGTATATAGCCATAGTCGTGCAATATATCGCCGGGAGATCCGGCAATCCCACGAAACAAGGCTCTTGAATCACCGTACGCCTGACTTACGCGGGAGCCGGCTTAACGGACCAAGCCGGCTTCGTTTGCACAAACGAACCCACCAGATGTCGATCTGAATATTTCACCCTGCCTCTCGGCGCGCTCCTTGATAAATGTCGTCGTTTCTTTCCCTCCCTGAGACGACAGGCGACGCGGGCCACGTTAAACTTCCTCCACTGTCTCAGACGTCGCGCTATTCCCACTTCTACAGTCCTCTCTCTGCGCACTTCGCCCCTACTTAGCTCGTTTCATTTCGGGGCGAATCTTCTCTGGTGGCCGAAGGGCCTTCGATTTTCTCCGTTCTCGCTTATTCGACGGTTCCCCGCGAGACATTCCGTGGCTACGTCCAAATGATTCGGGATCAGCCAGCAGCGAGCCTAGCGTAGGAGAAAAAAAAATGTAAATCTGGCGCAACCCCTTTTAATCCACGGAGGGAGGGAGGGAGGGAGGGAGAGAGAGAGAGAGAGAGAGAAACAGGGGCTCACTCCCCAGCCGATAGGCGGGGGATTATCACGGGGTATCATATGGAGCCTCTCGAAAGTGAACGAGAAAAACCGTAGGAACGACGAAGCCAGGGGGTGGAGGAGGGAGGAATAGAGGGAGAGAACATGGAGAGAACCCCATGGTTACCGGCGGCCAGAAGTGGGGCTCCCGTGGCGAGAAGCACCGTCAAATCCACCGCAAATGCTCTCGAGTACTTCTTCTTGGTCGGACGTGAGCGCAAGGGCGACCACCAGAGAGAGAGAGAGAGAGAGCACGTGGTACTTGAACCAGTTGGGGACCACCGAGAGTGGCTGCCCGAATGTTGCTTGGTTGCGCGCACGATCGGCCAGAGTAACGAGGAAAAAACGCCGAGCACCACGCCGGACCGAGAAATATATTGCGTTTATCGTGTTTGGTTTTTTTTTTCCTGCCACTTGACGGAAAGCAGCGCACGACAGTTCACGCGCAGCTGGGGCTTCAATCGCGCGAGAAAGAGAAAGCATCGCCTCTGACGAGGGTGGCCGCCGTCTACGCGTCTTTGCGACGCAGGGACGAAACATTGGGAGACTTTGAGGAAATTTCGGGGAACCGAGTCTGCTTTCCTGTACTATTTAACACTTTGTCTTATGCAGAGCTACTGCAACGGCGTATCCCGTCACCCCGAAGAACGGGTGGCTCGTAAGAAACGCCATAAAGGCGCACGGTCAGTCGGGAAGCAGAGTGTGGCGTCTCCCCGGGGACACGTACACGCGTGCATGAGCGTGCAGATCGCTCGAAACGTGCGCGAATAAACAATAAACACGGCCGTACGGAGACGTGTAGGTATATACACGCATCGGCGCGTATCGTTTCAACAGAGTCCGCGAGGCTCGGTTCGAGGGTGAGTCGGGGGTTGGAGCCGGTTTGTAACAAAATCAATAGAGGGGTGGCGCGCGAGAGGACACGCGGCAGAGACGAGTGGGGTGGCGAGGGAGGAGGGAGAGCCTCTGCGGGGGTGGTTTCCCTGGCGCAGGCGCAGTAAGAGTGGTGTGGAGGATGAAGGGCCAGGGGAGGGAAGACAAAACCACCCCGCCGGCTACTCCCACCCTCTGGATGAGGCGACGGACTGCGATGGAGTGCCTCCTCCTCCTCCGCCTCCTCTTTTCTCCTCCTCTGCCTACGGGCTACTCCAGCCTCCGTGTGCCTGAAAGTCCGGGGTTGTTTGCCCCTCGGAATGGTAGGTGCTGCCGTCGAATTCGAGGCGGCCAAGCCGCCAACATACACCCGGCTAGAACACGCGTAGCATCCTGAGTATTTTACTTTCGTTAGGACAGGGGAACGTGCTGTCGTGGAATCCACCGAGGGTTACTCGATTTATTAGGGGATGAACAGTTAGTTTCTGTGTTCATAGATGTTTTAAAGGGACCGAGGGTCGTAAGAATTCAGATGCATCGTATTTTGATAAGTTTATTTAACATTCGGCCATACTTTCAGTGATATCTCTTGCTCTTCAGAGGCAACGAAAACCAAACCCTCCGTGTCCTCCCTTGAGATATCATTACGAGCTACTAATAAAGTGCCATTCTTCCGCCATTCGGTCTAGCTCTCACCCTTCGAGGCATATTGTCACGCGCCCATAAGCGCGGCCCTTGCACGCATTATTTCACGCAGGGGAAGTCGAAAACATATTTGCCGTCGTCCCCGGGACAAATGCCTTGATTTGTGCCGAAAATCGGCCCAGCCCGAAATCAAGGGTCGCGATAAAAGCATTAGTCGCGCGGCTAAGTGTTTTCCCAACTTGTCCGGAGCCTCTCCCCCTTTGTCCTGCCCTTTTTCCTGCTCCTTCCTGGTCGTGTCGTTACATAAACGTTAGATCTCTGGTATCGACAGCTGGATCGACCCTTCTCCCTCCTCGAAATTCCTAGCCAGAAGCCTCCGTCTTCACTGATGTCTCAGGAAAATTCCGGAGTGATGTTGCATTAAGCAGACAGTTGACCGATTCGCCATCAAGCTGGAGCGTAATAAGGTCGTCGACATTAAGGGGACAGTGGTAAACGCTTCTAAAGGTCATGCTTCTCGAGGGCCAACGAGGAAAGGTCACTCGACTCCACGATGTCCGTTTAATTGCCTCCACGGCCATTGTTTCCGCGTGCATGGAGGAAATTTCTATGTAGGTACGTCGACTCGTCGAAACACTACCTATTTATACGTAACTCGTTGCCGCTCGCTTTGCCCTAGGTATCGGCAATTAAATGAAAACTGAATTAAATTCCTAACCCAGACCATCCGACGAGCGCTTTCGGTCGTAGTATCGACACCGCAAGGGATGGTAAGGGTGAACGGCGATAGCGGGGATGTAAAGCGAATAGAGGCGAATAGAAATAGATGAAAGTAAGTGAAAGAGAAACGGGGGTTGGGGGTGTGATAGAAGTCGGGAGAGACAGAGAAAGCCGGGGAGACGGAGATAGGGTACCGCCTCGTCCGACAAAGGACGACAGAATCTCTTTGTTCTCGCGGCTCAACGGCTTCGCTCCGTGGCCGCGATGTTTTGTCAAGGTCACTCTCATTCACCCCCTTTGCCTTCGTCCTCAGTTTTCAACTCGCCGCCGACGACACACGGGCAGACGTGTTTCACCCCGTTTCTAATTATCTTGGGCTCGTGGTCCACAGTCGTCTGTCATTCCTCCGCCTTCTCAAAGTCGCTGAAAACATCACCGAGCGAAGACGCCCTGGAAAGTTGGTTAGTGGCGTTCAAGCTCCTCTTTCGTGGTAGGGGTGGAAACGTCACCATAAACAGTAGGCACCGCAACGTTGGTCGCCAGAGAGACTTTGTGAATCGTTGACACCGTGCTCAAGGCGATCGTCCAGGGGTACATCCAAGGGATAGACTCGACTCTTTGCTGACAAAAGTGTGACCGAGTCCATCGTACTTACTCCGCTGGTGAGCTGGTTTTTGGGATTGTCGTTTCTGAATGGTGACTTTAGCCCCCGCGTATGAATGGCATTTTCAGATATATACCCGGCAACTCCCGTGCCCTCTCCTTCCCCTCCCTGCCGTTCGCTCTTTCACGGTTTGGCTTCTCTCCGCGCGCTGGACCAACGGTCCATTGTCGGCTCGGACTCAATGGATGATGCTGAAGCAGCGGGGGCGAGAAGAGGGGGAAGGATTGTCGTTGTAGAACTGTCCTCCTCTCTTCCACCCCGCCACGCCGCGCCGCGCCGGCCAGTTCAAAAGGAAATGAGGTGCCCCGGACAGGACCTACCCCAACGAAAAAGAAGCCACTGGGCTGCGCGACGGAAAGAAAACCTCCCTCCATCCCGCGAATGACGGACATTTCCTCTGGGTCGGTCGCCTTCGACATCCTCTCGCCACCTCTTTTGCGTTCCTCGGAACGTTCGTTCTCATTCTCACGTCAGCCCCGTCTGATCTATTTCCACCGCGACTACGCGCCTCGAACGTAATATGTACCTATATCCCGTCAGACATTTCCGCTGGAGTTCAAGGTGACTGATAATCGGCAGTGGTAGGCTTATACAACTGGGTTTCATGCCAGCTCGAAGTGAAATGTATCAGCAACAGAGGAATAGCGTTCAGGATTCGAGGGATCGAGGGATCGTGGAATTAAATGCGTCTTGATCCTCCCTTTATTTCGATGGTCGCGTGGCGCGCACAATGGCGACAGGGAGGTGCGGTTCGAAGGAATAAAAGAGAGATCCGACTTTGAGACGAGTCCTCGATCCTCCAGGTGCTAGGATACACGCGCTGGTCTGTCCAGGACCTCTTCCTACGACTACACCGCAACAGAAGGAGGTCTTTTTCTAGGGATCGCACCTTGGCCATTCAATTTTCACGCCACCTACGATTTAAGTTACTCGGTGGACAAATCCAGGTGCAACTTATGCACCGCCGTTCTTGCCAGGTTTGCGCCTCTTGAGGGTAAAAATAACAGTTCGGTTATGTTCCCTGCCACCCTTGGAACTTGTACATTTGTTTGTGCCCATGTAGCTGTGAATACACGCGGGCCATGTTACACTATTTACCTACATATCTCCAGGTGTCTGTAATCCCAAATCCACTATTTTTTATACCACGCCTCGGTTTGCAAGAAGACGCGAAAATTGTGGGGGAATCTGGTTGAAAATCTTTCACGCCTTGCAGGCCTCCTGCTGCCAAGCGACAAAAACCGTAGACGCAGAGAGTCGAAGTCTTCGTGGAATGTTCGAAGGGCCCTTGGCCCCGCACCCTCCGAATGGCCATCGAAGCCTCATCGGTTCCGGTCAATTTCGAAAATTCAAGGAAAAGCCGTATAATTGAATGGCATTACGCGAAGAGAAACGCTCCGCTTTCAGGGCTCTTGCTATTTGTCGGGGGAACTTTATTGGGGACCTTCTGAGACTTCTTGGTACGCGATGAATGAATAAGGGGAAGTCACGTTCAAAGTAGGAGTATATCTTCCGTTCATTAGGTTAGCTCCGGGGATGAAACGCCACATATTCAGAAAGGGATAGGGGGTTAGCGGGGGCAAAATTAAAGATCGAAGTTTGGGAGCGGTGAAAAACTAAAGGAGGGCGGGGAGGTGGGGGTCACGTCGGATCTGCGAATGAAAAAGTTGCCTTCCCTTCTTCCGTATCGAGGAAGATAACGAGGCGTGGACCTAAAGTGACACCTGAGGTGAGGTCGTGACACGTTACGAGGGTAGGTAGCTGTGCTAGACATCCATCACTCCTTTGTGCAGTCGTAGAGTGACACCTGGTTCTTAGCCTTCCCTCCCCCTCGCCTCGCCGGCACAGTACACCCCTCAGCTTCTTTTGAAAGTTTGTTCGACGGCCACCGTGGCCGGAACCACCCCCGAGAACACCCTCGAGCAATGACGCGTAGCGGTTTGAAAATAAATAAAAGTTCACGGAGCCTTAGGTGATCGCTAAGTCCTCGTAAAGCTGGGATTATATTTATTGATGACGGTCTATCCTCCCGTTGGAAAAAATTGGGAAAAAAGGATTTGGGAAATCGCAGGATGGATTGCAGTTGGTGATTGTGGGGTGAATGTTTGTAGTTGTAACTTCATTGATTGAATGAGGTTGAACATTGTGGTATCAGGAGCAAACCGTCATTTGCTTCACGGAGACCACATTGACAAATTTGAACGTGGTCACATTGTCGTTACAGGGGAATCGATTCCGGACGTTACAGGGCGAAAATTTCTTCATGTCATCTTTTAGGCTGCTGAGAAGCCTGAAAGCTATATCCTTGGGCTGTATCTTCGAATATCTTTTCGATGAATTTACGCCATTGCGAATCTCTACACTATTGCGAAGGGATGTGTTAGAAGAGACGAAAGGGTGGCTCAGACAGTCTATCCCGCGGGACACATTAGCTGGTTCAGTCGTTTAAAAAAAAAGGGACCTGGAGAACGGGATCCTGTGTTCACCCTCCCGTCGAGAGTTTCCTCATTGATCGCGTGAGCGGAATCCAGGTGTCCTGGTCCTCGGAGACCTTCATATTTCAACTCGTCAATGGCGAGGAGGGAGCCAGGTGCAGGTGCCCGACCTCTTCCACGGCGGATCCTGGCGACCGAGCAATAAACCGGCTGCAAACGGAGAAAGGAGGGTGCGCGGGCGGCGAGACGAATTTGCCGGCTTGGACCTCCTGCTCCTGCACTCTGGAACGTTGCCGATTTTTCCAAACGATTAGAGGCATCCACCGTGAAGGGGTTGACACGCGACTGGGATTGATGACGGCTCGATGAAACGATGCTTCCCGACTCGCCATTTTGGGAGGGTGTTGAAGCTCATCTGGTAGCTTCGGCAGTTCGAGATCTATCCTCGTGTTTCGATCAAGAGTGAAACGATATCGAATTAGTAATTTCCTGAGGACGGGAATGATTCCTTTGGAACAGCTCGCCGCTGGAATACGTCGATCAATCGGCACCTTGGCGACTAGATTCCAGGGCACAGGAGGCAAGGACAGCGTCGAAGGAACTCGTCAGTCTCCACTGACAGAAGGAGGCGTCAGTTCTCATTAATAACCGGTGACTCGGCGTTTATATAAATAAATTGTACGCGGTCGCAGCCACTCACCTGCGATTTGGTCGATCGCTCACTATCCTGACGTGAAAGAAGCCTCGCCGCCTCATCCACCCACCCGTCCCTCTCTCCTCGGGAATACACCGATCCATCCAGTGGCCTGTTCGCGTTCAGCCCTCATCCATTTCGTCTCTTTCTCCCGTTGCCCGTGGCCCGCGGCCTCTCTCTTCATCTACCTGGGGCCAGGGTCCCTTGGTCTCTGTTGCTCGCCAGTGCAAGCTTCTCAATCGGAATTCCAAAAGGCACTAGAGCAAAGCAGTGCGCGCCAGTGCCGGGTCTATGAATGCCTGGCCCCCGATGCTCGGTCATTTATTTCGGCGGCGGTGTACTACCCCCCCCCCTCCCCTCCCCCCTGAAATGGTCGAATGAATGCTGCAACCATCCCCCGCCACCCCACCCCCGTTGCCTTGTCTCGACACGGAGTTAGGATCGTTTTGAAAATCGAGGTCGAGGGCCAGCCCGACCAGCAGTCTCCTCCGTCGCTCCTCAGACCCTCCTCGCTCGCTCGTACCTACCTCCTTCTGGCTCCTTCTTGCTCTCCCGACTTCGCTCCGCGCTCGGCGAATCCCTCTCGAGGTATCGAGCTTCGTGCCGGTGAAAAGGACCGGGTCGTCGACGACGACGACAACAACGACGATCTGGTTTTTTTACCCGTTGCCTTGCTGCCTCGCTGCCTCGCTGCCTCCTTTCCTCTCTCTTCCACCGGTGTCTTCCTCGAGATGACTGATGCGCGCTGGATAGAGTGAAGCCGGCACGAGGATGCTTCAGACCCTCCGGGAACCAGGGCTTCTTCGCGGAACGCGAGACGCCCGCGCCGAGCCGCTGCGGTGCAGGAGCGCGCGAACCGAGAGATCTCGCATTCTTTACGCGTTTTTAATCGCGGAATTCTTGTGAGTGCGAACGGGAACGTGGAGCATGGACCGTGGCTTAGGCTGGAAAGGTCCAAGCCCTTTCCAGGGATCTATGCGAGTCGAACGGAGCGTACCGGGAGACACAGTAAAGGGGTGGATACAATTTGACATTCTTCAGTCGCCAAGCCGCGAGAAGAAACATTAAAGCTATCTTCAGCTACACGATGCGTCTTCATAACGGCGCAATAAAACTTCCTCTTGCCCTTAACCGAATGGGCAAACTTTATCCTGGAAACTGCAACTAACAGGGGCACCGTTCCTATTCCCATTCACGATTCCCGTGTTTGCTCCTTTTTCACTGTACAACGATTATTTCGGGGGGGGGGGGGGAGTGTAGTAAGGGAAGTTTTTCATTTAACCACCCCGTAACGGCGATCTACACGTTGCTCCGCTCAACGAGGAAGTATTTCGTTTAATGGATGTTTAATTTTAAGGCCGTGGAAAATGACTTCCATTAAGGGCCGATGGTTTCTCGGGTGATTATCCGTAGGTATTCCTTGGGCCACGGGCTACGATTTACTCCGCCTTTCCATCACTTTCCACCGGAGGTGCACGCGTCTATATAAGTCCCTATTGAATCCGATTCACTCGAACGGTTCGTGCATTGCGGATACTCGGTGGGGCGGGTCGATCCCGCCGTAAAATATTTAACGAGGCAGTTTCCCCAAGCGTCTTTGTAAACGTTATGAATATCGCAATAAAATATACGTATATATGTAGAAGGGCGCACACAAATGCCCCAGGACTTCGTCTTCTTCGCGGAACTCTTTCCTTCCTTCGCCCGTTAACTCCTTCATCGACTTCTCCACCCCCTCTGGCGAACTCTTTCTCCCTCTATTCCTTGCTTTCCCAACTGTCTCCGTACTTGCAGTTGTTCAAGGATCCCATAAAAACACCCTGTCGATCTCGTAACGCGGATAGTTTGCCCAACTAGGTACTCTGCATTATGCATCACTCTATCGTTCCCTACTTTCTACAGTTCCTTTCATCTCTTCCCATTGTTTCAGACGAACCACGTGGACCACAGAAATCTTGAACGAGGGTGTCGAGGTTTATCAGGCTACCTGGTGGGGAACTGCAACGTGCAGTCAATCTACTTGATGGGGATTTCTACGCCCAGCTCGGTGAGTGGTTCACCGCGTCAAATTTTGGCAAATATACTTTTCAGATACCCCGTGCACATTACGAATCCGATAGGTGTCGACCGAGGGTGTTGGTTGGAAATTAAGCAGACTCGATAGTCTCTTGGATTGCTCGCAGTACACGCGATAGTACCGGGGCCGCCGGGGCTTGATTCCGCTCGAATGACATGTTCCCACCGCGTCTGTTTACTCTCGATCCTTAGCCTGTGTTCGTTTAACTCCCGACTGGGATAAAGCTCGCAGGATCGCTCGGTAATTCACGAGGAGTTGTGGGTGTGAGGACGAGGTGGGGGATTGAAAAGGGGTGCGGCAGAGGTGCTCTGCAGAGGCGTGCACCCGGTAAGATTTAATGTGATCTCTCGCGTGTCCCCCCCCCCTCTCTCTCTCTCTCGTTCTCTTTTCTTTTCATTCGCCTCCCTCCCTCGTTGCCTCCCCAATCAGCCTTTTTCCTCGCGCACCCGTTGGCGCGCTCGTCCTTCAGGCATTTTCAACCCCCGAAAAGCCTCGTCTGCTCGGTCGAGAGAGGGACAGCCGCGGGAGGACCAGGCAGCGAGAGAGGGAGACGGAGTCGGAGGAGCAGCGCCGCGAAGAGAGAGGATGGGTCCTGAGGGTGGAAGAGCATCCCTCTCGGCGGCGTCACCTCGAGGGCCCAATTAGCGCCAGCACGAGTGTCATTCCGCCGCGGTTTCCGCATACTGGCTGCCGTTGACTGGCGTTTTCTGCGGTTTCGTTTCTCTGCCAACGTAGAGGTAGACCGTTATGCAGCAGCGTGCGTGAGCCAGATCTTCACCCCCTCCGTTCGAGCTCCTTCCTATGGCTGACTGACTGACTGGCTGGTCTCCTCGGTTTTTCTTCCTTTTTCATCCCCCTCTTGCCCGGTTGCCGCTGAACCGGGGCCAGGCCGTCTCCACCCCGCGAAACGACGGAGAGAGAGAGAGAGAGAGAGAGAGAGAGAGAGAGAGAGAGGGAGGGAGAAAGAGGGAGGGAGAGTGCATTATCCAATTTTCTAGCAGATATTTCACGATATAATAATTGGGCATTCAGCGCGAACCTTCCCTTCTTCCCCGCTCGCTGTGCTCGCCTTTCACCGAGGAGGATCGTTGAATTATATTCCCCGGGCAATGGGTGAGGGGTTGAGTGCAAACGGGCAACGAGCGAGGGCTAACCCGGTACGGGGCACCAATGGAAACATTTTCCATCGTAGAATGCGTTGGATACCGTAAGGATCGTCTCTCTTTCACCCCTCGCCTTCCCCCTTTCGTCGTCCTTTTCGTTATTCTTCGACCGGGGCTCCCCGGTTCCTCCGACGCTGTCTCTTGCAACCCCCTTCGCACAACCCTGCGCTACGCCTCCGCCGGTGCCTCTTCTCCGGTTATTTCCATAACGACACTTTAAGCAACGTTAATTATTGTCGGCGTAATGAGCTCGAGGAAGTCTTCCAAGATGCAGACTCGCTCGCTCCACGCTCTCCCGACTTCTCCGTTCATCTTCTTCTTCCACCCTCCCACGCGAACCAACCCCCCCCCCCTGTTGCCTGTTCGCCGAGTGTCAAAGGCTCCCTCCCTCTCTCCCTCTTTCTCTCTGGCAATCCTACGGGATATCTCGCGGATCTGCATCACCGCGTCTTTCCACGGAGCTGATCTCGTTAAGGGACCTCCTTCGTTCTAACACCGACGCCCGGTTGCGCCTTGTTAGCGCGTCTCGGCGAATTTAGTCCCGCGACCTGGGGCTTTTTCAACCCCACGTTCGATGACGATGCACCCAGAAAATGAGGTTTTAGGCTAGGCTAGGGGGGGGGGGGGGAGGGCGGGCGTCAGGTTAATGACCCGCTCTTGGGTAGGAATTGCTGAAATTGGCAATCGAACGTGCCGAAGTATTTCACGTTCTACCGCGCAGTGGATGCAACACCCGCCGAAACAATCTTGATGTTGCTTGTAATGTGAAAAGGTAGTTTATAGTTTATATTGTTATTCTTTGTGAAAGTATGTCTGTGCCATGGTAGGGTGCACCGTAGGAATTAAGAGACGGAGAGTCATCCCTTAAGTCCTGCGGAATTATTTCTCTTCGTGACGTTGTTGTGCCGAGGGCGACAATAAAGCCCGGCTTTGGGGCCGCTTCAGCTGTCGATCAGCCGCTGTCAGCTCGCATTTTATTGACCGTGGCTCGATCGGGGTTCGTTATAATAGCTGTTTCGGGAATCTCGAGCGTTCGCACGAGACCGCCTCGGGAAATCCTCGTGGAATTTCGCGGCGCCACCGTTTCCATCGCGACGAGTTAACAGGGGTGAGAACACCACCCTTCGTTCGATGCTCCTCTTCCCAAAAATTCTGATTCCTCTTCGTAATTGGTAGGCGGGAGGGTTTCACGTGAATCCCGCGCAGAGAAGGAGTGTGGAAATCGTAAGGCAGAACCGTCATTGCGGAGAGGCTCGTAAAAAGGAATTAAAGTGGGCCGAAAGTGGGAATCCACAATGATGTCGTTAGGCCCTGCCACCAACGGCGACAACTCTTTCCCGTTACTTGGTGTACCGAGTGTCATTCAATTGCACATCCCAATTAAATAACAGGCAAAAGGGCGACGTAGCGTCGCGTACCGTCCCGACGCCCCCTAATTGCGAGCCTGGAGGAGGCTGGAGGAGGCTGGAGCAGCCATCGAGGAGGGCTGGAAAGTTGAGAGAACGAGAGATAAACACTCGGCTGGGGGGCGAGGCTCACCGAATCGTGGGATTGTATTAAGGGAAACCGACGATCTTCTTCTTCAATTTGTATGTCCGTTTCTGCTGATTATCGAATCGTTCGGTACACAGAATTTCGGGAACAGGAGATTAGGATATTTTTCGCCTCGATCGAGACTTGTTGATCGAGAGTAACGCGTGATGGCTGGGAATATTAACGCGGTGGGTGGTGCTCGCATCCACGGCAGGGTGAAATTTCGAGTCGCCTCACTCCCCGGGAAAAGGGGTCGCGACTAATAGGAGGCACGCTGATGTTGCTTTGGAATTTCCGGAAAAAGGAAGAAAAAGTATCGCAACGCGGATGCTGGGCGCGTTTGTATACACGTTACGACGACCCGCACGCGGTTGGCACACAGCTCGCCGTTCCTCTCTTGTGCGGCATTAAATAGTAACGTAATTAGCACAGGCAAATGAACTAATTACCAGAATACGAACGACGAGCCAAGGCTGACAAAAGGGCTGGATGAATTCGTCTCGCTCCCTTCTTCGCCGCCGTTCTGGCGTCTTTCTCTCCGTTTTCCCATCGCAGCCGGTGCATCCCGATGCAACCGTGGGCGACGACTGCCTCGGCGTCGTCGCCGTCGACGACGCGGCGTGCCGCACAAACGGCCCTTCCAAGAATCGAAATGTTAATTAAAGGCTCCTCTCGCCGTGCTGAAGGAGGGAAAAAGGGACGCGACAGGCGGCAGGATGGGCGAAAGGGGGTGGTCGACGGTGGTGCAGAGATCTTCAGGGTCGTGACGCGACGGAGGTTCGCATAGTAGCTTAGCAGCTTAACCAGTATTATGGTAAACAAACAATAGTCTACTCCAATAGACTTTACCATTCGTCTACTTAAATTATCTCAGAGGACCTACTCACCTAATCGTCGATAGCTATCTACGTCTAATTGTAACACACAGAATACTTATAGTATCAGTGTCAACGTGTACAACTTTGAGACAATAGAATCCCATCACTATCCAATACCGATTCCAAGTTCCCGGAGTGAACAGAGTGATTTTCGCCGTAGAGGCCGTTCCTTTCAAGGCTCACGGAAAAAAGCACGTCTGCCCCTTTAGGTACGGCACTGGAATGCTGTCGGAAGCGAAGCGGAGGGGCCGCGGATGGCAGATAGCGGGCGGCGGATGGCGCAAAATGGAAACGCCGTAATTAGTATGCGCGTCCGCACGTTATGCACGCAACGGCACTCGGCTCGCAACCACCCTCGTGGCGAAGCGTCTCGCGCGCGCGCGCGCAGGCAGGAGTGGTGTTGCAATTCGCACTTATGTTGAGCAAGTGCAAGCAACACCGGTGACTTCATCGAGGCATGCATCTGGGCGTCCTTAACGCGTGTATGCACCTCACACGTACACGGGCACACGCTCTGTCGGCCGTGTGCGTGCCGTGGTCTTCGTCCTCGTCGTCGTCGTCGTCGTGGCACGCATCGTGAGCACGGCAATGCCTCGCGACGCGGAAGTGTCGCCGTTCGCACTCGCGCGCAAAAGAGTGCCTGCCAGTTGGCTGACGGAGAGATCCGCGAAAGGGTGGAAAGGAAGGGCAAGGAACCGCCTCGAGGAGCCTCGAGACGCACCGAGACGACTGCCACCGGGGCATCGTAATTGAGAATTTAACGGGCTCTTGGACGGTTTCGCCGTCCCGCGGAAAAACACCACCGCGGCTTTTTCGTTTCGTCACACGGCGAGCTGGGACTGTTTTTTCGCTTCTGCTTCTCCCTTTTTTCATTCTCTTTGCACGGGAATCGCGTCGCGCGGTCATTCAGCCTGCCCCCCCCCCCCACCGCGATTCGATCGGCACGGCGCGGCGATCGTTCTGTTATCCAATGACGATCGGGTGGTTCAAATTGAAGCCGCGGCGACCGTCGCTTTGCGACGCGCTCGACATCAAACGCGGACGAAATGCGTAGCTTTGCCAGCTTTGAGCGCATCCCGCGGCTCAGAGAGGAGCAGAATCCTCTTTGACGGTACTTCTTTGTCTCGTGCTCGGAGCTTTCATCATTAATCCCCGCGCGGCACTCGGCGATGATTCGCGACAATCAGCGGGAAATTAGCTCGCGAGCTAATTATCACGTGTCGTGCTCGCGTGTCGCGACGAGGATTGGCGAGGGAGGAGGGAATGTTGATCCTTTTCAGGTGTTAGTCGCTGTTCGAATCGTGAACTCGGTGGTTGGGGCGTTCCCGCGCGAGTTCCTCCGGCTTAATCCGCTCGGCGTTCGCGGATCAAACGCCAGGGGGGCGCCTCCGCGCGGCTGTTGCTCCCTTTTTCCTCTCGCGCGCTTCCGCGCGCGAGCCTCCCGCAGCTTTTTTCCTTTTCGTTTCGCCTTTCGCCGTCAGCGTGCCGCTTAATTCACCAGCCACCAGCCGGACGGCTGAAAAGGCCGCGTCTCTTTCTCCCGAAACTCTCTCGGCGAGCTCTTTTTGTCGCGCCCGATGCGTAGGAGGCGCGTCAAAGCGACCTCGCGTAACGACGACACCTCGCGCGGCCTTTTCGCCAGAAAGCAGCCGGCTGTTTCGCGAATCGCGCGCCGAACGTCGCGGTTACCGCGGCAGCGTTTCAATTGCCGCGCGCCTCGGCTGCCTGCCTTTCATTCGATTATTTCTCAGAGAACTGGGCGGGGGAGCGAGGGGGGGGGGGCGTGGATGCACCGGGCCGCGACTCGAGGAAGATCAAAGTCCTTCGATACTCCAGCTTCATCGCGGATAGATTTCCAAATCGAAATGGACCGGCACCTATCTTCAACCTCATGCTCACATCTTTCAGCGTGACAGTGCACTTTGCTTATCGATCTGAACTCCGAGCCGCGACGAGTGGCTTCCTTTCCGCGTTCGCGTCGTTAGCCTAGTTTCCAGCCGCTGCTCGCGAGAGAGTCGGGGGAGAACAACACGAGGTCCGGTGTAAATTAAGGGCTATAATTCACGCGCGAGTCTCCGTGCCTAATGAGAGAACGCCCCGTCATTCGGCGTCATCTGCAAGCCTTCGCAGGCGTCTCCGTGCCTCAGCGTATACCCAGTCCTGAAAATTGCTTTGTAACGCGGCTCCATCTATCACACAGTCTCGATGAGCCTTCGACGCGAACCCAATGGGATTTCGTCTTCCCTGAGAAAGTACCTCCCTTATTTTCTAGCTTGCCGTTTCGCGATTCTTGAAATCAGCCGAAATCCTGGGCACTCGGAGACTACCAAACGACGTTAAAACTTAGGAGAACGAGGTAATTGTTGGGCACTTCTGGGTTGAAAGACTGGCATTAGCATCCGAGACGATGCAGGGGACGTAGACATTTTTCTAAAGCGGGAAGAAATAGAGCAGAGCTGCTAGCAAGCTCAGCCAGCGGAACACAACGACACCCTTGGGGTCGCTGTTCATCATTGGCTGCACCCTTTCACGGTGCAGCGCGTGCTGCCGTCGCATCGCTTCATTGTTCATTAGCCTGCCGCTTCCGGTCGCCGTTGGCGGGGTCGAGCCTCGAAAAGAAATATATCAGCACTGTTCCGCTCATTGTCTTAACATTCCTCCGGCCTCCAATTGTAACATTCTTCCCTCTTCTCTAAATTGACCTGCAACGAAGCTCGATCCACGGCAATGCTGTCCAGTTGCAGCTCACGTCCGTCCTCCATTCCAGATTATCTTAATCAACAATCCCGTTGCAACTCTCTCGCCTTCGCTCCTCCCCAGTGGTCGCGACGCCGACGAACGCCTCGAAGATACTGCATAATGAAGCTGGGGGTGGTGGGCAGGGAGCGAGCAGGGTCGTCTTTCAATTAGTAAAAGCGAAGCGGCGGGGGCAGCGCGACGTGGAACCAGGCGACGCGAGCCCTCTGAACTCGAGGGGCGGGCTGGAGAACAGGGGCGGGGGGGGGGGAAGAAAGGAGAGAGCAGAGATGGAAACAGAAGAGAGCAGGTCGAGGAGGATGACTGCGTGAAAACGACACACGAAGACAACACTCTGGCCCGACACTCTCGGCCCTCTCGTTGTTAATCGTTGGTTGCACCCTTTCACGGCTGCGCTCTCGCGCACCACGTTCTCTCGCTCCTACCCTTTTGTCCATTAGCCTCATCCCGACGGGGACGCAGCCCCGGCGCGGCGTCCCCGTTTTCCATGGACGTGCGCCCCGAACCGAGAACGTCACCTGTGCCTGGAGAATTTCGCATAACGTGGCTGGCCAGGTGTGAAGCAGCGTCCTATCCGCCGTTTCTCGCTCCTGGCCCGAGCGTCTTCCGCTACGATGGGAGCATTCGCGGCGACGTGTCGCTGGCTTATTAAGAGGCCCCGCGAGGAGAACAATAAAACGGCCGGGCGGAAGCCCCCGGAGGTTTTTCAGCCTGAAGTGCCTGAGGTATCCTGGCATTGAGTGGGAACCAACTTGCCGAAGACGCTTCGAGACGCGACCCAAATGAGCACGCCCAGGGGATTTTGGATAACGAAGTCTTCGGGGTGTGAAGGGACCATTCCCATCTGCAAAATGAACGCCCACTGTGTTCGATAGCCTCGCGTCTCCCGTTGTCCTCTCGCTCGTTTCACGTCGATGCGTATGGAGGCAGGGGCTTATTAACAGCGGCACAAAGCAGGGGAGTATCGTGGAAAGCGAAAAAGAACATCTACGACGGGGACGTGTTTGCTGACGAGGAATGCTCGGCCTGCTCGCGAACAACAGACCCGTTATTTTTGACATTCCAGCCTGCGGGTCCTCTCGAATAAGAAATATGTACCTCGCTCTCGCATTAATCGCTTCATCGATGCATTCATTACTTGAGTCCATGACTTTAAGGGGGGTCACTCAAGTGAAAATGAACTACCAGTTATTTTACAGATAAAAATTTGAAAATATGTATTTCCATATTATTTTTTACGCTGAAATGAATTATGTAAGAATTAATACAGTGACATTTTTTTTTTCAAAAATTTAAAAAAAAATTTCGAAAAAATTATTCGATATTAAAATCCATACCCTTATCTCTGTAGTATTGTATACAAAGACTGCAAAAAAAATTTCAGCTCGAAAACTTCATGTTTGTCCGAATTATAAAGTTTTTATGTTTTAGTTACTACCCCAAAACTTAATTATAAAGTTTTTATGTTTTAGTTACTACCCCAAAACATAAAAACTTTATAATTCGGACAAAAATGAAGTTTTCGAGCTGAAATTTTTTTTGCAGTCTTTGTATACAATTCTACAGAAATAAGGGTATGGATTTTACAATCGAATAATTTTTTCGAAATTTTTTTTTTAAATTTTTGAAAAAAAAAATGTCACTGTATTAATTCTTACATAATTCATTTCAGCGTAAAAAATAATATGGAAATACATATTTTCAAATTTTTATCTGTAAAATAACTTGTAGTTCATTTTCACTTGAGTGACCCCCCTTAATCGTCGATTCGGTGCACCTTCGCAATCGCTCCCAACAGTCCCAACCCGCGCAATCGCGACGCGCGGAAATTTCTTGCGCGGCTTATAACAACGGCTCGCAAACAATAAGACGTAATTATTTGTTTCTCCGAGGCTGCGTGCACCGTCCGAGGAGCCCCGGTGGAAATGAAATTATTTTTTAAAGTACCTCGTTAAATATATTTCCCTTGTTCGCCCGTGAACCGCCGAAGAACGCGAGCCCCGGCGCGCACAAAGCGAGCCAAGGAATTAAACGAGCAACGCCGCGTTGCTCGCCCTTATTTTTCCCGCCCAAGCGTCGAAAGTTCCAGGTTTTTCCGCTCCCCTGACGGACCTTTGTCCGGCCACTGCGTCACCACGTTTTCCGCAGAGTCCAAGTTAAGTCTCGGACGACTGGCTGCTTCCTAAGCTTCTAATCAGTCTCCAAGTTCATAACCTCCACGTGCCCTGTTAATTTCGTCAATATTCTCAGAGCAGACTTTCCCCCGCCTCCGCGGATCATCGTTGCTACCCGCGAGCTGGAATTTCCCTCGTTTGTTCTTTCTTCGAACACCGCTGGGAAATACAACAAATACGGGACGAGGACTCTAGAAAGTACCAGTGTTACCGGGATTATCATTGTGCTCTAGAGTGGTGGCGATTAATTTAATTGCATGCACCTTTCCCTCTCCCCCCCCGCCCCCTTCTGCGCCTGCAATTCCCGCGTCCGTTCCCTCTCCACCGTGGAAGAAGCAATTAAGCACTTCGCGTGCCGATTGGCCGCACAATTAGGGTGAATTATAATATCGTAATAATTGCGACAATTAACGTTATGTACGAACTGCCCCCGGGATGCGAGGTTCCTCCTTCTCTCTCCCCGCTTTCATCCATCTCTGTCTCAGTTTCCCCGAGTTTCACCTGCCCCTTCTCCATTTCTCTTTCCCTCTTTTTTTTCGGCTTCTCCGTTGCACCCTCGTTCCCCGTGCAAAGGGGTACGTCCCTAGTTTGTTCCTTCCGGATGACGAGATGCTGAAGGACCGGACGCGATTCCCTCTCGCTGGGCCGCGCAATCTGGAGCAGGTGCTTCTTTAGAAAAATGAACATTATTGTCTATACGTGCCAGGCACTTGCCTGTATTTAATCTGTCGAAATGCCCAGCGTTGAAACGACCCAAAACGGGACTCGGAGTGCTCGACTTGGGGGTTTCTTCGGCGCGCCACGCGACGCGTCTCGGCCTCTTTCGCGTTCCAAACGCTGTGATTGCCGACGAGGTGGGGTCGCGCGGAACCTCGCCGCCCTGGGAAGCGAGGAAACTCGACGGCTCCGTCTGGAGCGCGAGCGGGAACTTTCGATAATTGAAATAATCGAAGGGGCAGAGGCGTCGGTGAGTAGGTAACGCCAGCGACAACAGCAACAGGGCGCGGAGTAATCGCGGAACTAGTTGCAAGCTCTCAAGCAAATTACTGCTGGATTAATTCGTAGGTACGTTTATCGACGGCATTGTGCGCCCATCGATCGCGATTTTCCCCCGAGGTGCTCGGCTGCGAGTTCTCCGCCTCGTCTCTCCTAGCCAGCCCATTCTACTGGCCGGCTCTCTTCTACAATTTCTTCAGCCTCCACCCCCTTTCTTGGTCCCACGGCACTCGAGTCGACTCGCAGCCGAGGATTTCTGGGACATTCGGGAGGGACTCGACCAGCAGAGAGGGAGAGAGAGAGAGAGAGGGGGGGGGCAGACTAGGAAGCGGTTGTGGTTGTGCAAAGGACAGGGTGTACTCGCGCGCATCTACCCGCTCGCAAACGCTCGTCCGTGTGATTGTACACGGAGCAACGTAGTCTGGAGCAGGAGCAGGAGCAGGAGCAGGAGCAGGAGCAGGAGTGCAGGACTTAGCGTGTAGGTACTATATATACAGAGGGTCTCCTTGCCCGAGCCAAGCCCGAGGGGTTTACGAACACAATAGTTTGAAATATTCGAGCGCCGGCAAGAAGTTGCCCTCGCGCCGGTAATTAACGAGTTTAAGTTTGGCGTCGCGACGTCCTCCTTCTCGCTCGCTCCGCTCGGCTCCTTCGTGCAGGGTTATACTCTCGTTCCACCCTGCCATAAGACTACTCCCCAGCATCCATTAGTCGAGTGCCACGGGAATTCTCCTTTTGCCTGCCAAGAAAACTGAAGATTCTATTTTTCTGCCGCGGTGTTCTCCGCCGCTCCATCGAGGTCTCGCGTCGACAGGGTGGGAGGGACGCGCGTGCCTAGTCAACAGTCCTTTCCCGGGTGGAGGACGGATGTTTCTAATCTGCTGTTGGAAAGGTGGACATCCTTTTGACTACAGTTTTCGAGGATTGTCGGTGTACCAGTGTGCAGGCAGGCGGCTGCAGTCGGAGACAAATCGACAAAGTTTGCCGGGTATTAGACAAAGTGACTTGCCAGTGGACGGGTATTTGGGGAATGGCTAAGAGGTTGGTACGGGAATGCTCGAGTTGCCGGGCGACGACTGGGAAGTCCCTTGGAAACTGTTCCTCCGCGCTGCAGGAATTCGTTGTGCTGAATTCTGTCCCGCTCCTCTTCCCTCCTCTCCCTCCGACTGCCTCTTGGGCGAAACGAAGATATTCTACGGAGACCATGCTCCTCGGGCCAGCCCCCGCCTCGCTACGGTGTTCTTTTCGAATCGATACTCGCTGGGAACTTAATTGCACCGCCCTGAGACGAAATCAATCATCCATATTTCTCGTACCCTGGCCTGGCTGAATTCTATCGGCCATCTTCATATTAAATCGTGGTTAATTCCCGAGCATTTCATCTTTGCATTTCGCGGAATCATCCCCGTTGAAATAATCGCGGGGCCTTCGCCGGATTAAAATATCACACCCTCCGACCCTGAATGTATGCAGATCGCGCACCCGCCTCGCGTAGGTATACATTCCCGCGCCCGCCAGGAACTCGAGTATTTATGTATTCAAATCCCCGCGCTCATCGAGTGGGGCGTTTGTTGGCTCTTCTAATAGAACCGTTTATTCTCGCATTAGCATACGCACACACGGCTCCGCTCGCATATGCCACCGACGGCACCGACACGATGCCTCTGGCCGAGCCCCAAGCGCGCTATCGATTAACTCCCTTCCTGACGTGCTTCGCCACTTTTTCCTAGTTTCGTAAGTTGCCTATGACCCACAGTGGTCAATTCACTTTTCCCGAAGGGCCTGTGACTTGTGGAATCTAGACGAGGTGATCAGAGGGTGCCCCCTACGATTTCCCAGGGCACAGGGTAAATGGAAGTTCAACCACCCTGTCAGCGACACCCTGGCTTCACTGTAACTCAATTAACCCTGCATGTCCGCGCGGTCGTAGCCCACAACTCGGACAAGCATCCGTGGATATCAATCGACCGGAAGAGAGCGCCGCGCGGTTTAAAGAGCTGGTGGTGGAGAGGGTTGACGGTGAACGAGGAGAGCGGAGGAGCGAAGGAGAGTGAGAGAGGGGAGCTAGGAACACTCGGCTGGTAAACAAACTGTCTGAAACACTCCGGGTCGTTCCATTCCATTCGAGAACTCGGCGAGCCCCGCAGGTCCTCTCGACGGCATTATCTCGGTACATATTTAAGTGCATGACATGAAGACTGTCACCCCCCCTTTCCTGGCGCCCATCCCTCGCCCCCGACGATCCCGCTCCACTACCCGCAAAACCAGCGCCGAGCGGAGTGCCCTCCGCAAAACTCATCCCTGCGTAGACTCGCCTCCTAGAAGTCCTCATTTCCCGGCTGCTGCTGTCAGACGCAGCCCTGGGCGGGTCATCAGATACTAGAGCTCGGATAATGCCGAATGGAACGTACACACGTACACACGTCCCTCCGCTTGTCCATGCACCGTATTCGGGGGCTGTGCGCGCGGAAAGATGATAGCCACGAGAATTAGAGATCGGTCTTTGGCGCCTCGGGGCACACGCGGTGGTCTGTTTATCCCGGACAAGGCGCGTTTTCGAAGCCTTTCGAATTCGCAGAATCAGTTATATGTATACACGTCTTGTTCACGTACCAAGTCTCTGCTCCTCGATGGCAGTAGGCGGGGAGGTTGGCGAAGATATTCGATCCCCATGCCGGGCGATTCGTCAGAAGGTGAGGTATCGAAGTCAACAGGCAAATTCGTACAAAACGTCGAGCACAATCACCGGCATGCTAAGGGCGGTCGGAAGTTGGCGGCTAGGTGGCAGAAGGAATGGGAGAAAGTGGGCGAGACGAAGTGCGGGCCAAGCCACTCTGTGTCGCCAGAAGGAGAGGAAACGACGATAGACCACGAAAGAGGACTCAATACCGATTCAGCGATTCCGGGTCGTTTAGCATTCCATCGACAATCCGGACCGTCGCGTCGGCTGCCGACAGGAAAGTGAGAGTCTCTCCTTCCCCACGTCCTCCTCCACTCTTTCTCTCTCTCTCTCTCTCTCTCTCTCTCTCTCTCTCCCACCGCCATTATATTCGTTTCTCGTCAGCTGACTGCTGATCGTTTCTGTCCCTCTTCTCTCTTACCCTTGCCTCCGCCGTTTCCCACCCTCCGCTCGCCCCCTCCCCCCAACCCCTAGTCGGCTCTGTCTTCCTTCCTCCATGTTGTCGCTGGTTTTTCCTCGAACGAGCTCCTCCTATCCGGATTCTAAGTCCCCCCTGTCCTGCCCCGTCGACATTCGAGGCATTGAGAGTGACGTCGAGGGCACATTGTCCCGACCTTCGGGGGGAACGGAATACGTTGCAGCCACCCCCGACTCGCGAACTCTAGACGTCGAACCCGCGACTTGGCCACGGAGACGAAGGTCACTGCGAAATTGCGGCCCCGCTCGAGTGTCTTGCTTCTTGTATTCTGCGAATCAATGCGATTGGGAGGATGAAGCGGTTCCCCTTGTCCCGCTGGTATACTGGGAACAGAGATACGTGGCGGCACTTGCGGTTTCCTTTCTGGTATCGTGATTTCTAGGAAACGCTACCGGTATCAGCGGGGTGTTGCGCTGCTGCCTGATACGATCGGGGCGGAGATTTTTAGCGATTTTCAGGATCAAGCGTTCTTGTTAGGAAGTGGAAAAGCAGCCCTGCCGATTTTCACGGCGTAATGTTAACGCTGGGTGGCAGGGGCGTAGCCGTTTAATTTTGTTTATGCGAGCACTTTGGAAGACGTAAACACGGTATCTCAATTCACCGGCGTAATTTTGCCCTGCCGCTTCGCTAGCTGCGTTACGATTATGGCGTAATCATATCGGATTGTTATTATGGCTGATGGCCCGGCAGGGGTTCGCCGCGAAGGGTGGCCAGGCTTATCTTTGAAATATGCTGATAGACCATCCTCCCCGACCAGCCGTGGCTCCCATCCCTCCAACCTCTCGTCTCCTCCTGCTCCTTTCTCCGTCGCCATCCTCGCCGCGACTACGCTTTATCGCGTCGGGGCGCAAGAAATTGCCGGAGGATCGTCCCCTCTCCCCTCGTCTTTTTTTATCACGGCCAGATTTTCAATTCGCGCCCTCGAGTGGCTGATTTTTCGATCTCACGCGTGCACGGGGATAAGTGTGCTGGGGCTGAAATCGCTTCGGTTACGCCTACGATATCGAAGACGCTTCTTCCTCTGTCCCCTCTTCCTCCGCTCGGAGGGAAGCCGCTTTCCTCTGTTAATAGTCGTAAGAAATTTTTCCGTCTCGTCGTCGAAAAGGCAACGCGTCAAGGAAGTCTTCCCACAAATCCACGGTATTTCGAGGGGTGCCATTGTCCCCCCGATCGAGTCACGAGCGACATCATCAGCCTCCTCGTCACGGTGACGTTCGCATTAGACATTAGACTACCAAATAAGTGGGTACGTGCCACGTCGGGCCTCGCAGAAGAGCGGGGGGCGGCCACCCCCGGGGGGACGCAATCAGAACGTTTCAATCAACGGTCGCCCCGTGAGGGCCGTCGAAATCGGGCCGCGCGAGTCGGTGGGGTGAGATCCACGATTACTCTGATAACCAACGGGCATTAAATCTTGGAGCGAAGAGGGCGGAAACCCCTTCTGCTCTTTGTCACTGTGCCGCGGTTTTAAGGCGGTGAGTCACGGGACTCGCTTTAAAGCGGATGCTGGGCCAGAATTGAAGGGGTCTCGGGCTTTATCGGCACATCGCCCGAGGACGTTGGAAATGTCGGTCTTCGGGGGACGATCGTCGTTGGAAATCACCCGCCAATTACCCTGTTTACTGGCTCTCCGGGGTAGAGAATCGCTCCAGCTGGACGTCGCTGGTACTTTCCAAGTGAAAAATCCAACAGCCAAGGACCGTTCGCTCCGCGATTACATTTGCAATTTCGCTCCTCTTGCTCGGGGAAACGACGGATGGGCAATCCGGTCCTGTGGAAGCGACGCTGAACACAGTCGTTCAGTCAGCCAGTCAGTCAGTCAGTCAGTCAGTGATTTTTGGTTCTCTGATCTTTCCATGTACACGCGCACACTGGGACCAGTAGTAATCCGTGCGGACGCGAATGAATGGTAAATGAATGGGGCGCGGCGCCACGACGAAAAGTTAATCACGGCTCACCATATCGTTGTAAGGGAGGCTTTTCGGGGGTGTAACAAGGGGTTGCCCCTTTGGTTCCCTTGATTACATGGGCGTATCTCGATCGCGGATGCAACGCACCCCCAGCAGCGTCGCTGCACCATCGGGGCGTTTTCGGGACCGTATTTGCCCGCGCACCCCCTTCCCCACCCTGTTCCTCCTTCTTTCCTCCTCGTGGCCCATATGGTGCTGTTTGTTTTGTCCGGCACCGGGCCCCGTTAGCAAGCAATTATCGGCGTGGTGACGGGGGCACGTCGCCACGGCTGGTCGCCTTGAAATTACTGCGATTACTCGGGGGGTGGTCGAGTCAATGGAATTCCGGGAATCGAATGGAACGTGTCGAGTTGGGGGGTTCCGCGCAGTGCTCTATTGTTTCCCGAATGAAAGATCACGAAACTTTCAAGCATCCCCAAGTTGGACGCAGTGGGCGAAGCTTGCCAGGATCCATGGGAATCTTTAGAGTCGTGGAACGTTTAAAATTTTAAAACAACGAACGTTGCGACCAGCCGCCGTCAATAATTATGGTAATGGCCAGCTGTGATCGCGGTGCTCGAGATCGAGTATCGTTCTCCGTGCATCGGAGCCTGATTAATTCGCAGGCCCTCGTAACAACAGAAGTCCAGCTGGCGGCGGAACGTAGGTAACAGAGTTCCCTGCTCGTCAAGTGGATCTTCAAGTGGCTCCGTCCATCTGATCGGGAAGATCGCGACGTCCGATAAGGAGGTCGCCTAGCCTTTGCATCTAGCGACGTATCGAATGATTTTTATCTCGCCGCTGTTGTCGGCAGCACTCGTTGCATCGGCGAAGAGCCGCCGCGCCGTATCAAATCAGGCTAAATGGATAGAAGGATGCGAAAACATACGGGGAGAAATTAATTTCTGGGAATGGCTGCCGCGCGCACCCTGCCGCCCTCGCCCCCTCGACGGATGTCGAAGTTTACGAGTTCGATCGCCCACAAAAGTATTTCGATCTTCGGCTCTATGCGAATTGAATCGCAGAAGCGCGGCTCGAGCAGCAACGGAGCGCTCCTTAATGAAATGGCGCTGCCTTTCCCGTTCCCCATGGGGCCGCCATTGTTTAGGAAGGTCTTGTAGTTTTTCAATAACTAAGATTGGATAGGGATACGGGCAGACTGTGCCAAGATATTGATACCGTAGAAGTCCCCGGCTTCGGTTCCGACGCGTTATATTTCCGCTCCGCTTTAATGATACTCCCGTCCACCGCGCCGCGCCGCGCCGCGCCGTTGCAGCTTCGCTCTGTAACGCGGTTGGGAGTCTCGTTGATCTCCCTTTTGTTCGTTCATTTCGCTCGGGATCGTCGTCCACGTTTCATTTTCGGCGAACGGTTACTCTCAGTGCACGGAGAGGGAGAGAGAGAGAGAGAGAAAGAGGAAGAGGAAGAGGAAGAGGGGCTAGAATCGTAGAGGAGGGAAGGAATGAAAAGTGCGTGGTGAAAGTTGCAGCTACGACCCAGAGGGAATGGAGATTCCGTGGTAGAACGAAGGGAAAGCGCTAAAGGGACCGTTCAAAACGATATATATTATCGGGTGTCGCGACAGAGCTCGGCAGGCGTTACCTGAAAAAGTCGCGGGGCGCGCGCGCGCGCGCGCGAGAGAGAGAGAGAGAGAGAGCGCGAGGTCGGCTGAAAACTTTCGAGGGGTAACTCGATTTCAGAGATTGTTCTATCGGCAGTGAGTGCCAACCGGCAAAGTGAATTGTAAAGTAATTGCATAAGATTAGTAGCGGCAGGCGCGGAAGCCACTCTGTCGGTTACTTCCAGTTCAATGAGTCTGAACGACTTTACTTTGATTCACCCTCTCTTTCCCTTTCTCCCTCCCGCTCTCTTCGCCCGCTCTCCTCGGCCCTCCTCTCGCCACGTCTCTCTTCCTCTGGTTCCCGCTCGGTTGGCCTCTGTCTTCGCCCTTTTCCACCCAGCCTCACTTTGTGTTCCATCTGCATTTCATCGAGCTAATTTGTTGAGATACCGCTTGCCAATATTTCAGTCTTTTTTACCCCATTGGGCTGAATAAAGGGAGGGAACAGCTCGAGCCGCGATCTCGAACCGGATAATTGCTTCCCGTCTCCTAACTCGGCAGCATCCGAGTCCTCTGACCAGCCATGCGCGAGCTCCACCCAGCAGATTCCCTGGCAGTTTTAGCGGGGGGCTAATTAACGGGAAATATGTGGATTTATTAGCGGACGATAATGGTTTTAGGGTGCGATTCACGATAGTTATGCGTACTTATTACACCATCATTCTCATCTTCTCACTTGGAGGAAGTTTTATCCAGTTCCAACTGTTGAAACTAGTGTGTCTACCAATCAGACTAGGTACTATTAGAGAAGCCTCACTCGCAACCCGCAACACCCACTCACGCGATTCTCTCGATACAACCCCGAGGATTCGCACAGGGAGACCCTCCAGCTCGAATTAGGCACGATCCATTAAGAGATTCTTCTTCCATTCTCGTCGCGAAGGCGAGAGCAACTAGAGAGAGGTGGAGGAAGAAAAAGGGCTGAAGGAGCCGAAGGAAATTCGCCGCGATTGAAACTCAGCCCTCGTCCCGAATCCAAGGACGTGTACGAGTGGAAATTCGCCGACTGCGAAATGGATTTGCGACAAGGTGACGCTGGAACGGACCAGGAATTCTGATAAGGATAGACCTCTCTTCCCGTTTCCCTCTCCATCTCTCTCTTTCTCTGTTTGGCTGCCGGCGCACCTCGGTCGAGGCGATTCCACGGAGAAAGACAGGCGAGTACGGAGAGTACCTACGGAGAGTACGGCGAGGCAGGGCTGGGAAAGCAGACGGAAAGAAGGAAAAGAGACTCGCGCGGACAATGTCCGAGTAATGGCCGCCCCGGGCTACTTTTATATATCCTGGGAGACCCGTTGAAAGCTAATGTCCGTGATAACGGCGCGGCCCCTCCGCGTTCACCAGCTGTACAGCCCTCTAACGCCTGTCCACCTTCGCCTCGCGAAATAAGCCAGCCAGAATTTAAAGGATACTGTATACGTCTTCAGGATGCAGTTCCGCGAAAGGAGTTTCGGCGTTGCCGGGAATGACGGATGCGCTGGCCGTATTTCCTGCTGTGCCGCTTTTGTGGCGAGCCGACGGGAAACGGCCAGGCGGCTGGTCATCCCAGACTTTCCCGAAAGCGCTGATAGGT
This sequence comes from Andrena praecox, assembly GCA_963932275.1. Taxonomy (NCBI): domain Eukaryota; kingdom Metazoa; phylum Arthropoda; class Insecta; order Hymenoptera; family Andrenidae; genus Andrena; species Andrena praecox. The sequence goes on along the minus strand of OZ010734.1, from coordinate 36,077,806 downwards.
AATTCTTCTGTTTGGAAGCTGATCGTGCTGATCACCAAACAGTTACTGTTTCTATTTTACCTTTTCGACGGCTACGACAAAGGGTTGGAGTTAAAATCATAACGGGGGCTGGTCGAATTTTCGAAACGCACCCTCGAGGACGCGGCACAACAGGGTACTACACAACGAGGAGCGATATATTTGTCGTGTCAACAATTTAGCGGAAAGTGGGGTGGCGTGGCACTCGACTTAATGCGCCGAGGCCTCGAACAGCGAAACGACGATGCCTTTCGAGGATCAGAGGAGGCGCGCAGCCCTCTGCCCGTGTCCCGTGTCCCGTGTCTCTGTTCTGTGCCATGGGCTTCTGGGGTCGTACGTGGGGTCGACTCTCTTCGGGGGGGTTGGCTAATGAAATATCCGTGCCAGTTTAACCGAGTTACAAGCCCCGTGAGCCACCCCAAAAGCGACGACCGTAGAGCGACGCTTCTCTCGTTGCAAGCACGAGGAAACATATTGTCCGCGAATAAACCTCTCCCTCTCGCTTCGTCAGATTCGTCCGGACCCACCCCCTCGTGCCTGTATTGTAGGAATTTTTGGAAACCGCCGCTATTCTGCGCACCGTTGAATCCTCTCGCGATCCACGCTGCAAGGAGTATACATATGTATACAGGTTGCGGTGGTCAGGTGTCCGTTCAAGCGACACGGGATCCTGTAGTAATGCAAAGTGCATCTTCTCTTCTCTGGACACCTGTTTCGGTTTCCCAAATCGTTCTTCTGAAAATATTCAGATTCCATTTAACACGAGGGTAGGCATCTCTAGATACCAAAGTTCCTTGAAGGATTAGGCATTAGGCCATTTTTTGGCTGACGAAAGACTTGTTCTTCTCCGATGGGATGTGGCAGGAATTAAATCACTCTGGGATCTTATCGACGCGTCGCAACCCCTCTTTATGGATGTACCTGCGTGCCAGGCTGGAGCACCCATTGCGTTTTCTCCCACGGCCACCCTTACACTGCGCCCACGAGCTGAGGATCAACGCGGACCAACTGTCTGCGTGTTGCGTAAATGCGTAATACGCTACATTAACCCGATCCATCATGCGAGAAGGATCGACTTAGCCGTTAGCGTATGTACCTACATATCTGAAGCTCAAGCGTACACAACTCACCCCTCGAATTAGTGTCGGACGGACATCGATACCCTGTTAGATATCATGACGAAGTAGTTTTTAATCCGCGACGTGGAGATCCTAGCTAGAAGCTTTCCTACTCGGATCATTCGTCCGGAATAATTTTAAATAGAAGCCATTGTCCGTGAAGCCGGTAGTGGCCGGTGTGGTAGCCAAGAGTGTCACAGCATCCGCGCCGTCAGATGGACTTTTGTTTAGGATTCCGCTTGTTAGAGGGAAAGTCGCGAGAATTTCGGCCGTTTATCATCATCAACACGGGGGCGCCCCGTGCATCACACATTTACCCGCGCGCGGGCCGCTTATTAAAGCTGCCTAATACACCCCCGCGCGGCAAGTGGAGTGTATTAAATTTAAATAAAAATACCGGCAGCCGTGTTCACAAGCCGAGCCTATAAATCAGAGGGACAGCCAGCCGACCGACCAGCTCCGGAGAATAATACCCCATATTTATGTTCTTCTCGGTAAAAATCCCGTCCACCTACCCCGTTCCCGTTCCGGTTCTCTCACCCCTCCACGGCGTTATCCACGCGAACCGCGCCCGGTATCGGCCGGTTCTCCCTATTCGAGCGTGCATGCGATGAAAAGCCCCCGCTTAAACGGCTATATCTTTAGAAAAATATATTTCGCCGGGGACAGCAAGATACACGATAAGTTTCGCTTGATTCCCATTGGAAAATCTGGCCGTCCCTCCCTTTCTTTGTCCACGAATTGGACCATCTCGCTGGACCCCCCGTTTTTTTCACCGCGGCTCGAGATCGATGATCCCGATCACGCTAAGTACCTATGTATTCCGCTCGCGGCCCGTAGGATGCTCCTACGCCGATATGGACGTGCCTTAATCTATGCGCGAGTGGTGGCAGCAGGGTGTGGCAGCAGGTTGGATTATGTGACCGGGAGCGGTAATGAGGACGGCGACAGGATAAATCATTCGTTCCTCGCGGCAAGGATAATCATAATCCCGAGCAATCCTGTTCCCGGGGAGTTCTTGTATGGGATGTTCAACTTCCATGCCGCGGGGACACCGAATTCATTTTCCTCGGCTCCTTCCTTCCTTCCTTCCTTCCGTCTCTAGAGAAATTCCTCTCCTTTGCGCGTCGCGCTGCCCCCTCGAACTTTCCTCGGCTCCTTCTTTCCTCCGTTCCCTCGGTTTTCCACGGGCTCCCTTCAACGCGGCCTGGCCACGATTCGTCGTCGCGTCGGCGTCCTGGGAAAGTCTCGGCAAAGAGGCGGATTTCCAACGCGTCGCGCGGCACGTTGCAATTAATCGACTAACCGGAGACGTTAATGGAAACGTTCCTTTATTTTCCAGCCCGGGCGAGCAGAAATTTATTAAGTCGTCCCGCGGGTAATCTGATTTTCCACTTGTATCCTTGAAAGGGGAGCAAAGGCGCTTCTCTGACCCCGATTGCGCCGAGAAAACCGCGGTGCCCACTTTTAGGCGGTGTAATCCGGCCACTGTATTTATTTGGCGAATCACGCTGCCGCCGCGCCGCGCCGCGCCGTGTGTTTCGCAATGCGTTCTTTACGACGCGATTGTCTCGACGAGAGCGAGCCTCGTATCTTGTTCCCCGCGATTAACTTTGGTTCTCTCCGGTGCCCGGCCGAGACCAGTCCCCTCGGGGCTCGGAGGCAATGAAACTTTATCGCTTGATGCGTGCCACGTCGAAAGTGCCGTAACAAATATCTATAAATATCAGGATTATGTAAAGGTGTAGCTCGGGTGGATGTCGCCCGGGCTCTCGCCGTGGTGCACGCCGTGCAGCACATCCTGACAACCAGGATACATGCGTGGGCACACGCTTCGGTCTCGTCCCCGTGTCTCCTGTATGCCCCCGTAGTAACCCGACTAATCCCATTAACACGTGCCGCCATTGTGTCACCGAGCCACGGCTCCTCGGATTGAAATATTTTGATCCTGCGAGACGCCGGCTCGAGGAAGCGGCCATTATCGGGAGACAGGCTGAATGCAGCCGTGATTGCCAGACTGACCCACGATCTTTCTCCTCCGACTATATGTACTTGCACGAGTTCCAGGGCAGACAATTAAAAAGCACATTGAGCTCTCGAACGTTTCCACCCGCGATATACTCGATGGATCTGGACTGATCGCTCCCGATTCCCTTGGAAGAATTAGTGGCTCGTATAACAAGCTACTCGTGGCGGCTGGATGGGAAAGTTAAGCGAAAAGTAACGTCTTTCCGCGTCATTTCCAGGTCTGCTTGCGAGACCGTTAACGGCATATTTTTGCCGGCCATAACTCGGCTTTATTGGACAATTAACGTTTCCAGCGCGTCCTCCCCCGTGGCGAGTTGCTCTCTGGCTACGAGCAGCAGCTCGCGCGCCTCTCTTTCTTATTTCCAATCTCGCCATTTCTCTCTCCCTTTTCTCCTCTTTCTGTCTCCGGCCCGTGTCTGAGATAAGACTTTTTTTTTAAATCTGGCGACACGGCGCGACGACGACGACGACGACGACGACGACGACGACGACGACCGGGGGCTGGCGATGCCGGTGGAATGAGATATTTCGGAATAATGAGCGTGGATGGGCGTGCCACCGGATAAACTGTATTTATGAGGCTTGCCTACCTCGCGGCTTTCTTCGTATTAAAATCCTTCCCCGATCTACGCAATAGCGGCGACACGGACTCGGCCATCTATATACCGGGTGTGCTTCCAGCAGCTTCCCTTGGGATTAAATCTGCTCGAAAATTCGGCGAGGCTCGAGAGAGGGATCTCCGCGTTCCAATCTTCAATCCACTTCGAAGGGCGGAACGGATCTCGACTTTCCAATTTTCCCACACGGTGCTCCGGACAGGCTCCCATCGGACGTGCAGCAATCACGAGATTCGAAGGCACTGCGTTGCGCAATCGCTGGCAATTTAATTACAATCATCTCTCATTATTCCACGTTTAAGTCCTCGTAATGCTCGGCCGCATTATTCCACCCGCTCAAAACACAGTCATTACCTCTTAACCGCTCCCTTCATCGAATCATCGCAGCATCCTTGGCCGATCTTCCCTTCTCGTGCCGCTACCTACGCGATTATCGTGCTTCGGAATGTCCGCACCCTGATCCCGGGCGGAGGTCGACTGGATCTAGGTGGCCACAGAAACTACGGCATTTCGCGGTGACGGAGAAACTGCTCCCATCGCAATTTGTAGCGAACCGATGGGAAAACGAAGGAAAAACGATACTGTTAGCGCGGGTCGCCAATGTTGCTCGCACACTGCTTTGGCGAGGCGAACGCGCGACCGGGCTGATTGTCGCTAACAATCATGGTTTGTTATTTGGTCCAATTAAAACATCCTCCGCCTCTCTCCGCCTGCCGCCCTCGGCCCTTGCTTCTCTTGCTCCCGCGTTGCGTTTTTGTCCGACGAGACGCAACACACCCGGCTAAAAAAGCTTCATTGACATTGTGCGGGAGCGTGGATAAATTTTGCGTCAGCTTTGTTCGCTCTTTCTTCTCCCTTTCGTCTTGCTCTGTTTTCCCTCGGTTCCTGTTCCCGTTCGACACCTACCCCAATTCACCCTCTCGCTCTCGCGTCGTTGTTCCTTTGTTAATTAACTCACGGATCGACTTACATTTGCCGCGCCTTTCTTTCCCATTCCGCGCGCGGATTAACGAGGAATCTCCATGGCAGATCGGTGAGAGGTTCTCGTTTCGAAGCCTTGGTTCCGCTGCAAACGGGGCCAGTTTGGATCTCGCGTGTTTTTCTTTCATCAAGGTTATTTCAACTGGCGGAATTTAATGCATTTGTCGTGTACAGTGGTTTTAGGGGTGTTCCTGTATCAGGGCGCCATTTTGGGCTCCCTGTCGCTAAGAAGTACACCCTTTCGTCTGCCTTAAGAAGCCCTCGAGTTCCGTCGGGCCACTCGAAACTATTTTCGTATCGCGATGAAAAGAAATCGATAAAGCTGGCGAAGGGCAACTCGAGTGAATAGACAAGAAGGGTTCTTCTATGGGCGAACATGATTTTTTTTCCAGAATACTTCCGCCAAGTAGTCACGCTCCCATTCGTCATCTCCTCCGTGGCACCCTCGAGAAAAATTCTCCATCGATTATTCGCCGATTCTTGCCGAATACACTACACCTACACTCTACTTTCTTCGCTTGGATATTGCCTGGCCTTTAAAAAGAAATCCACAGAATTGTCGATGACATTGCGTGGGATTTCGGTGCAATCTTAATACTTGCAAGTTAAGTTTTAACAGTTATTCTTAAAGTTGAAGCACAACTATTGGCTCATAAGAGACGGGGGTGGGTTGATTTAACGAGCCGAAAACCGTGCGAAAGCGAGCAGGCGGTGTTTAAGCCCGTGCCTCTGCCCTTTGATTTTGTACACAACGGACTGTCACCCTTTTTAGGGCCGCGACACGTGTCGCGCGCCGTTTTAAAAGTGCTGTCCCCGACGTGAAAGATGCCACCGAGGACTTTTAGCAGGCCAAACATTGCGTGCCTCGAGTTACCGCGCGGTTTTCCTGCCACAAATGCCTCGGCATACGGGCTCGAGTACATATTGCTTTTAATACAAACATCTCTTATTTGCGCTGGGGCTGGCATGATTTGGCGGAAGGGATGAGGGTAATCGTCGTGGCTCCGATAACTCGTGATTCGCCGTGGCGTGGTGCAAGTCAACGAGGGCCGAAGGGGTGGCTTCTGTTTATTCATCTCCGCTGCAACTCGCGTTTACATTTCTACAAACAATCCTGAAGATCTATGTGTCTCGAGGACCCTGGACAATCGATTTCCCATATATCTCGCGTGAGTTTTTCCACCGCAGGGAGGGAACTGCTTTTGAAAAACGGGATCTGAAAGCGCGCGCGGTCTCTTTTCCGCGCTATAATTTACCCATCGAACGACCTCCTATCGTTCTTCGCCGACCAGCGTTTCCGATCATTCCTTTTTTCTAATCCCACGCCTCTCGCTCAGCCTCCATTATTTCTCGCGTGCAAGTCCGTCCAGGGAAGGGAGGGGCGGAGGGGTAGAGATTTTTTTGTCACCTCGACTCGGCGGGAAGAATCGAGTCGGGGTCGCAGGGGTCGACCGAGGCGGTCGGGGGCAGCGGTTGAGGCGACGATTTACCGCGAAATCGGAGCACGTGTTCCTGGCACCAGAAGCCAGTACTGACAACCTCCAATAACTCAAGCAAGCCTTCAGCCCGCCTCGGCACCCCCTCGACATCCCCTCCCCCTTTAAATTGCAAGGTCCAGAGCGGCGCATTGACAGATGTACACACGCCCCCCTCGTGTCCACCGGTGTATTAAATATGTGGTCGCCGTCGCCACCGTCGCGGTCTTGCTCTCTTTGCTCGCCGAGGAATTAAGGGAGGAAATCGAGAGGGAATAATTCGCCGAGCGGTGGAAAAAATTCTGGCCGGTCGATATGTGCAAGGAAGAGTGTTTCATCGAACACCTTCTTCCACGCCTTAATGCCGGACGATGGGTCGATCCTGCCTTCTGCTCGCCTGTTCGATCGTATCCCCTTGACACCCCTTTTCGAGTTTCGTGGTTCGAGTACGCAGTACCTACTCTACAAGAGATCAAGGGAACATTACGAAGTATTCGTATATTCTCGTGTCGACTCTGAAAATTTCATGGGTTTATGAAAGTGCTCCAATCATCCCCAAACCGCGTCTCACAGCCGCCAGTCAAAAGGCTCGGAAAATACTTGGCAACCCCAATCGAAATTGGGCGGCTTAATCAGGCCGAGACGCGAGGTACCTATTGGATCAGCCGCAGGTGAGTTGTCATAAGGGAGGCCGCTTTTAATTGCACCGCGATCCTGGCGGGTGCAATCAATTATCTGACGGTATAACCGACGACTAATCTGCCTAATCCTGGCCGCAGAGGGCAGCCAGCGAGGCGCAGCGTAATCGCTCGTCGATCGCAATTACCGGGCTGCGGTTAATAAGGAGATCACCGAGGGCTGGTTTCCAGGCCGAAGGGGCGGCGCTGACGGCAGACGGGGGTGGTTGCGAAAGGGATACACACACACACACACATATATATATATACATATATACATATATACATATATATGTATATAGAGCATAGACAAGCAAGCGAAAGCAGCCGGGGTTGGACCAGGCCAGACTCGGCCCGGCGAGCACATTCACTCGGCCTCGTAATCGGCTTACCGATTGCCAATCATCAGTCAAAGAGCCGACTTGGGGAAGCAGGCCGAACTTGCCCTGGATATCTAGCCTTCTTCCTTTCTCTCTGCCCTCGTACACCTCCATTTTCTTCTCCTCCTTAATTCCGCGCTCTTTTCGCCCGCTCCCTTATCCGTCTAGCGTGCAGCGTCGCAGACTTTCCAAAGCACCCCAAGAACCTCCCGATTACGTCTGGTCTAGAGGACCTACGGCTTCGCCGACCCAGAGAGTTCGTCTAATTGTAAGTCGACTAATTGTGGTGGAGGTGTTTAGAGATCCGTGGCTCCTGTGAGATCTTGGAACGCGTCCTCCCCCGTTTGGAGGAGCTCCGCCAACTTTCCCTAGAAGTTATTTGTTTATTCGTCCGTGGATAATCAGACGCGACGACAGCTACGACGTTTCCAGGCTGCTCCCCGACAGCGAGTATCCGTGGCAGAGTATGACGCGCCATGTGCAATCACCGGCACGGCAGAGTGGCTCTAATTAATTAATACCCGGCGTGTCGGGGGCTAGGCGCAGGCCAGGACGCTCCAGCAGCCACTAATTAGTGGCACCGTCGCGTAATTAGTGTTTACACGTCATTATCGGCGATCGAATTTGCCGGAATCAATTATAAAATATGTCGGCCACTCGTTGGCTCTCGAGCCGCCGGTTGCGCGCGGATACAGAGCAGCCCTCTGCTTCCGGGGGTGTGCAATACCTACCGTGCAAGGGTGTCGGCTGTGTTCGTGCCCGCAACCTGGCTGCCGTAACACCCTCGACACCTTTCCGCCTCCTCCTCCACCCACCCCCTCCGCGACAACGTGAATCTCCTCGTTTTTCCACGGACCCGAAAGCTGGCTCAGCTTGACCCGCATCGTCGAGCCGACAATTTCCATGCCGGTCGAAATAGAATTGGAGGGAAAGCTGTCGATGGATAATTATCGCGGACCAATTAGGGTCGGCTGGAGTTTTGCGCGAGGGAATATCGGGGTGAGAAGAACGGAGGAGACTTCTCCCCACGGAAGTCTCAGCTGCTTTGACTTTGTTGCTGAAATCACATTGGTCATCCGTGAACTCGCCACAAAGGTGATATCAACGAACCATTGATTGGCAAGGGAAAATAGCCCCGCTTAAATAGCATTCTCCGTTCCATCTGGCTTTGTCTCAAAGAGGACGACCGAGACTCATCCCTGAAATCGGCGCAGCTGCGAGTAACCAACGAACAATGGATAAATTTGAACAGACTCGAGGAGTGTCCGCGACAAGGGAGGCAAGTTTGTCGAACAATTATCCGTCCCACCAATTAAAATCGTTTCGCTTGTGCGTCAAGAGGACCATGGGAATGGGCGGGGGTAAGTCGCGGCTGAACGCAGGAAGGAAAAAAGCGTTTCGAACTGTCACCCTTTTTTCCCCTTACTCCTTTTCGAGAAATCAGCGATTTTCCAGGCTCCCGCTGTATACTCGATTTTTTTCCAGCCATTCCCTCGCGCGTTTGTCTGTGCAAGACCCTCCCTTGTGCATGAACGGTGTCAGAGCCCGGCGAGGGGGGCGGAGGGCAGGGTAAACACTTGTAGATTTGGCGCACGTTGCCAACGAATGGCCAAATAATTGGTGAGTTTCGCGAATCGAGTCGGTGGTCGGATCGGCTTTCTCTCTGTCGCTCTTCTTTCGACCCGTGTGTCTACCCCCTGGCTCTCGTTCGGGCTGTAACACCGTTGCACGTCGTACGACTGAATGTTGGCATGATTGGCGCCTCGTGCGACAGCCTGGACACGACCGGAATTCCTGATTATTCCTGGCCGCCACCGCCGCCGCCGCCGCCGCCGCCGCCAGCAACGGCCCCCCGGTGGCTGATTATTATTTTAGAACGTACGACGGGGTTTTGTGCTCCGTTACAATCCATCATCTCGACGCTATCGATACTGGCCGGCCACTGGCGCACGCTTCATCGACACGTGAATCGAAATTGTCCCCCGTCTGCCTCAGGTGAAGCTATTTTTCCACAAAAATGTTCCCAGTGAAACTCGCTGTTCCTATTCTAATTAGGTACCGTTGGAAGGGGTGCGATTGAAATTCAAACACAATCGAGAATCATCCCCGAGGTGATCGTTCGCCCCTTTTTAAGCACATACAGGGGTGATTTATGTGGAAAATAGGTCCACGTGACCCGGATTCGATCATCGAGCCCCCGCCGTTACGAAGTCGGGTCAATTGTCGCGATAGCGTCGCGAGGCCTATCAATAACTAGTCGGGATACTTTAAACTAAGTCTAAAACATCGTTCTCGGGGGACGATCTTCTGATCGGGCCTCTAAAGCGCGCGATAAAATCCGTCCCAGTCATTCCATCGAGGTTTACGACCTGACGAACATCCTTTTAAATCGCTCTACGGAAGGGTCCCTTGAATGCTCGCTGAAAAGGGACGAAAAGAGTGCTGTTTTCGCCGGCGAACAACGAGCTTGCAAATGTATTTCACGCCCATATTTCCAGCCACTTAAAATGTCACGATTCTCTGACTCGTTTGCCCAAACTGTGGTTACACTACCAGCTACGAAGCCTGCGCCTGAATCGCAAAGAAATCATAAGCTTCGATGCTACGAATTTCTCGAAACCGCGTTTAATATCCCGGTAAATATGACAAGAACTTTGTGACGGGGAGGTTGTTGAATCGTGGCGACGACGAGGAGCACACGAAACTCGATGGAGGCAGAAACGTGTGTGCCCCTTGACCCCCGCCACGCGTCACGAGAGACAGTTGTCGCGGCAACTTTGGACAGGTCGACGGGAGCTTTTTTGTCCGCAGAAAACGCGCGATTGTTCGTGTAAACGAGTCGTGCGGCGGTGATGTCGCGGTGGTGCTAGGGGGCTCGCACGGCGACTGGAGCGAGGGGTGGCTCTCGCCGGTTCTCTCCGTGGACGTATGACGTTAGAGGAAGCGGCCCCCCTCTTCCCTCGCCAGCCATTGTCTTAACCGCTTTAGTAATTTCGTCCAGTCGCCCCAGCATCCCCCCCCCACCCCCCACCCCGCGCGCAGATGGAAATTTTATTTCCGTTTTCGGGAGTCCTTTATTGCCCCCGTATGCTCCCTGTAAACCGATAGCCTGGCGTGGGGCACAATGGAATTCGGGACTGCGTTTCCTGGACGTACATACGTCCACCCCTCGAGCCGGCTCGCTAACGCAGAAAACGCTCCGCAGCAATTTCGATCGCGCGTCTAGCGCGTGAATTCCGTGCCCCTGCAGAGCTAGGTGAAATTTTATCGAGGCGAGGGTACGCGCGACGTACGCCCCGCGACGCCACCCTTTATAGAGCCTCGAAGCGACCTCTAGGACCGTGATGTCGTAGGTGTATGCGACCTAGGAAACGTCAGGACACTGTCAAGGCGGCTGACACGTCGCGCGTCGTACCCACCCTCCGGGGCCCATTATTTAGCCAACATCCTGCAGCCAGGGGGGCAGACGCTCCTCGGGGGTGTGTTTCGATGCCTGATAGATGCCACACACTGTGAAGAGAACGGTTGCCCCCGGGAGCGCAGCTCACGTAAATATATGCGCGGTGTGTGATTGACGCCTACACGAGCCACCCGAGCCCCGTCGCCCCTATTTAGTTCATCGGGTCCAGGAGGGTTCGAACGGCCCATTTCTCATGGGCGATGGGAATCAGGTGGACGATCTTGCTGCTGGTTTCGTCGAAATCTCAAGTCTTTATAAATCGAAGAGAAACAGTTGGTCAATTCCAAGTGTTCGAAGAGCGTGCCATCCTCGGCCGAGTGAAATGCAACGCTTTCGCGGCAGGGTGGGGCAAATTAGTTTATTATTACCGGGCAGAGGGTAGTTTAAATATTGGAAGGCACTTTGCTATTACAAAGTCTATATACGAGGCATTGTCGAGTGCACGGCGGGGCGTGAATTGTGTGGCGAGGGGGTGTGTCCCCCTTCTTGCGAGGTTTAGGGTCGACCAAGCCACGTGGTGACGTGAAGTAGCTTCCACGGGCAGGGGTGCGTAGAGGAGGATGCCGAATAGTTTCTCGCGGAAAGAACGATAGAGATGGGGAGCGCGCGCGTGTTAACTGGTGCTAAGTGAATCTGTGGCCGTGCTTTGGGGACGCACTTTATGACGGAGGGTTGAGAACACCGCCGGAACACCATTGAATTTCATACAGGACCACTTCTCTCGCTGATACTCGGCCCGAGCATCGACGATTACGCGCCAGCTAGCTCGCGGTATTATTTTCCCCACAGGCCTTTCTTTCCCGCCTTCCGAGAAAATATTGTTAACGACTTATTTTTCGGTAGAGAACGCTGCTGGTTGGCTCGCGCGGCTGGGCTATGGGTGGGTTGCAGAAAACCGGAAACTTTCCGGCCGGCTGGTCGTTGTTAATAAAATCGTCGTTAAAAGCGGCAGGCGCAGTTTAAATAACGAAAATTGAAACTTTACATATTCAAGCCTGTTAGGGGGTGGCGAGGGTGCAGGCAGCGGGGCCAGAGGGGAGGCCTCGTTTATCCGAACAACGCGAGACCATAAAATCCCCGGGGACAATGCGGACACGATAAAAAATAATTTATTGAAGAATAAAAGTTCCGAGCGCAACTTTTTTCCTTTTCTGCGGCAGGTCGCGTATCCGCGGCCTTTTAATTAAAATAACGCGTTCAAAAGGGAATTTTACTTATAGCCGGTGTCGCGATTGTTATTAATTTCTCTCTAGCCTGTCTAATTGCGCTCGCGCCGATAATTCTTCGCCGCCACCGCCTCTGCCGTGTCGGAGGAAAGGCCAGGGCGCTCGGTCCCGTCGTTATTTTTGCATACACGCCGCGTGCAGGACAATAAACGACAACCGTCAGCCGCCAACCGACAGCGGCACGGGCGGCGGAGTCTCGCGCCAGGAGGTTGCAACCCCCCCATCCCCCATCCCGTTCCTTTTTTCCGTCGCGCACCACCTTTCTGTTTCCACGGCAGCGCCGCTGAGACGGTCCTTTGTCCCGCGGCTGGTCGCCTTAATTATTTTTCACACGCTCGCCGTCTTGATTTAATTAACGCATTACGGGGCCGCCGCGTCTTAGCTTAATTGGGGGAATAAATTCGCCCGCGCGGCCTGCCCGGGCCCTTCTGACCTTTCCAGCCACTAAGTAGTCGGGCCAGAGTCGGCCTTCCTGGCTGCTGACCGCGACGCGGATGAAAAGGGACTCGCGAGCGAATGCAATAGCGGCTCGCGCTGCAAATCCGCCGAGCTTCCGCTTGGGAGCGCGCAACGCTGCATGTTAGAGAAACGTGACGGTGCCAAGCTTTCTCTTCTTTCAATTTAGCATCTCGACGCGTCCATTGTTTCCGCTTAGATGACGGGCAACGAGCGACGAGGGGTTGGCCAGCACCCCCTCCGCTCTCAGAAGCAAATGCGACAGGATGCGTGGTTATCAGCACTCGCAAGGGCGGGGACGGGTGTATCGAGTAAAACAAGCCTGTTAATTCGTGGCATCCCTACCGAGGATGGCTTCGAGCTTAATCCGAGCGCCCTTGGCCTCGACGCCAGGGCGATATCGATATCGCGATAAAATCTCGATACCGACGTATGAACTCGTATATAATAAATCGGATTAACCGTAGGCAGGGACGCCGGCATATGCTTCTGCCAGAGGGGGGCCTGGCATATTGCGAGGGAGGGACAGAGAGAGAAAAAATTGTCGGAAATGCAGCCAGCACCCCTCGCGAGAGCGAAGCTCAGGGGCGGCCACACGTCACGCTACCCTAATGCCACTAGCCACTGTGGGATAGTTAGAATATCATAGTTGTCTGCGTCGAGCGCGTGATTTCTCGGGGTTGGCCGGGTCGTTCCACCCTCGTCCGCGATCCCGCATGCACGTCACATCGCGTCGGGAAGCTCGTTCTCCAAGTATTCATGACCTTGGGTCCGTGACGAAATTTCCTTTCCCCGCTTCGAATCGGGGATGGCTTATGCCGCCTAGCGATGCTCCTTTGTTTACTCGTTAGCTGGAAATTGTATGGAACAACTCGTATTCCCCCGTGACATTCCATTCCTCACCTCTCTCTGCAACCGCGTCTCTGATAATAAAACTCCTACGCGCGAGAAAGAATCTAATTAAATCCTCCGAAACCAGCCCGTTCTACGCTCACCGCTGAAACGCTAGGTAAAAGACAGACAAAAGTCCCTCGATTAATCCAGAACTAATCGACCATGACCCCAGCAAACGAAATCAACGCGTTTCCAAGTAAAACAAACACGAGCGGCTATCAGCGAGGGTGGCGCGCGGCAGTAAATCTTCCCTTGGCGATTCGGTGGATCCTCGTAGACACTCAGTGCATTAGAACCCTCTTGGCTAAGGGAAGTAGCTCCAATCAGAAGCTACTAATAATACCCCCCCCCCCCTGCAGCTTCTAAGCGAGCCGTGGCACCGCAATGATCATTCGGACTCCCTTGGACCGTGCGCGCCCTGCGCGTCCTTCTGCCACACATCGCCGCGACATCCCCTCTGCGACCCTCCGCAAGGGACTAATCGCCGGCACTGCTAATGATTTATAACCGACGCACGCGTGTACGTGCACGGGAGCAGGCTCGAGTGTGTGCGCGCCCGAACCGGCGAATCCTGTTGCGGACCCCCGCGGCGTTTACACCGTGGGATTTCAACCGGGTTTCGCTGGAGCGAGCAAGGCGAGCGTTCTGGAACACGCTCGAGCAGGCCAGGACTCGTGCACGATACCAACCGGCTTCCGCCTTTGGCCAGCGCAAAGCCTCCCTGTGAGAATCATCCGTCTCCTCGTCTCACGATTAGCCTGAAACAGAGGAGATTCTTTTCTGCCTCGGCTGCGTTTCAGCGCAGCCCGTGGTCGCGAGCTTTTTCACTTTCCAGGGTGGCCTTTCTCCACCCCCTCTGTTCCGCTTGGAGATGTATTCGCTGTCTCTTGGCTGCATCAAGCTGTTTTCTGTGGTAGAAAGGGGCTTTTGTTGGCCAGAGGTACCTAACTCTTTTCCTGGGGACATTATTCGTAGTCTATGGATTTGTTCATGACTCCGTTGGGTGGTGTAGATTGATTTCGAGGGGGGAATAGGCATTTGCTAGCAGAAGATTTCGAGTGTTTTTCCAACACCGCCTGCCCCGGCGGACGGTTGACTGGGCTGAACAGTCAGGGCCGTGAAAAGTGGATACGGTCCATTCCGAAGCAGACGCGGCACGGTCACGTCCCAGAGCCGTAAATCTCCCTAATTCGCTCGTTGAGAGTCCAGAGGCGTCACGGATGCCGTTCGGCCTGACGAATGGCCGCTGGTTTAATGAAGCTATATAGGTCGCCATTGTTGCGAAACTTACCCCCGAGACGAGCAGCCACTGAACGCCTCTCGAACCGACGCAATTCCTTGCCCCGATATTCCATGGGAAGAAAAGAGGCAAGCAGAAATGCGGCCCAGGCTCCGCGAGAATAAGAAACTTGGATAATGAGGCGCGAATAGTACCATAATTGATACAGAGGCGCGATCTTTTATCCCCGGGTGCGATCCCTATACATAGGTACCGAACTTCAGCCCACTTATTCTCAGCCAGACTCGACGGTTTAACCTTTAACGAGCAAAGTAGCGAAATCCTAAGGTGCTTCTTTCTTGAGCGGTATCAGTTGACCCGACTGCAGATCGATCGATGAATGGTAAATCGGTAGGGGGGAGCTCGGCGAATCATTCGGTGGTCTGCCTCTGAAACGGAGGTTTAATCGAAGCGACCGCGGAGCGTCGATCGCGCTCGAACGAGCTCCAACTCGGGAAGACATCGGCGTGTAACTCTTAATTAAAAATCTCTAAGAATCCGGCGCGGAAGGAGCGGCGGGGACGTCGTAACGAAGCTTAATTAAAGCCGGCCGTTTTACTTGCGTAATGTTCTCGAAAGCGCTCGAGCTGCCTCCACCCCTCCGCGGGCAACTTCAAAATTACTTCGAAACCGCTTTGGAACACTCGACGCTACAGTTTCCAGCCGGCTGCGCCCGACTCCCACTCGGCCGTCTCGCGCTGCATCTCCGTCCCTTTTTGGGGCGGCGGACAGGTAACTGCATAAAAATCTCGGGCGCATTCAACGAGGGCGGATAGCTTCTCATGTTACGCCGACCACCATAACGGAATTGCTTTATTAGACAGCCTCTGCCTCTGCACTCCCTCTTCTGCGCCCTTTTCTCGTCGCCCTTGCCTGCCCGCCTGCCCGCCTGCCGTCTTCTTCTCGGCTTCTTCGCGTGTCCCTCTCTCGTTTCCACCGGTTGTTCCCCGACATGCGCCTCCTCGTCCTCTCTGTGCTGCGATACGCTCGGCTCGTTCCTGTCCGGCTGCTAACGAGACAGCTCGCGAGCAGCCGGGAGACCAGCACGTCCACCCTAAGCCTACCTTCAACGACCAGCCAGGCTACCTAAACGCGTCCAACGGATCTACTAAATCAAGATGTACATTGGTCACGGTGTACATGGCGGTCGGCTCTGTTATCCATGCTTATGAAACATTGATTTCACGCGACCCGGCCAGCGCTGCTCTCACGACGCTCCCTATAGGGTGTTCCGCGCGTACGAGCTTATTTTCGAAGGATTCTGGTGGCATGCAACTGCTACGGATGCTTCTATTCAACGGACGTTACCGTGTAACTGGAGGGACATTTTATTCAATTTCTACAGACTTTGCGGATAATTGGGTTATTCGTTAAAGAATGGTTGAACAGTCTCTAAATGAATTGCAAGGGCGACTAGACTAGAAGCGTTGGAATCCAGAGGAGCCAGTGTCATGCCTCTGGAAGGCCGATCTTAATGTCTCGTTAATGCGTTATTTTTTCCAAAACACCCAGTACCGAGTACACCGTCGTATTTCAAAGCATCCCCTGTCGCTACACAACAAGAGGTCAGCCCATTTTCATACTCGCCAAACGTGTCGGTCCTTTCTAGTACAAGATCACCAGCCGCGCCGCGACTGGTTCCACGTGCAAATTCTGAAAAACAATTGCCCCTAGGACACGCCACGAAACCGAGCGCAGGGTCCATGAAATCGAGCAACCACAAGCGCTCGGAACATTCGGAAACCTCATTGTCGGCGGATAAAACCACAGAAATATACTTACCTACCTACTGGAGTTTCGGTTTCGCTCCAAGACACAGAAAGACCCCTGCGTTGCTCGCACGATGTCAATGGAGATTCGTTATCTGGCGGTACAGCTGTCGACGCTGAAGGAACGTGTCCTCTCTGGCCACGAAATTTCCGCGATCCTCGATACGTTACGTGATGGTACAAGTACGAAGGACATCCGTAGGACACGCAGGGGTGTCGGACAAGGGCGGCGGGTAGTTATCGTGCGCGCCACGGATCATTACCCTGCAGGGCCACAGGCAGGATACAGTGTCCTGGGCCGAGCTAAGATTAATCACTCCGACCAGGCCAGGGCAATATCGGCCAGTATAACGGCGGCTGACGATAACTCGCGACACGTTCCTGGGAGATAAGACGTCCCGACATGACAGCCGCGAATTTTCAAACGCCTCGGACAACCGGGGTCAGCACGCCGACGCGGGTAATTAACTGGGGCGATGATGGTATCGGCCGGGCCCGTGTTTCGTGATGGCAAGACATTGGAAGGACTGAGGCCTCCGAGTCAGTTAAACTATTCTGGTTCTGATGGATCGCGGTGGTGAATTCACTATTCCTGAAAGCTTTCGTAGTCTGATTCGTAACCACGGTTATTCTCCGTCAACTTTCACTTGGAAAGATCGATCTTCTATCTATAGGAAGTATCCGTTGGTGATTCGTAAGAAAGGATGAAATAGGGGAAAGGGTTGTTTGATTCGGAAGAAGGGATCGAGGTAGCTTGCCTCGAGCACGGTAGGTAGCATTCACGCTTCCGATAATAGACCGAGATGGTTGATCTTGATTCTTCGATCAGCGCCTGCCGAGTCACAATATTTGCCCTGCAAATAATCAGGAGCTGTTTTTGTCTCTGGTGTCGTTTCTCAGGACGCGGTTCTCCTGGCAGGAGGCGCATTGTACGGTGGTCTGGTCGAGAATTTGTTGCACCCATGTACTGGCCCCCTAATTTTCGGACCGACGCGTACACGGCGCTGGGGTTGGTAAAAACTTGTTCCTTAAGAAGTGGGGTGTGAGCCGAAATACTGGCCGCTGGAATCGTTTTGCAAAAGATTGATGGTATCTCGAGGCTCGAAGCTGTTGGATCAAGAGTGCAAACACAGCCTCTGTGTTAGCCTGCAAGCTCTTTCTCATTGTAGGTATATCAGGCAAGTGGTTAAACTTTTGGAGAGGTTCGATCGTTTCAGAATCAGCCGGCAGAAATTCACGTTGGCGCGGGCGTCGCGATGGTGGAAGCGTGTTTGTTCAATTATTCCCCATCCGATATCTATGTGGAGTAAAGAGTTGCCGTCAAGCACAGGCAATCGCGCGGTTTCTCCGCGAGGATAATTGTCACCAGCAGGAAATTCAGCCGGCGATAGCAACTTTTGCGAGCCGCGCGATCGGTCCCGCTTTCCGTCCTATTATTCCCGTGTAATGAAAGCGCGGAAATAGGATGGAAGAAGTTCCAACTTGCGCGGAGCTATTGAAATAAATACTCTCGTTCAATTCTAGCGGCCCGCTGACCCATTTTTTCCCACCAGATTTCCACGAAAGTTCGTGGAAAACTCCGTCCACGGAAAATCGTCGCTTCCTAGCGATCGAGGAGAGGTGAAACGTTGAGCAGGATATTATGAAATGCCAGGTCCACGAATCCTGTGCACCATGAGCGTCGAGCGACCAATTTCACCGTTAGTCGAAGGCCACCTTTACGTCCGATTGCTTTTCCGCTTTTCTAACGTTTCCGTCTCGCACAGCAGCGAGATAGGGGGTGGGCCGAGGCGGCACAATGAGTGGCGTTCACCCCCAGGGCTCCACCAATATACGCTCGACAACAATGCGTCCAGGTAGCAGCTATATCCTCGCTATGCTAATATCAGGGAGCCGCGTGTACACAATACCACTTCGCGTTGCGATATTTGCCGCAATCAATATAACGCAAAGTAAGTACCTAGGTACCTTTTGTGCCGAATCTGGGCATCGAGCTTCAGCTCCTTCCTTTCCGTATTAAATGAGAAAACAGCATCATCCGGAATCGTATCACTGCTCCTCGGAATTCACTTGGAATTCCAGCTTTCCCGGGCGCATTTAATGACGCTGCCGGTGGACCGTTGTTTATTGAAAATGGTGCGCAGACACGTGTTTGTTAAGATCTTCTTTGGCTCCGGGCATCTTTCGCGAGAGATCGCGTAACGTCGCGATTCCAGGAAAGGGAGCTCTCTCTTTCGCTAGACGCGCGTTTCCCGCGAAACGACGTGCCCCGAGACGAGAACGAGATTCGTAATAAAGAACACCTGGCCGCGACGCAGTGGTCGGCTCCGTGCGAGGGTCCGTCTTTCCTGGTAGACGCGTGTCCATGCATCGTCACACCTGCTTACGTAAAGCCTCGCTGGCGTACGCGGCGCCGCCATCCTCCCAGACTCTGGCGATCTCAACGTCGGCACGTTTTCACGAGTCGACGGAACTTTTTTTTTTCCTCCTCGACACGTCCTCTAGCCGCGACCAAGAGTGTGAGTTCACGCTGGGAACACAGCTTAAACGCTCCCACGCGAATCGCGTCCCTCTTCCATGTTCCTCGCCGTTCCTCATCTAATGGTCGTCTAGAGATCCTGTTGGCTCTTGTAAAATAAAGAAAGTAGGTACCTATGTATATCCGTGGAGTATGTGACGACATGACGCGAACAGTGTGTTGACGAGGGGATCGGAGGATCGGGGGAACTGGAGGCAGTGGAGGCCCTAAGATCGTATTCAGTGGAACAGAGCGAGGCCAATTCGCGAATACTTCGCTAATTGACCCTAATCATTCCTAATTGCTGGAGGAACTTTCGAACGGTAAGAGGATCAAGGCGAATCCTTGTTCCGCTAGGAATCTTGAGGTCGACGTAATAGGATCCCGCGCTCGGCCTGTCGATCTCTCGCAGGGTAGATCGCGCAGCGCTCTCGTGAATGACAGCCTTATTGAGCTGAAGGGTAGCGCGGCGGGGGTGTCCCGAAACGCCCTCCAGCGGCTACTGGGCCCGAAAACTCGGTCCCACGCACCTGGGTCCCTTGCGAGGGGCCCCTGCCGGGCCCTTTTGTCATGGTAATGCCACGCAGTCCTCCCCTCCTCCGTGCTACCCTCGTCGAGGAGACCGACCAGGTGTTCGATTCTTGTGCCCGGAGGAGTTCCTCGGGACCCTCTGTCACCCGATCGGCAGGGAGGGATCTCGCCTGATCCACGACTCCGACTGAGAAACCGGGGAACCTTGACACAAAGGGGGAGGATAGGGGAGCACGCGCGAATATTTCTGTTCCAATGGCGTCGCGTTGGAGAGGAGCCTAGCCGGTATTACTGCGTCGTCGTTGTGGTCGCGACGCGATCGTGGGGACGGACGTCTCGACTTTAAATTTAATGGCGGCTCGAGCAGCATGAAGTACTAGGTACCTATACCTATCATCGGGCAAAAGTTTCGTGGCAGTCGAACACGCATCCACGTCGCTCTGCGCAGTTTTTCGCGATACGCGGGGTCTATCGGCATGGAGGACCGAGGAGACGCCAGCCGAATCCTCGGCGCGATATCACGCGAAGAGGAACGCGCAACCTGTTGAAACGCGGTTAGACGACGCTGGCAATAGCAACGGCTGGTTTGACAAGCGCGTCGTTCCGAGAGCCGCGTGGCAATGGTAGTTTCCGGTGCGTCGATCTGTCGATACCTTTTCAACGGCTCAATCGGCCGATGGAAGGGGCCGCGAGGTCACGGGGAGGGGGAGGAGGAGGAGGAGGAGGAGGTGGTTCGCTGTGTAATATCGATGCAGTAGCAGCCTCTTTCCAGCTTCCTGACTTCAGCCCCCTGCCTCGCGATATTGTACCTACCGTCCCTCCCTTCCTCGTCTCGCAAGAGAAACGACGCCATCTTCGCTGACACGGAGGAAAGCGCCTCTATTTCCTGCTAGGTACCACTGTATTATTCCTGTACACCTCGGGAATGGGCGCAAGAAATTGTCGGGCACTTGGTAACCCGACCGGGAGCAGGCCAACCATCGCTGGCTCATATGTACATACAGAGGATCGAAGGGATAATGGATCCCATGGTTCGACGTGCTGATTATTAGCGTCGACTGTCTTCCTTATTATTCGCACCCCGTCTGTACAACCTGCCTGTCGTAAAAGGCGAAGACTAAAAGGGTCGATAAATCATCGACGAGAGTTTATCGTTTCACTTAAAATTCAGCGCTTTGTGACGTCTCCTCTTTCCTCTTTGTTCAGTAGGTACCTCGAGAAGTCTACGATTCTATTTCTCGGGCAAGGGGTGTTAGGCTTAGAAGCATTGATTCGTCACTCGACTCGATCGCGACAATTTCGTCGAATCGATGCGAACAACCCTTCCAGCCTTCGGCCGACCCCTCGCCCAGAATCTCGACCCCTTGTTCGAATTCTTATCGCGCCTGGCGCCGCGCAATCTCTGCTCGTTACAATTATTCACCCCTTTCGCCGGGAAGAAGCTAGGGCTCCCGAAGACGGAGCTTCACCCTGCTGTTCGCGGCCAATTTGTCACAATGTCGCTTTCTTTGAACGCCACTTCGGAGTCCACCTTCTCCGCCTACGCCAGGATCAATTAGCCGTTGGAGAATTTCGATAGCGGCCAGTGGATGCAGGGTCGGACAAATTCGAGGGTGTAGTACTTTACTTAGTAGTCTTTCCGCTTGTGCAGCGGCTGGCCAGGAACGGAGCCGAGGATCGGCTGGTCTTTAGGTGGAGTTTGCTCCAGGGCAGAGACGGCAGGCGTCGCGGTAGCAGGGTTGGTTCCTACTGGCTCCTAATTGGGAGACCGGCAACTAACTCTCTTAATTACCGCCTCCACTTCCTCGCCTCTCCTCCGTTAGCCTCCACCTCCTGCGCCACCACCTTCCCGCCGGCCCCTTTGCCCCTTTCTCCCCCTCGTTCTTCGCCATCCTCCTACGCGTTTCTCCTCGCTCGCCGCTCGCCGCTCGCCGCTCGCCCTCTCTCTGTCACTCTCAGCCGCTTCTTGCCAAGGGGGAGTGCTGAAAGCTCCGAGAAAAGTTCCGTCGACTTAATTACACGGAATAATCGCAGGAGTGCGGAACCTCGGCCGAGTCGCTGCTAGTCGCTGTCCATTCCCACATTACGGGACTTCTAATGTGCCACAAAAGAGCCCTTTCCCTCCACCGTCTTGCTGGGCCTCGTTTCGCCACCGGTAGCTCTCCTTTGCCCAAGCTGATTAGCCTAGGTCGAGCGTTGATTAGGAAATCCAGTCGACTTTCCAGGACCCTTCTGGCTCCTCCAATCTCCAGCTAAAACAGACACATCTTGCGATACCTATTTAGCTACTCGTACAGTTCTACCCGATCAACGGTCAGTGGGGGCAGAAAAAGAATCTAATTTTAATCAGAATCGTCGGAGGGAAACGGGCCTCGCGGTTCTGTGTGCGACGGTCTCTCCCGGCCTTTCCTCAAGTGGATCTCGCCGAGGAGAATCTGGATCGCGCGCGGCGGCTGGATTTCCCAGCGAGCCAAGTCGTAAAGTTCTCGTTACACGTCATTGTTGTAGAAAGGTGAATAAGGTGCGAACGAAGAGCGGTGTCGACGGGTGGCGGTGGTAATCTTCAGAAATCTTCAGCTGCCCGTCGACATCTTCATCAACGACTGCCACGAGGATACGTCGGGCCGGTCTCACTTTGATTCTGGATCGCGTGGTTCTCACAGGGACCCGGCTCTCTGGAAAATACACGAAGATTCCCCGATAATCCCCTTTTGTCCCGTGCCAGGAAAGAGATCTAGCCCTCTTGCCGCTTTCTTGGTGCAAGGAAACAGGAGCATTTTTAGGTTCTTTTGCCACCTTCCGCGAACGAGATATCGATCGATGGGCAACGTTTAGGGTAGTCGAGACAGTAATTGGGGGTAGTTTTGAACCGCGCTGTAGCACGATACAATTCTACTTCTCTAATCAACGCTGTCACAAGTGTTAAATACTTCTCGGATTCTTTAAACCTTGAACAGAGTTCCAGTAACTCTCTCAGGTAACTAGAACAAGCGTCGATCGTAGAAACTTGTGTAGTCGAAAACCGCTGTATCTTCGCGCGCAGCCAAGCTTTTCTCGTCTGTGTAGTTGTCTACGCGAGAAGCACTCGCTATCCCTGGCTCTGCTCTCTCTCTCTCTCTCTCTCTCTCTCTCTCTCTCTCTCTCGCCTTGGTCGATACGAGAAGGAGAGTCTTTCCTCTCCTCTCTAGAACCGCGGTATCCCTTGCCCTCGTTCTCCGTCCCTCTCGCGGGAACCCCTGCCAAGGGCCGACAATAGGCCGCAGTAGTTCTCATTTGATTAATAACCCGCCCACAATGAGCACCCCCAGTGACTCTCAGTTGATGAACGATCGCCGGAGAGCATCACAATGCCGATGATGGCCGTTGCGCGATCCACGACGCTCGCTGGATCGATGATCTACTCGGTGGAGGAGCCTCTGGCCGGGGATCGAACGTGGACCGCGGGTAATCCGCCACCCAGAGGAGCCCCGGCGGAGGAATTGATCGTGGATCGTGGACTGTTTCAATTTCGTCGTGTCGCGACCGGGGTACACGGTGTTCCTGAAACATTAAACCAACCACCTGACGGTTTCGCGTTTTACCGTGGCGCCGCAGGTAGTCGAAACTCTTTGGCGACGTATCAAATTATACCTACGACCGTTTCCAACCGTCCGGTTTGCCTAACATCTCGCCCGGAATGGCAGATTATTTCTGCTCGGGCGAGACGTGGTGCGTGCGAGTCGTTAAAATCGAGGGGGAAAATTTTATTAGCATTCGGAAGAATATTAATCTTCCCGGCCGTGTTTACACGAGGCGCTGGACATTTGCCTAATGCCTCGCGACAAAAGTGCCGACCCAGTCCGGTCGAAACGTCACTCGGCTGCCGGCTCTCGAGTCAAGCTACGAGTAAGTTGATGGACCGAGAACAGGTACCATTGTCGAGGGAATCGCGCTCAAATTCGATCGATCCTCGGTCAGATTTCCTCCCCTGGAGATCGTGCACGCCCGGCAAGTACCTAGGTGTCCCGCGAGCAGAGCGAGCTTTCAAAGGTTCGTCCGTGCAGTGTCGCGGCGAAGGGAGAGAAGAAGCCCCTTCCCCCTGGCCTGGCGTGCCAAGATGGCCGCTCTGGGAGCGTATCCTATGTCGTGGGAACCTTTTTACCAACTGGAGCACGACGGGCTTGCCGAGGGCTCGCAGGAATCCGAGCAGGTAGTCTCACGTGCACGGCTACCTACGGATTGTGAGAAAAATCGTTTTGCCCGTCGCTGGATTTGCGATGGCGGCTCCTCCTTCCTGGGATCTCGTCCGACGAGAGTTCCCGCGTTGCGAGGAAACCGGCAAACTCGCTCCGCCGTGGACGTTTCTGGGAACGAACCACCCCCGTCGCGTTTATCGTCGAGGTTACTCCTGACGCGTGAAATGGGTACCTAACCTACCTATATCGATACGTGCGAGTATCGCGTAGAACAGAAAGCATGTTGCAACACTTTCCATGTTAAACTCTCTACTGGCCACCACTCTATCTCCTGTGACCAACACCTAGCATCCAGCTCGGTTCCATTTATATGATCGACGCGTCAGACACGCCATGGTGGAAACGCATCCACCCCCGCCTTCAAAGACTCATTTTCCTTGGCGCGAGCCAATTAACAAAGTCGATAAAACTTCAATATCAAAGCGGTAGCTTGGTGGAGGGCGTCCTCCCCCGAGGATGCGAACGAAACGCGACATTGTCAGCAGCCGTCGCCTCCGTCGCAAGAAAATTGAATGATTTACGCGGCGCGCGGCCGCGACAGCGGGCTAGCAGCGCGGTTGAATGCACATTTCAGGCGGAATCGCGATGCACCGGTTCCTCCAGGGAGGAAAGAAGTGGCAGCCATTTACCACGGGCGAGATATCTGCGGCTGATCTCTGGAAAGTAATTATTATTAAGGGGTGGAAGTTGCGAGGAATTGTGCCCCGACGATGCGATCAATCCCTTGGGACGAGGATGGGACAATAAATCGGTTTCACGCCGCGGGACAATGGACGCGACAATTAGCAGCGTCGACACTAATTTGGACTAATTAACGCCGGGGACACGGTCGCGCCCGGCGCGGGGAAAAAGTTTCGAGGAGCGGAAGACAATGCGCGCGTATCGGTGGATCATCGGTGGTGCTCGTTATTAATAAAATCACGCCGCGACTCGGCGGATCGGTTTAATTACGTCTAATTAAGGGTGAGCGACAATTATCGCCCGGCGGGTTCCAGTTTCCGTTTCGTGGTACGCTGCCCCCTTTCTTTCCGCGCCTCCTCGTTATCGTCCGCGATCGCTGACTCTCGGTTTGCCATTTCGATCATCGATACCGAACGCACCGAAGCTATGCAGTCAACTCCCGAACGTTACGAATTACCTAACGCCACGGAATCGCGTGTCTCTGGGTCGGTCCTTTCGTTCCTCGACGAGCCACGAAGCAGCCGTGTAGAGGAGCGATCACGAGGAGGGAAAGGAAGGGCGAAAGGGACGAGATGGAAAAAGCGTAGCAGAGGCAGAAGAAGCGGTAGACGAAATGTAAATCCACCGCGGGGGCCGCGGCGTGGTGGGCGGTGGTGGGTGTGGAACGATGCTTAAATTTCCGATATTTTAACCGGCGGCCGCAGCTTACTCGTGCAACAAGTCCTTTCTCCTCGGTTGCCTCTGAAAGCTCGGCTAAGTAATTTCGGTTACGCCATCCGGCTCGCGGCTTCCGCGCTGCCACAGACGGTTTTCCACCGCCGCCCCTCCCCCGTACGTCAGACTTACCGAATCCCCCGCCCCCGCCCCTCCCACCCCCCTTTCCGCCGTTTTATCCGTTCTTTCCTTGGCTCGCCCCCCGTTATTCGTTTGTCCGTTCGCGTAACAAACTGCAAGTCCGTGGAGCCGTGCGCGGTGTATCGATTTTCAATTCCTTTTCTCTCCCGTCGCTGGGCGCTACTATTTTTCCTACGGTTTTTATCGTTACGTACGTTTCCCTCCCTCGTTGTCCGTGGAATCGCTACGATTATTGATTCTCGCGCAGGAACTTTGCTTAGCAGCCCGGCTCAGCCCGTTCGTCCGAGCGTCAAGCATTTTCCTGGAATTCTTTCTGCTCGGTGGCGCGAGGAATCGCGGAGATGCCCCGGGAGTGGGAATTCCAGGGTACGACGACGGGTTCCTTCCGTCTCGTCGCATCAGCCCGCTCCATCTGCCGTTTCTCATTCCAGCGGCAGCCCGTCGGGTCCAACTTGTTCCCGAAACTCGGATTAACCGTCGAGCAGTGGAAGTTCCCGACGGCAGTTTCGCGCGCTCCCCGCAAAACTTGTCTCCTCCTTTGCCCGCGCGTCCCCGGCGCGCTCGCCCTCTGTTTTCTGATCCCTGTACGGCGTACGCGCACACGCGGTCGCCCGCGAGCACGCGAAAGGGAGCAGATGCAGTGGCAGCTCGGCAGCTCGGCAGCTCGGCAGCTCGGTGTTTAGGGATAATTGCGATTGGTCGAGAGGCCAGGGCACGGGACGTTGCAACGCCACGCCACGCCACGCCACGCCACGCCACGTGTCTACCCAACTACATACTTGAAACTTTACAGCGGCACGACGTGGCCGTCGAGAGAGGTCTCCTGCTAATAGCGGTCTCTGGAACGCGGGCGGAGGCCACGCGAGCCCCGAACTACTTGCTTATTGGACCCGAAAGTGTAACGAGTTGCGCGCGGGCGCGGGATGGAGTTCGAATTAGACGTGACGATTAATTTCCATCATTCGCAAATGGTGGAAGATGGTGGAAGATGGTGGAAGATGGTGCAAGATGGTGCAAGAGAGAGAGGGTGGTCGGTGCAGAGTACAGACAGAGTAACTCGAGGCGATGCTTTAAGATTCCCATCGTGCACAGTGACGCAACAGTTTTTCCGCGGGTCAATCAATTATCGATCCCAGTGGAGGTGAATCGGGTAGGCGCGGCGGAGAAACAGGTCAATGCACCGATCCCCCGAAGCTGCTAACTGGCGAGAGCAAACGTTTGCCGTTACCCAATCAAGCCAGCATAATGCCGGTCTCGTATACGAGCGGCCAAACAGCCTACGGGGGTTTCACGATACACCATATGTACCAACACACCCTCGTGTTTAGTCGCGCCATTGGAACCCCAGTAGCCGCGACCCGAGTTCTCGAGGAACGGGCTGGAAGCTTGCGGATCGACCAGCACCTGGGCGCGCGCAGGTTCCTTTCTGTACACACCGTGCACACAGGCTCGAGCAGCGCCAATATTTTGCTAAGGTTATGTTTGCTGGCCGGCTGATGTACCGGCACAGATTGGATTTGAAGTTTATAGGGCGGAAATTCTTTGGGGAGCCTCCCCCGGGGGGATGGCGAAGGCAAACGCCAGGAGAAGCGAACCGGACCGCGACGAAATTCCCGGGGAAACTGCAGGCTCTCGCCGAGGGGCTGCGCTAGTTAAAAATTCATCGCGCCCAAGTAATTCTCTTTGCTTTGCTCTCCGTTTAGAATTTTGCGCCGGGCAGAAATCACAGTTCAATCCCCGCCGTGGATCCGGGGTTTCATTGGGAACGCATTCAGAGCGATTACGATTCTCTGGCTCTACCCATTCCTGCATTTCCGCTGCTCGTCAACCTGGGCCATTTTCGAAATTTCAACGTTCTTAATTAGACACTTTTGCGAACGGCCAGAGATCGGCGGCAAAAAAGGAAAAGGAAGCCGCGAGGGCGGAGGCGTGGACGACGAATTAGAGATGCAGAGCCACGTTCTCGTTCGTGGAGGATATTAAGCCGAGTCCTTAGCTTGATGGATGAAACGGGACTTACGTTACTACCCAGTATCCGGCGGTGTCCGTGCCCGTGCATCATCAATAACTCTCTCTCTCTGGCTCACCTATCGTTCCTCCTCGCCCCTCCGTGCTGGTGGACGCGATCGCGACACAGATGGTCGGATCGTCTCGGTCGTTCCCCGTGAAAACCTTCCCGGTGGATATTTAATGCGGCCACGAGGGACGGTGCGTGACCCAACGGGGATCGAAGGTGTAACTTTCGGTGAAGAGGAGACGCTCGCTCTATTCGTTAGTCTGACTTGTCATTTGTCAGGAATACGTGCCTAATGACGGCAGCCTCGTGATTATGAAATAATGGAACCTGTCGGCCGTGGTCGGATGACGAAGCCTCCTCTCGTCTGGACGCCATCAATGGCGTCGCGTAATCGTCGTCGTTAAGTCGACTCACGCCGCCGTCTGTCTCCGCGCTGTCCCCTCGCTTCTTTATTGGACTCGGTTTTACTTACATTCTGCACGATCTCGCGAGCAACACCACTCCAGCGGCCGTGGAATCGAAAGCAGCCTCCACTGCCACGAGTCGCAGTCAATCGGTCCAATCATTGACTCGATCTACTTAATCACCGTCCTCCAAACAATCCGCCGCAGATTTCCACGCGGCGGATCTCGTTCCGCGGCTTCGACGAGTGCCAGTCGATTGAGCGTGTTGGTACAAGGCTCCGAGGGCAGAATACTCGAAACGAGGCGGACAGAAAGGCGCGGGAAGGAAAAATTGAAACAAAGGGGTGCGGCGATTGTCCGGCGCGGCGGAGAGGGCGGGGAGCAGGCGCGCGTTCCTCTCGCGGAATGATTTGGAGAACGGGCAGCCGATGCACGCGGCACCGCGGTATAATTACTGGTCGTATGTATCAGACACGCAATCAAGAATGAATTATCGCGGAACCACGCCTCCTGCCAGCGCTCAACCGGGCACAACAATGCCGGCGCATCACGAGCAGCGACCCGACTGTCGATGATGTGTGTTAATAGTCCCCCCCGTGGCTTTCGCCCACAGTATCCAGATCCCGTGACACGATTTTTTCCGCGTATAGCCCGCGGCCATTCACGCTTCCTCCTCTCGTAGACACTCGGTGAAAACGTTCCGCACAGATTCGCGTCGCCCATTCCTTCAATGAAATCGCGCTAAATTCCCGAATTGTTGTTTTGTGTCTCCTTTCATCGTGTCTTGGAATGACGGGGTGTTGCATTGGGCATGGAAGAGGAGATGGGAAAGTGTCGAAGACTACAGCTTCCTAATGGAAGTGAAACTTCCTCTCGAATGGCAAATGCCTGCTCCACGACCGGCGATATTGATTTCGGTGAATTTCGGGGCTTGAAGGGGATTCGATTGGGTCGGGGATGAATAAAAATAAAACGATATTTAATTAAGCACGCCGGAAACGATTCCGATCGCGTGTACCGCGATGCCAGGCCTCGCAGCAATTAATTAATTGTTTAATTAGGTTTTCGCGCTGCCCTGTAACGCGCTTAATTTGCTAGTAATAATTTCGTTTAATATTCATAATTTAATTTATCAGCGCGGGGGAGTTGTGCGCGATAAATTCGCTGGCCCGGATCTCGAATTTCTCGGATAAATCGTGCGCACCAACAGGGTTGCGATAAAAATACTACATACATATAGATAGTCAAACCACCATAACACCATCAAATGGCCAAATACGTAGTATTCACCGAAATTTCTCCGACAAGCCACCGTGTCTTGCACACCCTCTACCTAAGCACACCCCAAGGTATCCTTGCAGGCTTCCATGAAAGAAAGGAGCCGCGTTCCATGTTCCATGCCAGCTAGAATTCCGCGCCACCAATTCCAGGACCTTCCACCTCCAGCTTTTTTCCCCATCATCTGGAACGCTGCCTGCCGGATGACCCGGGGTAGTCTCGACCCATAAAACCCGAAATAACTCTTGGCCCGAGCCACCCCCTCGGCCGCCCCGCTCGGACAATATCAGGAGGGGGTTGGCGGGAGGGCGGTAGTCGCGGACAGGAAAGGAAGACGGAGGGAGGGACGTAATAAATTCGCAATTTCCTTATTACGGGTAATGCCCCGGTCGGTGGGTGAGCTCGCATAAATATCCCTGGTTCCGGTGATCCCGTGACTTCCGGTCAGCCGCAATGACTTACGCCAGTCGAAGGGTGGTGCCAGGGGGAGTTGAACCAACATCCAGCCAACGAGCCGGCTAGCCGGCCAGCCACCCCGCGCGGAGACGGAAAGAGGGAGGAACGGGTGTACGTTCCGAGCTC
This sequence comes from Andrena praecox, assembly GCA_963932275.1. Lineage (NCBI taxonomy): Eukaryota > Metazoa > Arthropoda > Insecta > Hymenoptera > Andrenidae > Andrena > Andrena praecox. Next base: position 36,048,327 of record OZ010734.1, on the reverse strand, counting down.
GTTCGCAAAAGAGGGCGATGCTCGCGATGGAATTTGTCCCCGACGGTTCCGCCCTCGGATGACCACTGATAAATTTACTAGGTCCTCCTTCTATTTCTGCTGTCGCGCCTGCTGCACCCTCTCCCTCGTCTACCCCTGCATCTTCGTTCCTCCGAGGATTCCTCTGCGCGTCCTTATACTTTCTTCAACGTGGACCTTATGTATTCCCTCGATACCTAGGTAGGTATATGTACATATACTCGCGTCAGCTTGGCGAAGGAATATTGTTTTCCCGCGTGCTCCGATTTGTTAATCTTCTTTTGAAGAATTTAGTGGAGGCTGCCTTCCCATTCCCGATTTCACGGAGAAGCGACTCGTATCGGTTCTGTTTTTGTTCCGTCGTCTCAGAAGTTGCAAAGCGCCAGGAACCTGCAAGCTGGCGTTTGCTTTCTCTGCTTCGTCAACCCCTCATCGTCGGGCAGACAGGGAAGAAACTTTTCCATATGAGAAATTGTGCTTGGCCCGGCTGTAGGGAAATTTCGGACGGCCCTCCCTCCCTTGATACACGTTCCGAGCCTTGGTGCGCTTGATTTTTCACGGTGCATCACTCGTGTTCTGTCGTCTTCTTGTCGCTTAATCCGACCAAACGGGACACCCATCGCTGAAACAGCGATGTCCCTAAGATGTCTTCCTTGATTAACGGGTCGATCAATCGTATTACTATCAACCATCACGCGTAACAAGCACCCCCTGTCGCCATAAAATTTCACCTCGAACGCGGCGGTCCAAGCTCCGCGCCCCCATTAAATTACCCCTCGTTGTGCTCTCAGCAGTTTCCATAAAACACGGGGCATATATTTATCCTCGGTATCTCTCCCCAAGGTACGATCATTCCGACAATCTGTTTCGTTTATCGCAGGCCACCCCCCAGCCCCCCCCCCCCGCCGGGCTCCCTTCTCCCATCGCGTCTCCTTGCCTGAGACACGAATGCTTCCGGCACGTCTAAACATCCGGCGAAATGATTTTTTCTTCTCCCTTTTTTTCACGGACTCTCGCCCCTTCAACCAGCCCCCGCACCCGCGCAACCAAGAACTCGGAGCCACGAAGGGACAGAGAGGGACAGACAGAGGAAGAGGGAGGGTGGAAAAAATGGGTGTCACGCTCGAATAAAACAAGCAATATCGCGATGTCCCGGGGCCAAAGGAGGTCCTGGGTTATCCTGCGGGGGGTCCTGATTCCCGGTGCGCGTCCCAAGGTATATTGCTCCCGGATCATCGCGCCTGCATCGCATTATGGGGGATGATATCACCCTTTTCCACACGTACGAACGGACACGCACGCGCCGACTTATATTCTTCCTCGCACAATGCGGAATCGCCGGAACGGCGCTGATACGACGAGTATGAGAAACGTGCGGCTGTCTGCGAATTTTCGCCAAGAACCGTCGCGAAAACGGGGGTGCAGGTGACGCGGACGGGCGACGCGGGGGGATCGGCATATTGCGAGCTCAATATAATTCCTTTGTACAGCTTTCTGAGTGCAGTCTTCCGCGCTCTTCGACGAGCAGGATTCGCAGGTATTTATGAAAGTCTGCGCCGTTCGATTGTGACGAGATTTACTGGGATCGTGGCTGGATGGCTGTGATTTAACCGCGATTAATGCGACGTCAAGTTCGAAAGGAGTTAGCCCGCGAAAGTCATCCCTCCGCCACAGAAGCAACACAGTCGGTAGACTGAAAGTATTCCGCCGTTTTCCACGCCCCTTTCAGCTTTCTTCCCCGCGCGCAGGTGGGCAGGGGTGCGTTTAACCAGGCTAATGAATCTTTTCAATTAGGGGTCCCCGACATTCCGCGTGGAACGCGATCGAGCCGCGTTTCATTAAAGGACGCTGGCGCGCAATCGATTGATGCGCGTCCCGCGGAGCGATAAATGCCCTCGACACAGAAGGACAATCGCTTCGACGTGCCGCAGCCATTGATACCTTTGGGGGATGGCTGCCAGGAAGGAAGGAGGAGAGACAGCTTTGCGAGCGCACAGCTACCGGGATAAAGGCCCGATCACGCGTGTAACGCGCGGATTATTAATCGCAGAATAATTTGACGCCCCGGCGACAGAGGCGGTGATGCACCCCCCGCCAGCACCCCCTCCGGCGCCGTTCTTCATCTACGTTCCAACCACCTCCAGCCACCTCCACACGGGCGACGCTGCACGTCGGGCCCAGTTATTGGCTTCGCAGATTTGCGCTAATGTGTCTTCCGATAGTTCATAACGCTCGATGCCTGGCAAGGGGCTGGACTGTCTGTCTCTCTCTCTCTCTCTCTCTCGCGCGCGCGCGGTTCACGGAACCGTGAACTCGCGAGCCAGTGTTTCCCAGAGCGGAAAACGCACCCCCGATGGGAAGGGCGAAGAAGCTCCATCGAAGGTGGCTAGTTACGAAACTTTCCACCTCGCGGAGAGTAGGTACACTCGCGTGCCAGACAGACTGTTTTGGGAGTATACCTGTTGGGCGGAGTGAACTCGACGAGTTACCTATTATACTTTCGCGTAAACTTTCAGCGGGTATTAATTTGTTGTTCCCTGTTTTATTGTTACAGCGGTAAGACGGAGTGTGGAATACCGGTGCATGCTCCGATGGAATTCGACGGAGTGGACTTGGTCGACGACTTCAGCCAAGGAGGTCCGGGGCTCGCCAGCGGACTTGGTGAGTACTTCACTTCGTCATCTAACTTCATTTTAAGCTACTTAAAATCTTACCTCGTCAGAGTAGCAGAATCTGAGGTCGGGATTCTGTTGCTGAGCGTATGAATATCCTCCGTCTCTTCGCAACGCAAACTGGCACGAGGGCAGTCTTCATATGCCTCGAGTAGTCATTATATAATCGCCACGATTCTCCGCCGAAGAGGCGTGAAATCCAAAGCGGCTTCGAGTCTCGTAGCGTGTAGGTGGAAGTGAAGTCTTCGGCGTTACGATGCTCGGAATGTAAGAAAGCGCGAAGTCAGGCTCTGTTCAGAGGGTCGCGAAGTAAGCATCGTCAGGCGTTAATATGACGCGACGGGTAGATGGCTGGCTTCTAAAAGAAGGGGGGAAAACGAGAAATTCGCTGTACTCGATCCATAATCCCCGGCAGAAGCCGCGAGCGAAGATGAGGAGCGTGGAGGCCAAGGAAACCGAGAGAGGCTAAAGGGTAAAGCAAGCAGCCAATGTTTAATGGAGGCTTCCCGTCGTCCCCTTGCCGTTTCTTCTTCCTCTTCTTCTTCTTTCGCCGCGTCTTCGCGGCAATGTCGGTGGCAGTCGAGGTTGCCGGTGGAGGCGGTGGACACGTCATTTATCTTTTACCCTTCCTCCTTCGGAGCACGTTCTCCACCTCTCGCCTCCTACCTCCGGCCACTGCTACTCTTGTTGGCGCCATCTTGGCAACTCCCACTCTACTTTTCTCCTCTGCTGCTCTCTCTCTGCCCTTCTCGTTTCTCCTCTGTTCGTCTCGCACGCTCTCCTCCTCTGCTGCTAGACCCCTAACATCAGAGAACACTCTCTCTCTCTCTCTCCCTCGTGCTTCCTGTTCAGACTCCTCTTTGTTTCTCTCATTTTCCGCCTCCATTCTCTTCGTCCCGTTCCCTCGGCCCGCCTCGCAGCCCTCCTTGCTCCTCCACCTTCGCCTACAACCGCCCCCCCCCCACCCCCCGCGTCTTAAGCTGCGTGCCTGGAATAGTTGGCAATTATTCGACACAGCCTCCGATCCCCTTTTCTCCATTCTCCGGCGGTACACACGGTACGCCTGTCTCCGTTTCCACCTCCTCTGCGCTTCGCTCCTTTCCACCGTCGACGCTGAATGTCCGAAAAGATAGATGGAGCACGATCGACCGGACGCCGCGCGATGAATATTCATCGATAGCCGCCGTTGCACTCGCGTTTAGGTGGCGCCGATCGTCCCTGATATCGGCCGCGATAAGGGTGTCTGTTTGCCAGCGGACAGAATAGTTTTCGCGGTCGATGACGAATTGGCCAAACGAGCCGAATAATTGTGGCAATTCTTTCGCTCCTCCCTCGCGTGCCGGGCACGAGAACTTTCGTCCCTTCTACTTCGATCAGAATGATCTTGAAACAAAGGAGACTCGAATCAACCAGTCGTCGAATAGTCCTCGAACCTTCAACCCCAAATCCACCAAATCGAGGAGTCCCACCGCCACCCGAAAAATCACCTTTCGCCCGTCGAATTTCCAATCTGATAACGAAGCTTTGGCACCGGTAACGGGCCACAGTTCGTTAAAATTGTGACCGGGGTGGGGGGGTCGTTGTGACGAGCTCGGGGCTCGCGCAATTATACGGCGTCGTTTTTTAATCGGGCCAGGACACGAGGTTACCGTTAATTACGGACGCGCGGGCACAGGACGATGCGAATTTCGAATTACCCGTGGATAGGCTTTGTTCCGCGCTTTGCCATTGTACAGCCCACCCCCTTCGTCCACCGATCCCGCGTCCCCGATGGCTTTAAAACCATCCGCCACTGGTAAACGCGTCGCAAACGAACTTTCGGCCACCATTGTCGGTTGCTTCGATGCATCGCGGGATTTTAATCGCGGCTGCGCGCCGAATTTTCTCGCTGGCCGCACCGCGGACGCGCTTCGATCGATGGAACCGCAGGTGCGTGGATCCGTGACGCGCCCTCGATCGCCGGCAGAAAAGGAAGTTGGAACAGGCGATCCATTCCGCTGCGCTACAGAATAATCGAGGAGCAGTTCCCTCGGCTGGATCCTAGATCCTGTTAGGCTAGCCGCCTCGAACGAAGCCAAGTAGTTGATCAGCTCGCAACCGGTTTGCTCGTCGGCAACAAGACAAGTAACGCGCGCGTCTTCCATCGTCGGGCCGCGCGCAGCGCGCACCATGGGACCTTAATTAGAGGTTGGAGGCTTGATTTTTCCTCGCGGTGATCGATGGAAGTGCGGTGGCTGGTCCGCGAAAAAAGCGAGGCGTCCCGGTGCCCCGCGTCGAAGTGGCGCCCGTGGATCACGAGTTTCCACAGGTTTCGCAAGGTAGTCGTCAGTCCAGGCACGTAGCCCAGGGCCCTCTCGTGGAATATTAGCTGGTAGCTGGTTCGAGCCCACATTGGGTCGAGCTCGCGAACGACAGACGTGCATACCGTATTAAGCCCCCAGGGACTTTGCTGCCGCGTTACCAAACACCGACACACTCGCCCCGGAGCGTGTATACGCGTCGCGTCGGTCTGGCCAACACGGGGGACACGCTCGCGCAAGTGTCTGCACGCAGCGTATATCGGCGCACCGTGTGCAAATACTCCGGTATTCATGAATCCTGGTGCTCGCCCACGGGATACGTGAGCTTGGACCACCACGAGACCGACTCTTCGCCCACCCCCGCGAAATATAACCTTGGCTGGCTGAGCCTGGACAGGCTTTCCGCTCTTCCGTGGGCAATCGTTCGTTTTCTTCGAGGGCGGAGTAGCGCTCGCGAGGATCAGGACAGGAAATTAATGGAACACCCGGATCTCTTTACGCGCGAGAGACTCCGTTACGAGCTGAAAGGGCGAGAGCCGCGGTTGTCACGGATAGGAATCGGAGTCGAACGCGGCGGCTCGTTGGGGGGCGAAGGTTCCAGGCTTCTGAGCGAAGCCTCGACGATCCAGGTCGACGAGTGGCAATTAGGCAAATGAATAATTTCCAGTGAATTAAGCCAGACTCGCTCGGCGAAAAAGGCGATAATGCGAAAAGCGACGTAAATAGAAAGAGGAGAAGAGGGAACAGAATGACAGGGGGCGGAGAGAGATTGGGGAAGGAAAGGAGGGAAGGAGGGAAGGAGGGAAAGGTAGGGCGAAGGGGCGAGGGAAGGAGTGAAAAGTGGCGGAACTAGGGAGGAGGAGAGTATCGTACGAGATGAAGGGTGAGAAGAGGCTGGCGCACGTGCATGCACTCTTTGCACGTGTGCGAGGTTACGCGCTCCCTCGTATATCCAATGTACCTATATAAATGTATTCTACCTTCGACCTACCTTCGCTGCACGGCGAACCGTCGAGAGAGAAGGCGGGCGGCGCAATCAAACGTCAATCCCAGGCGAGTAATTCTCGAGTAATTTGTTTCCTCGACGCTGGAAAAATGTTTCGTTTCCCATCGTTTTCCCGGCCGTTCGCGCCTCACTTTTCAATCGCGCGACCAGCCCGGCTGCCAGCACGCCTGACGTTCTAAGAAATAATTACGGAAACGGATTCGCTCAGACAGGAATTTCATTAGTTTCCATATTCCTTCTTCTTTCCCCGTATTGTCTAAGCAAAGAAACTACAAAGCCACGAGAACTGTCGAAACGAAATCTCGTTCCACTTGACGTCCCCGATAATTTAGGCGACTTTAAACCCGACCGACCAACATCGGCTGGATATTCTCTCCCATGCGCCGCCCCTTTCGCCACCTGACAGCACCAATTCCACCGGAAATATGTAAAGCAAAACAGCGACGATTTGCTCGGTTCCCCTTCTCGCCCTCGCTGTCTCCTGGATACATCCCTCCGGGGGCTGTGACTTACATCCACGCTGGATTTACGCGCGATATATTTGTTTTAAAGTCCCGGATTCCCGTGCTTCGTATCCGTTCCCCGCCCCATTGCCTGGCTTGTCGTCGTCGTCGTCGTCGTCGGCGTCGTCGTCGTCGTTGTCGTCGTTTTCGTCCTTCCCTCGCCCTCCCCCTCGTGCTCGCCGTCTCATGTATTTATGAGGGCGGGAGGGCAGAAACGGAGGGAACGTGTGCGGGAGTTATGGCCCGAATAAGTGCTCTCGACCTCGGACAGGGATTCTCAAACGGGAAGCCGGGGAATTTTTAGTGAACGGCCTCGAGTAGTTACACCCGTGTCGCGGGTCAGACAGAGACTGTTGGAAGGAACCTCGACGTCGATGCACTTGCGTGGTTCCGCTTGGGGAAGAAATTACGCCGCAGGATGATAGTCCTCGTTTCCTCGTTCAACTTTTTCCTCTAGCAATTTTCGTTAGCTCCACTTAGAAAGGACTGCGCTGTTTGCAGACGTACCCCTCGCGTAATCCGTTTCCCGTTTGAGTGACTAGTTTCCCGGAGTTTCGAATGCGCGTATTGTTGGCTGCCCCAGAAGTTGATCGAGATCCACGCGGTACGAGAAAATCGAGGATTTGCGGACCCACCATGGGCAGCCATAGCGACGCGCGAGCCTCAATTCCAGCCTCGCGTTTAATCCCCGTCGATCTACCTGAGTTTATACCCCGCAGTCTCGACAAGTCTTCCAGCTCTCTTTGATCTCCGCCACCCCAGGCATCAGACATTGTTGTAATTGTTGCGCAAAGCGGGAGAGAGCGTCGCGCCGGCTAGGCTTCGCGACAGTTTTGGCGTTCATTAAGTGCGAAGAGATAAGGGGGTTGCTGTGGAAAACGAACGAATCCATGGCTTCGCCCGTTCCGTCGTTCCTCTGTGCGAGGATCGTAGAAGGATCTTTACACTCTTCGGTCTTTATACACTTTCGCCCGTGTTCGCGGAAAAGGGGGTCGAAATTAGAAACGAGTCACAAAAGATTGGCTATCATCCGGCAATGCAGAGGAATTCTCGCGAAGGAGTCGCGAAAGGAAGCGTTACGATTCATCCTATTTTTTCGGCCTTCCCTCGGTCCTTCGTGTAACCGTTGACGAAAAGACGAGCAGGAGGAGGAGAAGGGAGGAAAGTGGGGTTGGGAGCCGGAAGATGGAACGAACGCTCGCTTTGCTCGTCTCCGAGCGACGTCTCCTCATTCAGTCGAAGTCTAATTAAAGTGCAGCTGCAAGTTAAATTAAAACACGATAATGTTGCCGCCAGTCCCCCTTACTCCCAGCAAGGCATCCGTCTCCCCTCGAAGAAGCTGAGAAGAGCCGGGGAACTTAAGCAGTCGCGCTGGAATCGTAGCCGAGCCATTCGCAAACTCCGCCAAGGACTTGGACGAGCGAGTTAAACAGTTGGGTGGCAGCGATCCCGCGAGCGGTTCTTCCAGCTCCGCTTGTCCCTCGAAGAAAAGCGAGCGGAATACTTACGGTATCGACTGGCTTAATCGGCTTCGAGACGACTACCGAGCAACTTCCGCGCGATAAAACTTCCTCACGCGTTTGCTTTGGTCTCCAGCCAAGCTTTGTCCTCGTGCCACCGCGAGGAACGCCTCGGGGTTGCAACGGGGAAGCTACTCAGGTGCAGGGTTCATGTAATCGGTTACAACTTTCGTCCCATCGTTGCTTACAAGGCCGTGAAAGCACCGAGGAATAAATTCTATCGAAATAAAAGGCATAGCCTGGAGGATTCACAAGTTACATCCTCCTACAGTGGTTTATCGTGGAGATTCATTTAAAACAACGTCCTCTGATATTACTAGGCTTTATTATATGTACCAGGGTGTAACAGGTTGCATGTAATTACCCGCACAAGTTCATTACACGTGTAGTACAATGAATATCCCTGCAGCGTCCAGTGGATGTGTCTGATTTGGAAAGTGGGCGAACGACCAGCTCCCTCGCGACTGTCGCGCCCGCCAAGGCTCCTCACTCGTTCTCGATAATGGCTCCCCCTCCCCCCTCCCCCCCCCCCATTAGAGGAACTGGACAATTTCGCCGCGGCGGCGTATCTGAAAAAAAATCTGTCGTCCAATTTCACCGTGGAGGAGCACAATAGGTAGGAATCCCCGAGGATTCTTCTCACCTTCGACCGTGGAATTCCGAATCGGTAAATGGGCCAGTGAAGATTCCAGCGAGGTGTCGGGGGTGCGGCAGTGTCTCTCAAAGCCTGAAAAGCAGCCGGTCCGCGGGACCATCCACTTGTTCCCAAAAAACAATCATCGATCGCTCGATATCTTCACCCTTTTTCTCCTCCAAGCGACCTCCACTTTGTTGCGTCTAGCCACTCGAGCTTCGTAGAAGTTTCCCCGTGTACTTCTCTAAGAGTGCTCCGAGGAGGAGAGGGTTGAGAGGGCGGGGAGGTGGTGAGAGGTTTGAGAAACACTGTGTTGGAGATGTCGCCGAGGTGGGGTTGATAGCTGGGCGGAGGAGAGGGCCACGGAACCGGGTGCATTGTGGTCGGAGATAGAGATGGCTATCGGGGTGCGCCACGCGGTAATTGCCAGGAACTACGGGAGGAAATTAAAGCTGCCCCCGGTCTTCCGGCACCCCCATTGTCGGTATTCGCGACACTGTTCCCGGTAGCGTTCTATTTATCAGGAACGAGCCAATGGCTGGCCTCCGCTGACAAGCTCCGTGTCACTGTGTCACCGGAATCGAAACGCACCCTCTGGCCGTTCTTCTCTCTCTCCTTTTCCCGCCATTTAACCGTGATTCTGGCCAAGCACGGGCACGCGTCTACGCGCTCCCATCAACCTCCACTGTCCACCGCCGAGATTGGCCTATGCCGCCTATAGAGACGATCGAAAGGGGCGCAGCCTCCACAAGGATCGTTAAATGGACGCTCCAGAGCCGGCTCCATTAACCGCTCGATCCGTTCAACTGCGTGCCGGGGGTGAAAAATGCAAAGCGGTCCTCTGCCGATTGAAAGTGGACTTTGTCTCTGGCACAACGCGTTGTTTGCCCTCCTGAGCCTCGATTCTGCTGGACACGGTGCTTGGAATGGCTGCATGGTATGCTTGATTCTTTGCCTCGGGGGAGGAAACAAGTAGCCAGGTGTATCAGGGATGATGCGTCTGGATGACGGTGGAGCAGAAGTTACCCCGGCACTTGGATACTTGGAATTTCCAGGCGAAATTCTCCGAGGATCGACTCGGTTATGTAGCGAACGCCGTGATCCACAGAGTGGATTGATTATTCCAGCTCGCCGCGCATCGTGCCATCGTCTTTCACGCTCGTGCGTAGCCTTGTTTTCAATTTTCTCCTCGTAAACCGCCCTACGAGCGTGACGATACCACCACTTGCACCACCTACAGCTGGTGAACCGCAGATATACACGCGTGTGTACTGCACAGACGTGGCGAGCAGCGTGCACGCAGCCAGCCAGCCAGCCAGCCAGCTAGCCATCCAGCCAGCAGGCCGACGAGTACCAGCAGTGCACGTATGTATCCGGGTACATCCGTGCACAGGGCTGGCCTATGTACGCGTACGCGCGTACATAGAGGCACACAGGCAGCCTGGTTGCGGATAATTCAGGCAATCAGCGTAATGTTGCGGCGGTGAGGACCCTCCAGCATCCACTATACGTATATAATACGCTGCCTACCTACCCGGCCAACGGGGAGGCTGCTTAGGATGGAGCTGGCCCTCTAGGTACGTACCTGCGAGCCTCTATGTACTAGACCATCCTGCTCCATGTACGGACGGCTGCCCACGCAGGTTAGGTCGGGAAATAGCGAGGCAAGCCTGTAGCTTCCATACGCGGTGTCCTCGGTTGAAGGACTCCGAGGGTTCATGTGGATCTCGTGGGCGTTTGTCGAATGATAGATTAGCTGGAGGATGTTTGTTAGCCATCAGGTGGGCGAGGTGTGGATGGTCGTTGGGTGTGTCGATGAGGCTCACTTGGAGGCTGATGATAGGGGAATCTGTGTGTCCTGTGCTCCAAGATATACTGATCTGAAAATCGTGATGCTGAGGAACTTGTGTAGATGCCGGAGGTGGAAGTGGTGTAGAAGTATATTGGCAAGATGGAACGGTTTCTGGAGGTGGTATCGGTGTTCGATTTCAATACGACACCGTGTATAGTCGCGCAATTCGGCCATCGAGCCGTTAGCTCTGCACGTGCAGCTAGCTACCTCCCCCCGTGCACCGGGGCTGGTTTCGAATCGTCGAGAGGGTGGACCAAGGGTAGGCCCGAGTGACAATGCATCGAGTGCTCTCGAAATATTCCAGCACACGATGCACCGTACTCCTCTCCCTCTCTCTTTCCTCCTCTCGATGTCTCTCCTTCCGTTCTGTCTGCGTCCGTCGCCGTGCTCGCTCTCTCTCTCTCTCTCTCTTTCTCTCGGCCATTACTCGATGATCATTTGCCATTTTGATGCCAGATAACTTGCCACCAGTTATCAGCAGGTTGCCGCGGACATATCGACGAACAGAAGCAAAGTATTCGCTCGCAACGTTCCGTTCCCATTTAACTATTCCCCATTCCCAGGCACCTGATTCTTCTTAATATCCATGTTAATCGATTCACTTGTTCGAAACTTGCTAGACGCTCAATGCGACCAAAAGGGGTTCACGGTTCAACCACTTAGTCCCCATTTCCCTCTCAGTAACTCGTCGCGTTATCCTCGCAGAGGATCTCCGGCCTCTCTCCTTTTTTCCTTACTAATTTCCCCAGCCGAAATCGAGAAAAACAACTGCTCCTCGCTGATAGCGTCACCGGCACCGAGGGGTTGGAGACGGGGCTGGGGCTGGGGCTGGGGATGGGGATGGAAAAGTTGCCGTCCCGGGGGGTGGCGGCGAGGTCCTTCCAGAGGACTTAAAATCCTCGAGCAGTCGCGGGGTCCGACCGCCTCCACCCTCTCTCGGGATTCCTTCCTGGACGGGAGGGTGGGAGGGCAGAAGGGTCGCTTTCAAAAGACTCAAAATTACTTTCTGGATAAGCTGGATTAGGGTTCGCTCCCGCGCCGCGTCCCAGATTAGAGCCGACGACGCTCTCGGGTCCCTACTTACGATTTCGCTCTTTTCCCCGGTTGTTTTTTCGGCTCCGTTTCTTTTCCCGATCGGAATAATGACTTTCGTGCACTCGTAGATGAACTCCGGGGGTGAAAGAACGCCCTCGATAACTTGCTCCCACCAAGCGATCCAAGCGAAGCTTGTAAAAGTATCAGGTCCTGCGTACATCCGACATCGAACTAAAGCTTACTAAACATGGTCGTCCCATGGATGCACAAGGTGCAACGGTAAAAAAGGCCAAATACTCTTACGGGAACTTGCCACGAGAAGAGGTTCTTTTCATTTTATTCGGCTAATTTCAGCACGTTTCCCCTATATTCTGGACTGGCCTTCGAAGGGGGTGGCTGGCCACGGCGTGGACCCTTTTCGGAAAATCTGGCTTCGAATTCGCATTGGTAGGCAGAGCGCGGGGCGAGCTTTAAGAGGGTTGCTTTTGTCGAGGCGTTCGCTACCCTTTAAACCACCTCCTGTCCTCACTCCCACACGCCCATCCTCCCTGGGCCTTTTTACCCATCTCGCACCGTTCTCCAGCGACTTTCTTAGCCCCGTCCTGCTTGCTCCTTTGCACCCTTGGAAGTAACCCAGTCGCTTGTAGCCGAGGGGGTGAGTCTTCAGCTACGGCCGACGAAGCCCGAGGGCGAAACCAAGGAGACCAGATTAGGAGGGGGCGAATCCCGAGCGGCCGCAGGACTTTCGTCATTTCCACCTCGTATCTCGCGCGCCCGCCATCCCCGCGCTCTCGCAAGAAACAATGGTGGAGGTTAAGGTGGAAACGATGGAGGAGCGATCGAATCCACGAATGGCTGCGTGCCATGAAACTTTCTCTTGCCGCGCGGTTTTCAACAGTGTCGGGCAAAAAAATCGCTTAGAGGAAAATGAGGGGTGAAATGATGCGCTCGGCGGCATAGAGATGGACGGAGGAAGGCCGGCCGCCGCGTTTTTTGACAATATTTCGCGTAATTGAGCAGCGGCAATAAATTTCGCTTGAATTATGCGCGGCCGCGGGCGCGGGGGAAAATAACTGAAAACTGTCCAACTGTTCCCATCCATTATTTACATCGTTTAGCAAATTTTACTGCTCCCCGATGGCCCGGCGTGGCCGGGCTGTTCTGTTGCTCCCCTCCCGCCCCGCCCCGCCCCGCCCCGCTCGTTCGCGAGTGTGCCCGTGCGTGAATATACTCGAGCGTTTATTGGCAAATACAGCGGCGCGGCCGGGAGCACTGGCACGAGCGAACGAATTTACGATTTCATCGAATTTCCTCGTTAATCGACGGTATACGCTGGTTCCGGGCTTCACGCCCGGACGAACCGTTGCGAGCTGTCTGGTTAAAGCTCGACGAGATGGCCGCTTCGCGATCGAACGACCCTTGCTCTTTTATTTCGCGGTCAACGAGGCTCCTCTTATCGAAAGTTCAAAGACTTTCGGGCAGACCCAACTATGGAGCGAGCTACATTTGAAATTCACGTAAACTCCTGACCAAACACACCAAAGTCCTAACCCGTTTTGATCCGGTACCTACTTGCTGATATTAATGAATTGCCCCGATGAAGAACGGAGATGGATCACGAGGAGTAAAACGGTGTTTAATCATGAAATACTTCGTTGCATTGTCGCGCGCAGTGGCTGATATTTTATTTATAAACCGAGAAACAGCTCCCTTTTGTCCCTGGGACGAGGAATAATTTGTTTGGGTCGCATTTCAGAAGTCGAGAACAATTTCCACGGTTGCTCAGGGTGGTCCTGGATGTTGTGCCTAATTGCGGCCCTAATAGATCGTCGGGGGGGGGGGGGGGGGAGACAGAGGAACGCCTTGATCCCTCCAACTTTCTAAAAGGTTTCACGGTGATCCTGCTCGTTGTTTAACTTTCTTCTATCTTTTAGCCTAACGGCGGCCTGTGACCCCCCCGGTGAATATTCATGAGGTCGTTGGAGTCTCCTCGTTAAACAGAGGACAAATTTTCGCGAGGCTGCAACGGGCCTGTTCGAGCAAATTACATCGCTCAGGCGGCACTGATATTTTTACACTCGAAACGGCAAACAGGAAGCGACTTCATAAGCTGCTTCCTGCCAGCAACATCCGTTCCGTCCGGTTTTACAGCGAAATCTTTATCGTTCACCGTTTCATTGTTCCCACGTGATATGCCTGTGGAAAGGTACAACGCGTTGCTGTGAAAAGTAACACGCTTCGATGTTGAGAACTCATATGACGCGTGCTACAGCGTTACGAAGGCCAAGCTAGGGTCCGCAGACGCGTGTCCTTCGATTTCTCAAGACCTCCTCCAAGAATATCATATTGTCCACTCATCCAGGGATCATCATAGTCGATCAGGCTTCCTAATCTTCACCAACACTCTCCTACGACACTTGGAACAAGCAATACTCATGCTCGAAAGCGTATACCACGGAGTGTCCGCGTGGGGTCTCGATCGTCCGCCATTTCATTGTATCGACATGGCCGCGTTGCGTTATCAGTGGACGTAATCAAGCAGGTACACACGACGACAGCGTGCGTACCTACGTGCGTGGGTGCGTGGGTGCGCTGGCTATCGTGTGCGTACGCGTCGACAGTGGCCAGAGAGAGAATAAGAGGGACAAGGAGGCTGCGAGCAAGTTTCCAGAGAGAAAAGGAGAGGGCGAGAGAGAGGAAGAGAGAGGAGTGGCCCTCCGATTGGTCCACGCCAGGACCCCAACCTCCGGCACGCACGTAACGCGGCCAGATCGATACGCACTGCCCAAGCCACGTTCTCTCTGTTCCTCTCCCTCTTCCACCCCCGAGGTCCCTCTCTCACCCCCGTGATCGCTGCCTTTCTCTTCTCCACTCCGTTCCCTTTGTTCTCTGCCTCCAGCTTTTCCACGCTTCTTCCCGCCTCGCCATCTTTCTTCGCGCGCTTTCCTCTCCGCGAGCTGTCTCCGCTCCGGCTCTTCGTTCGCGACGATTACGCGTCACTGACCCCGCGAGACCCGACCGAAACTGCCCCCGGGGTTGCTCCGAGACGCGCCATGCAGCGGTTGTCCTGTCGTCGAGAACCTTCGCCCTGAAACTGGCCAATACTTCCTCCACTCCTCTTTGCATCTCGCCCGGAAGATCTGATCGATCAAGTCGAACCGTGCTTTGGCACCGCTTATCCCTGGAATCTGTGGACGCGGTAAGCCTCAGAGGCGAAGAGGTGATAGCGGGAGGGTAACGCCTAGTCGGAAACACACTCCGCGTTGTCCTCCATTCGCTCCAATCTGACACCGATTGGAAGCTGAAAAATTAAGAACATTTGGGGCTTTTAGGGGGTAAGCCCTGAGGGGCTGGGCTTCTCGAACACCGTGGCCCATCGAATCCGACTGAATCCGACTGAAAGGAAGGACACGCCGAGTCGCGACTTCTCACGGGGATTTGCCGGTCGCGTGGTCATTTTTCACGATCTGCCGGTCGCGGGCTCCGCTCCCGTAAACCGTAATCCAATCAAAGAAAAGTCCCGGTACAATGTGTCGTTTAATCGACGAACAAGGCGCCACGTTATTACCTTCCCCCTCGTTGGCCACAATGCTTCCTAGCGGATCGGCGAGCACAATGGCCGCGGCAAATGGATACGCACACGCTGCGTGGCCCCGTAATCAGGGGTCTCGATGAACGCTAATACCGGGTGTTCGTGCTTTCGCGGTGACTTTTTGTTTCCGCGACAACAATCTTCCCGCATTCCCGGACAAAGTAGCCTCCTGCGGCACAGCCCCTTCCCCTCCGCCTGTTGTCTTGGCAGCTCCACAAAAACGACTCCCAGTGACATTATTAGGCCTTACGTAACGATCCATGAATACCAGATACTGCCTCGGTCAGCAATGGATACCGAAGAGGCATCGATTTAGTCTCCCCTCGAGGGCACCCTACGCCTTCGCATTCACCTTCTAATTGGCTGGACGATTGGGCCCTCTAGTGCGTGAGAAACTGGCTACTTGGGGCCCCAGACTTTCCTCGTCGATCGTCGCTCAGCTCCGTGGGGGGATGATAAAATGTTTGTCCTTCTGGAGGCATCTCGGTTCGAGAAGGGGGAAGAGGGGGTTGGATTCAGGTGGCATTCAAATCCTCGTGACACGAGTTGCAGTTGTTATTAAGTAGGTACGCACTACGCAGTACGAGACGAATGGATGTCTAAAATGCTCAGAGGTCCGCGCTAAAAACGAGAGTGACTCGCGGAGGGCGACGAGAGGTCAGGAAGGAGGGTGATAGGTGAAAATGCAAAATGAAGGGAAAAAATGGGTAACCCTGCGGGGGTGTAACTGGATAAGCCGGCGGTTTGTCGCTCGCCCAGCTTTTCAGTTACTTTTTTACTCGTTGTCGTCACCCCCGCGCGCTTCGGGGATGATATATGTTCGGCGTGATTTATTTCGCCGCTGAAGATACATCATGGCGGAGAGTCGAGGTGACTTTTGTGCGCCAGGCGGCCGACATTCGTGTCCGCTGGCTATCTCGAATCGGGGAGTATCGAGGATCGAATTCTGTTCTTTTATTTTCATTTTATTTTATTTCAACATCCTTTTCAGTATCAGTTCCACTTAACAGGCCCATTAATTGCAACTACGTCTTCATAAGCCGTCATAGATTTCGGCGTGCGGGCCTACATTCAGCTTTCGTAGAATCTTTTAAAAACTTGTCCCTCGTCGAGAAGGATCGCTCGTCTCCTTTGGAAGACAATTCTCGAGTCGCTTTCGGCGGCTGAAAGCTTCTTCCACAAGGGGGATGAAAAATCGCCGGGATTTCCTCGTAATGCGCGTAAGCCACGCGTTTTTACGACTACGAGGCGTTCGTCCGGTATGCGTATAGTATAGCCGACTTATGTACATATAACGCGGCGAGGATGTTTCAGGATACGATATCCCGACGGGATCTCTGTTCCCGGGCATTAAGGACGTGCGCGTCGAGCCCATAAACTGCAGCTCGTGTATGCCCGTTAAGGGCACGACTTCCCTAAAAATCGGCAACGCTCAGGAGGGGAGGAAATACGCGGGTCTAGAACCCTACTTCCGGCCCGTGCCCGCTACCCATCGCAGGAAACGCGGATCTTGGCCGCGAAGTGGTGCATATGATTCCCTCGATGGGGAGAGGCCTGAAGAGTTTCGAGGAACGGATGAAACTTTCTACGCGCGATTCTTCCCCGTGGCTGAGCGACGAAACGCTTTATCTCTCGCTGATCGTTCGATTAAAGGTGTGCGCGCGGGAAAAAATAGACGAAGATGGGGAGACATACATTGGGGGTGAGGCTTGATGAGAAATGCATCGGGGAGCAGTGGCAGGGCGTTTTTCCATTTCGACGTGTATTTTTCAGCGTGTCTGCGGCCGTTGATAGTAATTAGCATGAGAATAATTGCCAGCCGGCTTTCTTAATCAAACTTTTTAAATAGGATCCTCCCTTCGCCTCGCGGAAACTCCGGCCGTCGGTTTCTTAACGTCGAATGCTAATCAGCTGGTATATCGTTGCCTTATCCAGCCTGGCGTTCACGTCTCTGACGGGGTCTCCTATGGCTGCAATTGAAAACCTGAAATTCATGTTAATTCCGCGGACGTTCGGTGCCGCGGGGATGAATGCTGCGATCGGCTCGCACCAGCTTGGCCCCCGATTTCGCGATGGAAACGACGCTCCGTCGTTTCCCTTTTCCTCGCTACCACAGTCGATCATCCGTTCCCGTCTGATAATTGAATACCTTCGATCTTAATCGCTGAGAATTAACGAACTCGAGACTACAACAAGCTGCAACAACTTTTTCAACCCGGCTTTAACAAGCTTCCAGCTCCAGCTCATCGACCCACCCTGTACAGCAGCGTCGTCACGCTGTAATTCGATTATCACGCGATTCGCCACGCTTTCGGCCGTTCGTCCGATCCCGCCGACGCGGCAACGCTCGAGGCGACCAACCCTCTTGCCAGCAGCCTCCACCCACGACCGGTCGTGTCTGGCCAGGCCGCGGTAAAAGGCAACGGGCGAGCAACCCTTTGCCCGTTTTCCCAATTCGATGGGAACGCGAAAGCGCGTTTCGACGGCACCCACCGTGCGGCGCTGCACGGCTGGCAGGGGGTCGCGCGACCAGTGATAGGGTTCGTTTACGATAGAGCCCGTTTAGAAATCAATGTCCACGATACACAGAGGACCATTCTCTTCAATGGCAGGCGGGTGACTTTTTTCGGCGGACTCCTCCAGAGATCCTTTGCGACGTTTCCGTAACTAGCATCATCGTCATTGACCGATTTCGAGGCTCGATTAGAATCGAGAGGGACCACTTGCTATGCGTCTTCGTCGTGTTTCCGGGCGGTTCGATCGACCAGACAATTTTCCACCTTTATTGTCCGCCCTCGCATGGATTTAACAGTATTTATTACCGTCTCGTTTTCGAACAGAACCTCCCCCACCCTCGTTTATTTAGCGCTACCGTGCGTCATCGTTCCGCTGAATTCGTCGGTCAATTTTCAACGATGGCCTGCGCCTCCACTGGCTGGCGCAACAGCACGAACGCTATCGTCCTTTGTCCAATCAAATTTCGGCGACCACCTATAGCAATCCCAATATGCGAAAATACAGTGCCACAGTGTTATTCGTTAATTTCTACTGTCCGGCACAATCCTTAACCTAAAGTGGGCTATGGCGTCTCGCGTCCCACAATAGCTGTGTCCACGGACTGAAAGTTTAATTTCCTTGGTGGCTGAAAGGGGGTGGTAAATTGGGCGAAGGCTCAGAACGCCCATACGGTAACCGAGAGCCAGAATTTCCAAACGGACCAAGGCGTTTCGCAACAGCTAACTTCTCACGGGTACCACCTATCGCTCCTCGCATCCTTGAGCGAGTCGATCGAATATTCCGTCGGCGACGCGTCCTTTGTTCGACGAAGAGGAGCCGTGCAGGCCGAGGAACAGGAGAACGGGACGCGTCCGTGGAAACGGGGGAAAAAAGAGAGGACACTTGGCGGGCCACGGGGGGAGGAGGAGGAGGCCGACGACGCGTCGTTACACGACGGAATACCATTATCCGGATAATGGGCCGGCAATTAGCTCGGCGGCGTGCATAAATCTTCGCGTGAAAGGACAGGATGCCCGGTATTTAAATAAATAAGTAGCCTCATTGTCCGGCCACGGGCGTCATCGGGTCACGCTGGAAGCGTGAAGAAGGGAAAAAAAAATGCTAATCAGTCCGAAAACTCCGCGGCCACGGGGGCCACGGGGACCACGGGCGTGTGGCAGCGCGTTTTCTGTGACACGGCGCGGCGGAACAGCGGAGAGGGACGGCTTTTCACCGCGACCCAGCAGAAGGAGGTGAAAGGAAACGCTGGAGGCTGGTAATTTAAGCGACACGACCGCGCGCCGACGAGCGGCCTTTCGGCCGTTTAACGAGGACAAATTTCGTGTTGGACGCGTCGCCCTCGAAATTCTCAAGGATCGCCCGTCGAGGCTGCCGCTGCATATGCATTCGTATGCGTCTTCGTGGACGCTCGGAAACTCACGGCTGAGCGAGATATGCATTATTAATGCTCCACGCCGATCGGGCCCTCGAACTTCGCGCCTTGACGCGTGACGAATCCGACGGAAAAGGAATCCTGCATCGCGCTGTCAGGTTGGAGTCACGCGGGGGTGGTCCGGGGAGAATCGTGCGGACGATGGAATGGATAATCGAAGAGTGGCTCGACTATGAGTAGCCTGGACCCTCTGAGTCATTATTATTTAACTAACTTTTTGGGAGAGACATTCGTGGTGCAGCTTTGGTGGACGATGCTGGACGAAATACGGCAGAGACGAGGGTGAGAACGGGGAGAAAAAAGAGGAGGACGAAAGTTAACCGCAGTGGACGCGTGGCTGCACATCGTCCACCCTCGGTCGGGGGATCGACGCATCGCGACGCATCGGGGGTGAACGAGACCGATGTGCAATCTATCGAAAGATATTCATGGGGCTGGCCGTTGGCCCCTGTGCTCACGTCCCCATCAGCCATAACCGTCGCGTCACGAATGTCTTATTGATTGCATCCAGCCGAACGGAGACGAGCACAGGCAAAAACAGAGGATCCGAGAGCGTCCAGGCTGTGAGACAGAGAGAGAGAGAGAGAGAGAGAGAGAGAGAGGGAGTGATAGAGGCGGAGGGGAGGAGGTCGAGGGAGCAGCAGGAAACGCGAGCAACCCCTCCAGCTTGATGTAACGCGGCGGGAATATGGGGAGGGGAAGTTAGCCCGGAAGCGGCGAATATGCGTTTTGGATCACCGCCGGATGTTCACGGAATTGTTGCTGTTATTGTAACTGTTATTGTTGTTGTAGTGCTTGGAAATTGGAGGCTGGCAAATTCGTACTCCATGTCGGACGATTGCACTTTTCTGCTTTGGCGAACGCGGAGACTACTTGCTCGGTCTTCTTCCCGCCCCCTGAAGGTGACAGGTCGTGGAATTGTGTGGATGCTGCTATTAGATCAGGACAGAATAGTTTCGATGAGGATACGATGGAGCTAACGTCCGAGAATACTGTCGATGAAATATTCGTGGACGAAATAACCCGAATGGTCAGGCGAGGGGGTGAGATAGGTATAGATCCAGATAGTCGCCGGCGGGCGGCGACGTCCCGGGGTTAAAGCCGCCTCTTGCGTCCACTCTTTTCCACCCTCGTTTCCATCGGCTGGATGGAACGGCTGGTTCCACGTCGCTTGACATCGACCACCCTTATTGGGAATCCGAATTCGGCATTTGCTTCTTTCATTTATCAGGATTGTCGAGCTTGACCAGCGATCTCTCTCGACAATCCTCTAAATCGGTCCTTTCGCTCGGACTTTATCCCCCTCCCTCGCCGTTCCTTGTTCTCTCTTTCCGCTCTCTCGAAATATTCCGACGTTCTATCCATCACCCCGGATTCACGCGGGAGCGGGCTTAACGCTCGCGCTCCTCAAGCGTTACTTTATAATTTATTTCCCCGCTACGCTGCCGCCGCCAGGTTTTCTATTAAAAACGTTCCGCCGACTATCGCCGGGCCGAGCAGTCGGTCGAAAACCAGCGACAGAGCAGCCCTTCTAGTGAGTTTGAGCCACACAAAGACCGCCCAGACGATATTCCCGTTTATCATGAAAGACTCGGCGTCGCGTGCCCTGGCAACGGGCATTTATCTGCTCGTCACCTACTCGTACGTGCGTAATGCGTAATTAAACGTATCGGTGGCACGGTCGGATTATCGAGTCGCCGCCTTTATGCGAGCGCCGTGACAAAATGGTGTTAATAGACCCTGACGTACCAGTTGACGGGTCGAACGGCTTCCTTTTTCCGCGGGACGGCCGATAAGGCCGCTATCGGCCGCCTGGGGAAACGACACGGCGAAAATCCTGGAAAAAGAAAAGGGACGTCCTATGTAGCCGTTGATGATACCGCTGCATTCACTTGTACAAAAAGAATACCGGATTTCCATTTACAACGCGGACCAAGTTGCCTTTGTGTCGTTTCCCCAAACGTTCTAGAACCTCTCCGGCTATCTAGCCATCGATCAGCTGGCTATCTCGCGCCGCAGATAACGTCAAGGGACAAGGTGCATCCTTATCAGTGACGTGTCTAGCACGATTCCTCGATAGGCTGACCATTGCCCCGACGATTACCAGCGACGAAATCGTTCGCACCCTCCTCCGCCAGCTATTTTCTATATCGGTGACACGGTCAGGTTATTGAATCAACGCCTTTAATATAGACACACCATGACCACACCATGAGACACGAGCAGTAGGACGACCGGTGAAGAACCATGGGACCGTGACTGCACGAGACGACCATGGCATTCAATGTACTCACGCCGCGGCTCATTGTGCCCCACTTGACTTTGTTGTCGGGGCCCTTTTGTACCATTTCGCTCTCTCCCGCTCGCTCTCTTTATCCCCGTCGTCGCGTTCATTCTATTTTCCCGGAGTCTCCGCCTTTCTCTCTCTATTTCTCTCGGCGGCTCTCTCTCCATTCGACGCACGCTTTTACTTTTACTCTCGAACGCACGGCTTCCTTTGTCCGGTTAATTATCCCCGTTTTGTGCGCGTTAACCATCGGCGAGATTTCTCGAACGCCGAGCCGAATCTCCCTCGCGGGACGGGTGGATACACCCCGGAACGAGACCAGAGCCGACAACAATCGCACTTTTGTTTTCTAGTTAAGCAGCTCGGCGTCGTGGGGTAGGTTGGGAACTGGTTGCGCTTCGATTCCGGCGCGCCGTGGCAATGATTCAGTCGTTGGAATTTCAGCGGTGTATAGGTGCTGGTGAGTTTCTTAGTCCACTGTACATTGCACTTTGCAGCTTCCCTTTTCGACTTAGATTTACCGTTGCTTAATCAGCCTGGGGGAAATTAGAGGGGTGGTAGCTATTGCCAGATTGGATTTCTTTAAAGATCAAGCATAGAAGGTAGGCAGTTACGGCCTCCACCGTGCATCCGTTTTCCCGGAGCAACGTCCCGATGATATATCACCTCTACATATACGCATTCCTTTGCTTTTTTTCTTCAGCGGGCTGCACGTGCGTTTGACAGGTATCTATCCATTCGCGTTTTGTTTCGGGGCTCGCGTATTCCATATTTCGCTTTCGTTGTCTTCTCGACCGGAGAAAAAAGCCTTGCCGCCGTTGCGCGTTGCGCGTTGCATTTTCGCGTTCAATGTTTTGCTTCACAATACGTGACGTTTTTAGTTTGATAGAAAAGCTCGTGTCTGGCATTGTGGCTGTTCCTGGGGAAAAAAACCGTGTCCCCGAATTCGTCATTGTCTCTGTTGCGCGTAGCGGGGCGGTAGGGTGGACTCCGTGGCTCTGTCTCCTTCTTCGACATTAATTTCGACGATAGAGCAGCGTGAACGATAGCCGACGAGCTCGCTGGCGGAGAACGCACGGGCGAAGAATCTGTTGTAGGGGTGTCGGCTCACCCTTGTCCATCAACGCGACCACGAGTAGCCCCATAGAGGCGTCTTATAGCGCCTCGTAGGGTGAAACTACCCCGGGCTATAACCGCGTTGCTAATCCGACGCATAGTTTATACGTCATTAAACCTCATACGTCGAAGGGTAGCCGCACGGGGTGGCAGGGTGGCACGCGAAGAATCCGCGGACGTCACGACGTATATTGCCGCCCACGGCGGTGGTGTGCGCCGCCTTTTCTATTGGGAGGGGGTGGCGGTGTTGCTAGCAGGGCAACGCAACCCTCCAGGGAGAGCTGTCACGTCGAATCATCCCCGGGAGATATGACAGAGGCCTTCTCCTGGCGACGAGGGTGACGCCGATCGGCGGTCGACCCCAAAATCGAGATTAAATGTCCATCCACCGCCCCCTTCCCTGTTCGCCCGCCCTGTCGCCACTTCCCAGGCATTATCGTTGGCTTGTAGCGTGTCGTCCGCCGAATCTTTGGGTTTTCGGGTCGGAAAAGAGACGAGGTGGTTGAAGAAAGTACACAGTACCTACATATTTTTATACGCCGAACGCCAAGATCTTTCGGGCTGATATTCTTTAAAATCAGATTAGATTGTTTATTCACACGGTATTATTCCTCTCGGCAAGAAATCATTTCATCCTCATCGAATCCCTACTCGCCCCCTCTTCATAGACGGAGCAAGATCGCTCTATGATTTTACGGTGTGGAAGGCAGGGAGGGAGGTTGAGCGAGGAAGACCGTGCAAAGGGCATCATTCTAATTGCCCCGGACTTCCTTTCATCCCCTTTGTGCGACCCTCGGGTGCGCTTCCTCATCCGCCCCCGTCCCCTGGCCTCACTTCGCCCTCCACCCCCGTACCGCCGGCTCTAAGTCATTTCTGCGATTAATTTTTCCTTCCAATTTGCACGCGGCAGTAATTAAGGGGCTGGGGGCGCGGTACATCATCCGGCGTTCTCGCCGATGCCACGGTTAAGGGGGTCGGTTTCAGTGCTCGCGGAGCAGACCGGCCTTCTTCGAAACAATGGCGGCGGGTGTCTTGAGTGGTGAGATAGGATTTCGTGTTTCGAGAACCCCCGTGATATCTTACTGAGTAAATACAGGGTGTGCTGAAAATTTTCGTCCACTGATAACGTTTTACCTTCTTTAGCCTGCAAAGCCGCCTGTGCTCACGTCAGCGAGAGATAACTAGGCTGTCCGAGACGTAATTAACTGATATCCTCGGCAGATAACACTGATACAGTCATCGATGATACACGGTTCAATTTTATTGAAGGGGTTTAAGTAAGTAGTCAAGCATGCAGTACGAACGTCCATAGTTCCGACCAACAGTTTTACGGGGGATGATACCAAGAGATGGTTGAAGTTGAGATCCTGAAGCCCGGAGGATATCCTACGGCGGCAGCTCTTGGAGGTGTTTAATAACGATAATGCCCGAGATAGGGTGGTTTCGAGGGTGGTTAAGGGGGTGGTTCGCCGGGTCGGGACTCGATTCATTCACAGGCTCGCTCGTTCGTGCAGAGTTCTTCCCCGTGAATGCACTGAATGCCTTCCTGCCGCTTTCTCTTTCTCGGTCCCCCCATCGGCCAGCCCTTTTCCTCTTTTTCCACGACTTTGTGCCAGGGATCATGCATCCATCCTCACTGCAGGCACGTCCGTGTTTGCATTTATGCGCTTATCGCTTCTCTGAGCACCAAGAGCCACCGGCGACCGGAAGTATCGTGCGCCATTCTGGAAACTTTCCGTCGCCGGGGACAGCAGTGTATCTTTTGCCGCACGGAGCACGCGTGACCGAGGGATTTCAAGTGCTCATAATGCTGCAAGTGCACGCTGATCGTTTCTGCTCCTCGGAAATGGATCTACCTCAAACAATAGCCTCTCGTGGCATCTCGGAGATGAAGGCACATCTCTTTTTGGGGCTAAACATACCTGAAGGTTACCCAAGCTACTTTAAGCGTAACGTACAGCTTTCTTTCGCGCCGCGGACGGGAAGAGCAGAAGAGACGCGAACGCGAAACGCGGCAGCCACCCTTGACCCTCCGTCAAAGAAAGGTGCATCAGCGCGAAATAGAGCAGCTAGGCTGCTAAAGCATCGCGCGATGAAAGCGTGTACGCGGGGAGCGCGGCGGATCCATCACAATTAGGTGACGATCCCATCAGCGATAGACGCGGGCCGGAGAGAGGAACCACGAAAATCGGGAAGCGAGTACCCGCGAAACCGCGGTCTCTCTTCCAGCGAGCCGCGAATAAAAGAGGCTGACTGTATGGGATCAGCACTGGGGGGCCCCCGTTACGACTTCGCCAGGGAATCCGCGTTTTACGATACACGACGGCCGGATTTCAACGGCAGCCCCGACCGGGAAGAGCGGGTGGGGACAGTCTCTCTGCTCTCTCTGCTCTCATTTCTCTCTCTCTCTCTCTCTCTCTCTCTCTCTCTCTCTCTCTCTCTCTCTCTCTCTCTCTCTCTCCGTTAGAATCGACGAAGTGGTGTGTCGGCTAGCGGGGAGGTCGATTTTCCCCGTGTGTCTGTCGGTACGTCCGTCCGTTGGTTCGTTCGTCTGGCTGACTGGCTGGGTGGGTGGTTGCCTGGCTGGCTGGCTGGGTGGGTGGGTGGCTGGCTGGCTGGCTGGCTGGCTGAGTTTACTGCCGCTGCATCGAAACATGTAAGTCCAGGAGGGCAATAATAGATCCCACAATGCCACGCGAGCTTTTCAGGGCCTCCCGTAGGCGGTGTGGGTGTAGATGGAACGTCGGACGGGTTAGGAGGGGTATGGTAGGGGGGCTGGTTGCCGGTAGCGCGGCCCGCGAGAGGGGATGGAAACGAGGCAGCTCATCAACTAATGGCCCGGACCGGAACTGAACTACCTTCTCGTACGGACTCGCCTACGTTCCCTCTCATGAACGTGTGTGTACACACGTCTGTGGATGCACGCGTTCACTCTCTCGCTTTTTCTTTTCACCTTGTCGGCGCACTCTCTTTCCCGCTCGCTCGTCCGCGCGCCTCTGTGGCGGTGGTACCCCCTCGCGCGTCGGTACCCGTGCCGAATAGATATACGTGCGCCTTGCACGACGTCTACCAATCTGGATTGCGCCCAGCCGGCGCTACTTCATTTCAGATATTTAGCGTTATTGCTGGATAAGCCTTGCTCTAGCGCTACGAGAGGGGGAGAGGGTAAACGGAGGCAAGCATCTAGAAATTCGCGAACCTCCGCGGAAGAATGAACGACGACCTTCTCGCGGATGTTTCACTGCTGGGCCACGGCTGTGCGGGCGTCTGGTTCTCTACAGTGTGCCCATTCGAGATTGGCAAAAGTGCATAAAGTTAAGTGCACGCCGCGTCGCTCGGCAACTAGCCACTATGCTAGAAGATGAGATTGCGATCCCGCGCAACTCTCTCTAGTTTTCTCTTTCTCCGCCTCTTTTACCCCCGCGGACGACAGTTGCCTTCCGCTTTCAATTCAGGCTTCATGCAATTTTTTCATTCCTCCGTTGTCTCTCCTCCCCCGCGGGAAAAGGGGAAATCCAGAATTCCTCGGGACGGACGGGGAACGTTTCTCCCGCGCTGACCCGAAAATATTAATCTTCCCTCTCGCGTATACTTGGCCCGCGGCGATTTACAGTAATTACCCCCGGGGCAAAAACAGCGAAGGAGCGTTAACGGCGGGGGGTGACCTTAACGGAAGCTGCTCCTCTCCTTTCGCGCAGCTCAAAGGAAACGCGATACCGAAGAAAAAGGGTTCGTTCTTGTAGGGCGAGTCGGAAGGAAGGATTCGCATAAATCCACCCTCCTCTGACTGGCCTGGAACCACCCCACGAGCAGGCCATGAATATTGATCAGCCCCGTTCCACCGTGCATCGTCCTACTCACACGCATCGCGTCCTTTCGTCCTGCTTCTTGTACGATCCCTCTGCTGTCTCGCAGGCCCTCCTGACCCGGCAAACAACGGACTCTATTTACAGCTGGACTTTATCTTGACGTGATCTAGTTATTCCAGACACGACCCACTACGCAGGATCATTGTGTGGCACCGACCCACGATCATTCAATCTTATTCTATCGTTCGTCCATCGCCGTGTCGCAGTCAGGAACACGTGCTTTCCAGCAGCCCGCTCGTCAGCATCTGTAATTCTCGTCAAGGACCATCTACCGCTTCGATTTTATCCCATTCGCCGGTGTCGTCCAAGTGTTTCTTCGATTACGATTACTTGGACATTCTCGGGGTTACTCTGGATGTTGTTTGTAATTTCAACCCTGCCACGCTACTTTCAGCTTAATTGCCGTGGAGCGCACAGGAACCATGGTCATCGTCATCGTTCCGGGTGCCCAGGCATTCCGCGGTGTCATCACCGCCCTCATCGGGCTCGTTCGAAGGGTGACTTCAACCCTTTCGCCGTGAAATTTTAAACGAACGATCGGGGTTAGGGCCGAGGAGTTTTTAACGCTTCGAGAGTTGCCATGGCAACAATGGTAGGCCGTTATTAATCCCTGGCGGGAGCGGCGAAGAATAGAGGAACGAAGGGAGAGAAGGAAAGAGGGCAGAAGACAGAAAGGGAGAAGATTCTCCCCCGTTCTCCCGGAGCTTCGGCTCGCGGTGCTCTCTATTCTTCGCCACGTGAGTTCCTCCGTCGTCTCTCTATCGGGGAAGGCTGAAAACGGAGCAAGGGTTAGCAAGGGAGAGAGAGGCGACGACTGGAATTAGGAGAAGGCTCCGTCATTATACTCCCATCATTCATTCTTCCTCTCCTCTTCTTTTCTCTTCTCTTCTCGCGGTGGCCTAACCTTGGCACGCCGCTCCTCGAGGACACGTTCAAGAATCTCGCGGCGCGCTGCTCGCAATGGGGACGGGGGTGGCGGCGAAATGGAAGACGGGGTGAGAAAGCGGCTGGATATCTCCTCAAATATTCACGACGCGGGTATAGACTGTATGTAGACGTCATCGGCCACTGTTCCACACGTTCGCGAGCAAGTTTCTCTTCGGTTTTTTTCGTCGCGCATCGCGCCGTTTCCGGTATCGATGCATCGACCAACCATCGCGCAGCACGTGGAGGAGCTCGTCGGAGACGAGCTTTGTTTCCTGCACGCGTTTTCTCTCCCCCTCTCCTCCCATTCGGTCTTTTCACTCGCTTCCTCCCCCCCCCCTCCGCCAGCCTCATCCCCCACAGCCCACAGCCCACAGCCCACAGCCCACAGGCTTTCCACGTCGGTGTATTTTTCGATTCTCCTCTGTGACTCGTCGTTCGCGTCCTCCTATGTTTGCGTGCGCGCATAAAAGATTATATATGGCGGCGGTGTCTTGCACACATCGCGGCGAACGCGCGTGTGGTCCAGCCGCGCGCAGGCTCGCAGAAAAAACGAAGAGAAATTCAAAGTCGAAGGTTCCGCGGCTCGTTATTCATCGACGTTCGGCTCCGGCTGTCAGGGGGCATTATTTACGGGTTCCGCGGCGGGGCGAACTATTAATTCGGCCCGATGCAGGTGGTAAACGCGGGCCGACGTTCCGGGGCGGTTTGTCGGCCGCGAAAATCGCTTTCGACGCCGCGCATCGCCGGATCCTCGATTGCGAGGATGGCTGGCATCTGGAGAGCGAAGGTGGCGCAACTATGAACTTTTGAGTGGCCAGTTTATTCGCGTACCCTCGATTGATCGCAGCGGGAGCGCGGGTGCAAGAGGGGCACGCTTTGAAACGCTGAAGACGCGCTCCACGGCTGCGAGGAGCACTCTCCGGAGGTGGCAGCTCTCGGAGTAACGTTGATCATGTCCCGAACGGGATTCCATTTCCTCCTCTCGCAGGATGGGAGGCCACGGCGACTGCTGGACGGAGGGACACCGGGAAAAAGGGGAACGGGCGGGGGAGGCGGAGAGGGAGGATCGATCCTAGCGTCGCCTCCAGCTAGTTGTCGAACAAAGCGTCCCGTCGATTCGCGCAAGAATTCGCTCGACAGCCGCTTAGACTGCGAAGCGTGCGCTCCGCGACGAGGGGGTGGGTCCTCGGGATTTACCAGGAAACTTTCAGTTCTATGGTCTACCTTTTGTGACAGTTTGGGAAATTAGCCGGCGCAAGGAGGACGGGGACTACGCCGTGTCGGCATGCAAAGAACAGGTGGCGACGATGGAATAAACGACGGTGCCTGATGAATCTTTTGTATCGGATTCTAAGTTACACATACGGGGGTTGGGTTTCAAGGCATCTTTTCTCTCTCGAGGGTATCCATTACCCACTGGACTGAGCCCCGAACTGTCGTCCCAGATTCCTTCGAGCTGCCAATTACCATGGACAAGATGGAAGGCTGTCGATCGGAGACCGGGTATAATCGGGAGAATAACGCATTAGAAGGATAGGCTCGCGATAGGCGGGATGCAGCGGCCGGGTTTCACGGATCAACGAGGGCGCCGGGCGTCGCACCGCCGGAAGTGCGTCTAATGCATCCGTCTGGGGTCACGCGTCATCTCGCTTCCGGCACGGCCATTACCTTCGGTAAAACGTTTCGCAGAGGGGAACCTCCACTTGTGGCCGCCGCGCCGCGTCTGCCCTCTTCTCCTGCTTCTCCTCGCCGATGATTCACACTCTTGCGCTCAATTTTCTGTTCCACCGATATGCAATAGGTCAGAAATCCTTTTTCCTCGTGGATTCCAATTAAAAAATTGGGGGTTGCATCGTGGGGTGAACAATTGCGATCGACCAGCCGCCCCTGCCTTTCAATACTCGCGTTCCAGTGCTTTCACCGCGCCTCCAATTTTCCACGCAGCAGCGGAAGAAAAAGGAGCGGCGTGAAAATTGGCTGGCTTGTAAATTTTTCACGTCCGCTGGCGCAATCAAGCCAGTCGCTCGCCTTCCATTACCAGGAACAGCAAACATCGCTGTTTATGCATTCCGAATAGGGGCAGCAGAGGGAGAAATTAAAATTCATCGTTCGACCACGAAGATATCGATTGGTTCTCTGGCCCCTCGCTAAAACGGAGCTGCCGCGCGCGCGGGGAGTCACTTCGTTCCAACGAAAATTCGTTATTATCGTCACCGTGTTGAGCGACAGAGCGTAATTAGATCCCGAAGACGTGGCGTTAGATTAAGAGGAAAGTTGGTAAACTAGCAAGGAATCGCAAAGTTTGTGGAGGAAGTGAGCTCCATGGGATCAGGGAGAGTGGAATGGTGGCCGTGTCGAAAAAAGATCCACTCGAAGGAACGAGCCAATGGGACAAGAGCCCCTTTACCTTACGAGATTGGTCGGCGCATTGTTTTAAGGGAGGCCCGACGCATGCGTGATCCCATGCGTGGGAGGATCGACCACAGTCCACGGCCCACGCTCCCTGAGGATCGTACGCTCTCGATCCCTACGGATCCCACCAGCCTTCGGGGACCCTGGCAGAACGCTTTGGGCCCTATGTTCCATTCAGAATCACCTGATTAACATCCTTCCGTAATAATTAATCATCGCCCTGGGTGTATTTAACTTCCTTACTCAGAGAAAACTGATCTACTTCTGTAACCCTGGCAAAAAAAAAAAAACGGAAAATGAGCTAACCAGAAGCTGTAAAATGGAGTTCTTCGCGGCAAGAAAAACGTCTGATCTCTGATGCGCAGCTAGAATCCCCTAAACACCTTCCCAGGATCGCCAATCTGTAAGTCCTCGCCCATCCAGACCGTAACGAGACTAATTAGTACCAGCAAACAGTGACGCAGCTGGAAAAATCACCAGTCGATTAGCGCCGCGAGGGGCGAAGGTCGGACACCACGACCAGCTTCTTTTAAATCCTTCCTGATCGTCCTTGGGCAACTGGCACTTGGCCCTTTTTCGAGCGTAAGCCGACGGAACGGCTGCCGGCAGATAAATCGATAATCGTACCCGGTTTTTCGGGGCTTAACG
The DNA here is from genome assembly GCA_963932275.1 of Andrena praecox. Classification (NCBI taxonomy): domain Eukaryota; kingdom Metazoa; phylum Arthropoda; class Insecta; order Hymenoptera; family Andrenidae; genus Andrena; species Andrena praecox. The sequence goes on along the minus strand of OZ010734.1, from coordinate 36,017,987 downwards.
CTGCCAGTTTCGCTTATTAGCGAAATCTCTCTGCAAGGTAGATAGATCGAGGGAAGAAACAGAGAGGGTGCTTGTGGAAAAAGAAAGGCGGGCTTTCGAAGGGGGGATGAGGGGGGGGCACCTGCCTTCAAAAAGGCCGCCGACTTGATCCGAGTCGCCATTGTTAGCCATGGTTAGCACCATACCGCGAAACAAATACCTACCACGACAGCCAGTGTAACGCGAAGGAGAGACCGAGAACGTCGCGTCGGTGAGATTAGCTTCGCTTATCCACCACCTTTACAGACTCGCGTTCGTCTCCGAGCTTCCCAACCCCCTCAGCACCGTTCAGGACTTCAGATTTTTCCGCGATCTCCGTCCGCATTTACGGCGCGGCTGGCGTTGTCCCGCTGAAAAATAAGTCGCTTCCATTCCCCAGCGCAGACCTCTTTCACCCGAATGTCTACGGCGACGACGACGGGGCGGCCATTGAATGCCCGTCTCAACGCTGGTGGAACTCGAACGGGACTAATCGACGAATCGAATTAATTTCTTGTAGAAAATCGCGGCGACACCGCGCAGAGTTGTGGGTGGCACGCATGAAAATCATCCGCGCCGTTATTGTTCCGTTATTATGTTGGTAAATAATTGCTGGTTCGGTCGCCTTTCGCGGCACAATGCGGCGACCGAACCCGCGAAGATTAAGCGGCATTCTCGCGTGCGAGCGGGGCGAGACCGCTCGAGCGAGAATTAACCAGCGAGAAAGAACGAAGGAGCCGGGAAGGAACGGGGTGGGGGTGGCATTTGTTTAAATTCCAGCGACTTCCGTGGCCTGAATGAGTCGACTTTTGTGCATTATGCGTTGGCCCGCACGAAAATCCACGTGGTGACACGCTCGAGGGGAGGGAAAACGGGGGGTGGCGAAGAAAGGGGAGAAGAATGGAGAAGAAAAGAGAGCGCAAGGAGAGCGAAATTCGGAGAGAGTGCCCAGTCACTCTTTACGGTGAACGATAAAAGATTTCACCCAGGGCTGGCTGGGCTGGGCTGGGCTCGGCTCGGCTCGGCTCGGCTGGCTGGCTGGCTGGCTGGCTGGCTGGCTGGCTGGCTGGCTGGCTGGCTGGTTGGCTGGCTGGTCCTGGCGAAATTTCGTCGAGAGTGGCCCCCGGAGGGGGTGAAAAACGCGCGAGAGCGAAATAAAAAAAAATAGCTGGCGCAGACACACGACTCCCGTGTAGGCACTTAAAAAACAAACACCCACACACCGACAGACAGGGCGGAGAAAAAAATCGAGCCGAGCCATTGAACGGTGAACGAAACAACAATTCGGTCGTCCAATTAATCGTGAACAACGCGCGCCGAGAAGAGAAACGCACGATTCGAGAAATCGAATGGGGCACGCCGAGCCGACAATTTTTTTTTTTTCCCACCGCTGAATGGACCAATCTGCAAGGTTCCTGGACTTTTTGTTTTGGATTCTTGGCCCGGTTTACAGCGCCCGTGGCGCGCGAACGTTAAATACCAAAATCTTTGCTCCCTTGATTGAATCAGCCAGCCCTCTTATCGAGAACTCTGAGAATTCTTTCGATCCACGCGCCACGACCTCTCTCCCCGAGCGTCTATCCGCGTTGGTCTTTCCATCATCGGTCACGATATTTCCACGGCGCAGCCGAGAAGGATCTCCAGGAGGGTGGCGGAAAGGTAGACGAGGACAGGACATTAATAAGCGTAATATATTAGGGAGTCCTTTGTGAGGAGAGAGCGTCTTTCAGCCGCGCGTCAAGCCGAATCCTGGCGGGCCGAGGAACACGATGAAAGGAGAAGCAGAGGGAGGATATCTCTCTCTCTCTCCCAGTTGCTCGTTCAACGTCGGAGGAGAGAGAGAGAGAGAGAGAGAGAGAGAGAGAGCGAGAGAGAGAGAGAGAGAGAGAAAAGGTGATCCGCGGTGTGCAGGTTATATATGCGCGCGGAGAGCCCAACGGGATTCAAAACCATCCGGCATCCGGGCTCGAGACAAATGTGTTCCACGGCGCGAGACAAAACGCGTGACTCGTCGCCGTCATTCGTTAAGCCGTTTTCAGGCTGGCACCGCGACAGGACGGGGGAGGGCCTGTGTTCGAAACCAATGAAATCCCCGGTGAAAGACACCTCCTTCTGCATTCCTTCCTCAGTCATTACTCAAGAGGAATACGTGTCGCGAAGGACATTCCTCCTCGTGGGCCTTTCACAAGAGGTGTCGAAGGGGATTCAGCCGACGACACGCCGCGTGGGTAGAATACATTTCATCGGACCCAACGACCGTCGTCGCCGAGCGTCGTCCAAACATATTCACGAGTATCTCGTAATACTCGCGCCCCCCTTCGATCCGCCGTTAAATCGCATCGGGGGAAAGGAGACGAAATAGAAGTGACCAGAAGCAGAGGCTCGCAGACGGTCGATTCTGTCAGCGCGAGGTCCGCGCCGGGCCAGTAATCGCCGGGAGTTTTGGAGCGTGTCCACGCGTGTCAATGTCCCGACGAAATGAGATCTCCACGAGCGGGATCAGCGACTGGTATCGACGGCCCTTCAGCGTACAGAACCTGGTCGTTTCTGTGACAGAGAGTAGCGAGCGGCGAACGAGAACGACGAGGGCGCAAAAGGGTGCAGAGGCGGCTGGCTGGGGGTGGTTGGCGCGGAGGAGAGAGAGATGAGGGTTGGGGGGGGGGGAGGAGGCTGACGGCAGGGCCATCCTCGAATAACGCGAAGCGTAACACGTGGGCGCAGAGTGCCCGGAGAGAAGATAAACGGATTACGGCCGCTTTGTGTCAACGTGATCCGCTTCCCGTGCACCCGAATCCCAGTACCGTGCACGCCGTCCGCTCGTCCTCAATGGGATATTACGCGCTCCAGTGCTGGTAACACTGTTCGGTCTGCAGGATGTCGCTTCGACTGATAACCAATTTTCATTACTGTTAATTTAGGGGCCTGCGACTTGCCGCCCGCGAGCCACCTCTTCCACTCTCTCTCTCTCTCTCCCTCTCTTTGTGTCTTTCCCTTTCGTTCCTTTCGCCCTGTCGTCGGGCAGAATTCTTTCCAAGCGTGTGAACCATCTGGTCGGCGCAAGTGATAGGTAGTCAATTCGTTCCGTAGAACTGGAGTCATTCTCAATCCAGCCCCTTCGCCCCGGTCTTGTTTAAGAATTCCAGTAAACATCGACTCGGGTATAGTTTTGCGGGGGAGTAACTGCCCCCGTTGCAAAGGAAGACAGCAGCCGGCACAGTCCACGCTTTCCACAGAATGCCACGCAACTTCCGCCCGAGCAAGTGAATGCTCGTTCTGTCACGCGACAAGGTGACCCAGTCAGCCCGTTCGATGACAGGGACGAGGCTATTGTGAGGCCCGGGATCGGCAGTAATCGGTGTCTAACAGTCTCTCTTGCTGGCTGGAGATCGGATCGAGCAGAGACACGCCGAGGGAGACGCCGCTGGATCGAGAGACCTGGAGGGAGTCCCCTCGTGCGGATCCATCGCAGACGCATTCCCTTCTCGGAGGATATCTCCTCATTGTGCTCGCCCCTTAATCAACAGCTCCCTGCCGCCCACCCTGGCCGTTCGATGCTTATTGATATAACCCACCCCCTGCCTCGACCTTGCCTCGCAGCCACGTATGAGCCCCGGCTACGCGGGTATCTACTGGATGTCCCGCAAGTACATATCAGCGAACCATTCGATTCACTGCTAAACTCAGCTTAGGTATACAAATTCACTTCACCATCTCCACCGAACTCCAACGCATTCGACGCCTCGCGATTGCACTAAGCGCACATTATTTTATTCCTGAGCATCCCTGGACGAGCACAGCGATCGATTAATACCACCATAATATCGCGCGCAGCGTAGACATCGCCAAAATGTAATATTCAATAAGCAATATTTGTTTCGTTATTAATACGTGTCGAATATAACGGGCATACGTCCGAGCGCGGCGCACACAGCCGTGGCCTGAATGGGCGTTTCATGCGACCGCCATGAGGTATTTGCATGACAACGGGGATGCGCGTATGTATGCATCCCTGTCCTCCGTACTCGCTAATTAGCCGGTACCACATACCGGCGCGGATTAACGAGAATATTGCATTTTTAATAGAGTTCACCCCCTGTGGCGAGCCGCGTCCTAGGGGTGGGCGATAGCCGCGCGCTGCGAGGGGGCGGAGGAGGCAGTGATTTCAACGACGACCTCCGTGCACGGATCGTTGCCTGTTAAGGATCACCGCGAGGACTTTGATGTCCTTCCCCGCGAGCGGGCCTCTGAAGGATTTATTAAGGACGCCGTAAATCGTCTCGAACGGTGCTCTCGAGTGGAATGTACTTTGGCCACCGATCGAACGGCTCCGCGTGTCCTTCGGGGGGTGGTGCTATTTGGGAAATCAAATTGACGGTTATGATTCTGTCCTCCCTTTGCGTCAACACTTATCTAACATTAAAATATTTGCAGCATTCGGTAATTTCTCAGATATTCGTGATTTTTTGCGAGAAATGATGCATGGGGACGAAAGGGTTGCTCTCCAGGGCGAAAATATTTTTCTCCAGTGGAGGGATCGATTTAGACGGTCAAAGAAAATCCCGCGTGCATCCCTGGGGTCCAGGTTGGTAGCTCTCTGCTCGCCCGTCCGCTCGACTAGCTCCGCTGATTGCTGCTGCATCTTTGATGACCTCGTCCAGACAGAGAAGAGGGTGAGGATCGGGGCCACCCCTGCACGGAATGCTGTGCAAAGAGTGAAACGTTGAGATTGATATTTTAACAGACGGATTACGTAAGAAGGGCACCCGCTGGAACGGGGAGAGTCGAGTGGTTTGCCTCCGCGAATAGGGTGCACCGAGGAAAGTGGATCTCTGCTGGCCACCCGCCGATGAATCTTTCAGGGGACCCTGACACGATATTTAACACATCGTATTTCGCAAGAGGACACCGTAACCTTGCGTATCTCCGTTCCCATTATCGCCCAGAATCTCTTAAAACTCTTCCCTCCAACGTCTTAGGTACTAACACGCCATTTCCCTTTGTCCACAGATCGCGAGGGTGTGTCGTGCTGCCGAGCGTGCTGCTATCGGTGAGTGATAACACACAGAACGTAGCAATTATTCGCGATCTCGATGGGAGCACAAGCTGGACCAGGCTAGGCTCCACGGTCATTTTCAAAAGTTCATACCGTGGATATTAATTTAATAGCACGCAACCATGGGAAATGATCTGGGATAGTTGGTGGTCCGTCAAGCACCTGCGCGCGATCGAAGGTGTAGGTCTTCCGGCGGCGAAATCAAAGCGAATCCTCATCGGTTTCTAGCTCTATATATAGAAAGAAGGAACGCGTTCGCGTTACGACCGGTATCGCCGACGAGGCGTTATTAATCGATTCGTTGCTGAGTGCTGCTCGGATCTTTCTGACCTTGGTAGGCTAGCCTGAAGAGCGGCGAGATGTAAATCGCGTACCTACGTAGGTGACTATTATCCACCTGGACCGCGCCATTAATCATCGACTATTTAATTTACGCGCGGTGCCGCTTAGACGGACGCGTCGAGAAGTCGATCGAGCTCGAAAACGCCCGATTTAATCCGCCAGTATTTTTAACCTTTGTCTCAAAACGGGCCAACCTTCCTACTGTAAAACGGACAAACGAGCCTTGAAATGATCGTCAGAAATGATCGCCTCGGGAATCGTCTTCTTTGTATTCCTCACACACTCTCTCCCTCTCGTAGAAGCCGCAGGTGACGTTCGTTTTGAAATCTGTCGCTCTGGAAGCTCGCCCCTACTTAGTATTTGCAGATCGACAGTCGTGATCGGGCGTGCATAGGCGAGACGCGCTATTAATAATCGATAAAATTTCGTACGCTCCCAATCATCCATCGGTGCTCGCGCCCTGGATTCTCCTTGGAACCTCGATACTCCTCCGCGTACATACATATGTATCAGGCAATACCTACCTCTAACGATCGATCCGACCTGTAGACGAGCTCGTCTGCGTGTATTGATCACGCGGGGACTCTGAACGAAACGATGCCACTGATCCGTTTTTGCCTGCGATGACGTATTCCTTTGGACAGCCATATTTATTTCCGTTCGGTCAGGGCTTTCTTCAGGGACCAGGGACCTTCTTTCATCGTATCATCGTTTCCATCGGAAAGGGACGCGGTGCATAGGTAGGATACAGTTCCCGGTCCATCACGAAACCACGTTTAATCCGTAATTAGGGGTTGATCTGCGCCAAGGTATAGAATGTTGCTCCCGGGGTCGTTTTAACGATGCAACTTGGAGCGCCGCTGATGTACCGGGGAAAATATTCTTCGCGTCGATCGTCGGGCATGGGTCTTGATGGGGCCTCGCGGTGACAACGCGATGGCGTAAAATCGCTGGAGACTCTCGCCTTAAATATTGTAGGATCTCATTAAAAACGGCCGCTTCGACGCGTCGTCGAATAATGACGCTATTCCCCGCGGTGAATTCGTGCCAGCGACGGGTCTGCCTTTCGTCAATAAGCCGTTGCCGCTCAAAGAACCGTATTAAACAATATTATTATTAAATGCAGCGGATCGGGCCGAGTTTCACGCCGGGGGAAAATTATTTACAGCGATCCAGCGAGCGATTATTCTGCTCCCATTTTCCTCCGCGGAAACGTGCACGGGTAATTAAGGGGAGGGATCCGTCAAAGTCATCAGTAGGATCGCTAGGATGTAGATCCTCGCTGGAGCGTGTCTGATAGATTGCACTCGCTAATTACTGTGTTATTTCACGAGGTAGCTACTCGATTTGGTGTCACCTGTAATTTGCAGTCTGCCGTGCAACGTTTCTCTGTAGTTTAAGAAAAAGGATGGGCGTTGTTGAAAAAGAGAGTAGGTAGGGGAGACCGGGGCTGGTTGGCCCCAGGGGTAGGTTGATTAATTGTTAATAACTTTTCAATAACGTGTGCTCTACTGCGGAGCGATTTTCTGTAGAAACAAGTCACTTCTACTATGTCATTCATTTGTTTCCGACACCATCATTACACGTTATTTGGCAGTTACCAGCGTTTATCGAAAAATTGGCTATGTAAGTAAATATGTTTTCTTAACCCTTTCGCACCGGACGGGACATATGCTGTCCCAGTCTGGAAAATTTTTGATATCCCATCAATGAAGCTTGTGAAATCATTGTTGTTGATGGTGCGCTGTTATGGGGACGTTTATGTGTCTCCAAGACCTTCAACCTTTTAGGCATAAAAGTTATTTTATCCAATAATCGCTTGGAGGAGAAATAACTGATCCCGGCAATGGGGCGCACTCGGACTGATTTTTCGCCGTATTGAAAGGGTTAAAGATTTTATGTTTCCACGCTCTATACATATGTATATAGTTACAGTAGAATTAATGCGAAGGGACTATTTTAAAATTTGTTTATTAAACGACCTACTGAGACTGCGTTTTTGATTTTACATAAATAATTAAAGGTTATATAGAGTATTGAAATCAAAATGATCGTTTGGGGCTGGTTGACTAATAATGTTCGGGGTTACATGACTAAGCTGGTCAACCAACCCCAGTGATGGTTTAAATGGTTATTTATTATTAAAAAGTAATAAATATTTTATAATGAAAAAACTCTCGTAACATTGTGCTATTTTATTACCATTCAGATAAGTTGCTAACAACATTTTCTTCACTGATTGCACCTATAGTCAACCTACCCCATACTGTTAGTCTACCAACCCCGACCACGGGGCTGGTTGACCAGCATGTAAGGTGTTAGAAAAACATTAAAATGCCTTAATTGTTGTCACATTTAGTCAACTTCAATAATTTAATCAGATAGCCAAATGTATGCCCTATCAAATATACTAACCGGTTTAATGATATTTCGTGCACATAATTTATTAAAAATCAAAAACTGAAAAACTGAAAAACTGGCCTACGAGCCCCGGTCTCCCCTACTGTTGGGTGGAAGATGGTTCGATGAGGAACAACAGCACGGGATTAGAAACAGAAGGGGTGAGAAAAAGTGCGATTAAGAAAAGATTGACGCGACTAGGGAGCGTCTACATATACGGAGTATCAAGGGCGTAATATTTCGCGAAGGAGGATTTACGTGGTGGGGGCCCATTTCGCCCTGATGTGGGCGAAATCTAGACGCGCCGGCAATCAGAAACACATTATCGGACGAGCGGCTCGGTAATACGTCCCGCTGCGCGCAGAAATATGCTCCGTTCCGCTTTGCCCGCCGCGCCCGCGGAACGAGAGAGGAAGGGAAATGTGAGGGGCAGAGTGAGGATGCAGGAACGCTGGAACGCTGGAACGCTGGAACCCCTTAGCTTGCCAGAGCAACGCGTTTCTCGCGTGTTCCGGTTAGCGAGGAGGAGAACGGGCAAGTTGCTTTTTTATTCATCCCTTAGTCACATTTAATTCGATCCTTTTCTATCCACCTTTAACACGGTTAAGAGTCTCGAGGTCGAAGCGCCAGCGATTCGAAGTTTATTCGAGGGAAACTCGATGGGATTCAGTTGCCGAGCGGCATGAAACGCGTCCCTATAGAATCTACTTACTTACTTACTATTTACTTACTTAGGCATTCTTTCTTTTTTCGTCGACGTTTCATCAGAAAATGGCGTTGTGAGAGGCGTATCAACTGCTATTCTTCGTCAGTTTCAAGATGAATCCGCGAGGCTCCCCCGCCGCGCGACAAATCCACGCTTCCTCAATCCCCGGAACGGCTTCTTCCCTTGTCGATCGATCCCCATTCAGAGGGGGGGAAACGACCGAAATATCATCGAACGCCAGCGCCGGGGACGCCTTTCGTAGAATACTATGGAAAAAATGCCGTGAAACGGCCGCGTCTCCGTAGAATTCATTTTAATCATCTCCACCTTCTCCCTTCGCCTGGAGACTCACCTTCCGGCCACAGAGGAGAGCCTCCGCTCGCTCTTTCTGTCTCTTCTCTGCCCTCGTCCTTCTCCCTCCCCCCTCGGTGGCTCTGCTTCCCTCTCCGTCTGCCCAGTAATCACGGTACTATTACAGCGAAACGTTTTTGATGAATTCGTCAACGAACCAGCCCCCGTTCCTCGATCCCGCTTCTTCCATTCTCCGCGTCTCTTCTCTCGACTCGTGAGGCTCGACGCTGTGACCACGGGTTCTTACGTGCCTCCGGCCATGAGGTGGCTGTGCAAGCCTCCCCCGGCGCGGCGCGGCCCGGCGAGAACAAAAAGCGGAAGGAAGTATGGAGCAGCCAGAAGAGCCGTCAGCCAGCCACGAAGAAACGGCGATCGCCCGAATAATATTTCGACGCGCGGATATTCCCCGGGGTTCGGGTCGAGGGGGATGGGAAAAGTGAGGGAAAAAATAATATCTCCTCTTGCCCCGGCGCGCGTGAATGCGGGGCTCAAGATAGCCGCGGACTCGGGGATATTTTTTTCCACCGGCTAAATGGGTCGGCTGTCTTGAGTTGGCGGATTCATCTTGCGGATTCCTTACAGGATGCAAGCGCGGCCTATTGAGGGAGCGGGTCGAGATGAAGGGATATGTTCGTGCGGCATTTAAAATCCCCGAACCGCTGGGCGGGGGCGATCTTTTTGATCAATTGGCTGAAAAGCGTTGCTTGATTTTTTCTTCCCGATTCCGGGACCGTATTATCATATTCATCGGCGCAGCCCTCTTCACCAACCGCCGCGCCGCGAGTTAATGCAAACCGAAATTTTGATCTTGGACCGGCGATATACCCGCTGAATGCCGCTTTTCTCTGAACCATGCAAACCTCTCTTTATGGCTCTCTTTCTTCTGCGTTCTGTTCATGAAGTCTGCTTTCCTCGCGATTTTCTTCAACAGAGTTAATTAACCGCAGAAAAATCTTAGGCTTTATTAATAGGTACACACGCGCGTGTCGACATTGAGGATTACACGTACTGCCTGCTTTCGAACTGCAAACAATCTAGGAATCGACACAATCTTTTCAATATAGTTCCGTCGTGCAACACCATGTCCTCGAGTATATTTTCTTGACTGGCAAACGGGAGAGTCAAGCCAGCAACATTTCCCATTGAAGTCTCGCTGCCTTTTCACGCGGTTCCGCCGAATTATTATTTCGCTTGCTCGAGGTAGGCACCTACCTACTCGTAACCGGCAATCGCGATTCAGCGTCGGTGTTCGAGCCGGCTGGGAGAAGCGGTGCTTTCTTTATTCAGTCGGAGTCTTCCCTTGCCCCCTGGTATCAACGGCGCGGAAAGAGGCAAGATCGAAATGCCGAGGAGAAGGGCAGGGAGAAAGAGCGAGCGAGGGAGGACAGGGGGAGGGTAGAAAAGACAAGAGCGAAACCGAGCGGGGTCAGTCGGGGAAAGAGAGAAAAAGAGGGACGACGGCCGACTGAACCATTCAAAGTTCCCAGGAGGCAACAAAGGGCCAGCAACGAGCTGATCAAATTATCCAATTCATTTGGATTGGCGAGCGAGCGAGCGAATAAGTGCTCGCCGTTACCAAGAGGTCCACTTCACCGCTTTCGAGCACCATCCGCCTCGCTATGAGACGCTACCGTCCAAATTTATGCACGTTCCACGCTCTACGATACTCCACCCTCCTCCCTCGTCCATCGAGATGCCGCCGAGACGATCCAAGGCCGGCAGCCAACTGAAAAACATCCCCGGTGCACGGCCCTTTTCCTGCCTTTGTCTCGCTCGGAAAACGGAGCTGCTCTGATAAATAATCACGGGCATTCATCGTTTACGCCGCAAGATAAGCGGACTCGCTTTCCATGGCGCACGTCCGCGGCCGGGATGTTGAACGTTGCTGGGGTGGTAATGAGGCGAAAGGGGTTTATCTTGAATCGTTTGGTCTGCCGGGATACGTCTAACGTAATCTGGAAACCGGAGAATATGTTGCTCTCCAGCGGCGTACGACGAACGTAACTACGTACGTGCGAAGAACTTGGGAGGAAGTTCATCCAAAGGCTGTTGCGCCCCTTCGACGAAATTGTCTATTTCAATTCGAAACGTGGAAAAAACAACGTCGCCGTGGCTCGTCGGAGACTAAACAACCTCGATAAAAAAGGCGGTAGAGGGAGAAAGGACTGCAGCGAGGCACGAATCCGAGGGTCTGCCAGGAGAACGTTAAACGACAATCTCGACGTCAAACGCCGACGTTCAGGAAGCCGGGAGGAGGCCGCCCCTGGCCCCGCGGACCCTCCTTCTCGTCATATTTAATAACCCAGGCGCACACACGCTCACGAAGGTCCACGTACGGGCATTAAACTCGGCCGAGTACGGAGGTTCGTTACGTACAATGCACCGCTGATTGACCAACCAGATCCGCCCTGAAGTGGCGCACGGTTGCCGTCGCAATATCGGATCACACCGTTGCCCCAATTGTCAGCGCCGCTATCTTTCCTCCTCCCCCTTCGCATTTTCGCCCGCCGCGGCCGATTCCTTCGCTGTCGTCGATTCGTCGATGGGAGCCGGGACGACGCCAATATACTCCCCGGCGAGGGGGCACGTCGGAAGGGTTGTCTGGAGTCTATCGATCTCTGGGAATAAAATTCGTGTGTCTGGCAAAATATTCGAATCTCTTTGACGCCTGTATCGCGTTCGTTAGGATCGCTTGCATCGTTAAAGTAAATGAATGTTCCGTTAAAGCAGTGGACAGAGTAACGGCAGGGGCTGTAGGAAACTCGCGACCCCTTCTGTCAGGAATTCAACGAGCCGAGGCATCGATGATTTATCGACTCAGGTGGACGGCAGGGGTGCTCTCGCGATAGGTATCTCCGCGAATCCGCGAGTGGGGGGTTAGAAAGAACGATAAAGGGTGGAGAGGGTAGAGGGATCATAAATAAGAGTACGCGTCACGCGACGATAATTCGTCTTCGCCTGGTCGACACCTCGAGGGCGTCCCCCCTTTTAAAATTATTATCGGCCGGGGTGAAGAGCGAGCGAAAAACCTCGAATTCGACGTAGCTGTATCGCGGAAGAAGCGTCGATGAAAGGGGACGAAAGAGCGGGCGGGCGGGCGGGCAGAGAAACAAAGGGGGAGAAAAAGAAGAGAGATCAACCCCCCGGTTTGCGGCCGTGAAAAATCAGTGCGGTTCATTAAATCCAAAGAGAATGGCGGCGATGCTGTGCCTCGTCGGCCTTCTCAACCTGGTAAATATTTATGAACGCGATGAACCCTGTGGCGGAGGGTGCCCCGGCAGTTTCCAACTTCGCGCTCCCCGTATCCGCAAAGTGACTCTATTTCCTGGAAAATCGACGACGATTTCGAATGTTCGATCTCCTCTGTTCCATCATCCGTCTTCGAGCTCCGATCCAAAGCTGCTCGCGCGGCAATGCATCGCCTCGTTACTGACCTATCGATCGCTAGGGAGGCTCCAACGAATCATCCCGCGGCAGAAGTCGAGAAAGCACCGGTGTCGTAATCAATGTTGTGATACGACGTTAAGCGGGCATCAAGTGGGCTGGCAGACCCCTGCCGCAGAAGCAGAACACCAGCGACGTCGACGCACCCTCCTCGCCCCGTGGCACGAGACGGCCACGAGATGGGGCTCGGATACCGGGGGTTTGGGTAACCAACTCGTGAAATTCAATTACCGAGTCCGCGGGGGTGGCCTTTGCCGGAGGAACGCGCGCGAGAGGGTGGTCGAAGGGGGTGACGTCGGGCACCGTCGGCCTGGAGAACAGGAGGGTTCGAGGTGAAAAGGGAGGAAGGATTTGAGTGACAGCCGAGAAGGAGAAGCTGGGCGACGCGAGCCTAACTCTCGCCTATCTAACGTCGAATCTTACACCCTCCTCGGCCCGAATCGAGCAGGCAAACCAGGGGGGAGATAGGGAAATTGAAATTGTACCTACCCGATATACACGTCCCATTCTGTCGGACGAAATGGTTTCTGCCGAGAATTCGGCGCCAGCCTCGGCTCCTCGTGTTTCGGCGGACCGAGGAAAATTACGAGGGGCACTTCGGGGCTGTTTCGAGAATGAGCTGTCGCCCGCGACGAGATCGATGATCTTCCAGCGGCATCTTGATCGTCCACTCGGAAGAAGTCCGGCTACCGTTTGAAGATTAACTACCTAAGAATCGCGAAGCTCGATACGTCCAGCGGATGGTTTATTGACAAGATTGTCGAGTAGCAGCGGAGCCAAGAATCGCCAAGAACAGGTCGTGAGATGAGTCAGTCCATGACTGGACGCTAGAAACCATGGCTGGCGTTGCGTCGCGTCGCGTCGCGTGATCATTCCCCATGGTGGACGTGCGGGACTGACAGACTGGAGGCATCGCGTTCATTAGCCGGCTATTCAGTTCAACGGGCCAACCGGCGAGGGTGGATTCTGACTCTGGTGGCTGCTGGAATGTCCGACATGTTACTCTATCCTCACACATAATTACACGCGCCTTCGCAGACGCGGCCGAGCCACCGTTCACCTTTTGCATCGGGACGAATAAAATCACGGCCTTCCGCAGATCCTCCACGGATCCGGTTCGTTACGAGTGTTCCACGCGCTGGAGATCGTCATCGCCGTACAGGGGAATAAAAAGGGAGTTTAGGTTACAGATTTATGTACCTATACGGGACATCTGCATCCGTATTCATTGACTTTAGGTATAGCGCGGTGAATCGAATTTTATTTCGATGGCGGTGGTCTAGCCGTGGCTCTATTCCTTTCACTACGAAATCGCGATTATTTCCGGGTTCCGATCGACAGAGACAAAGGGGTGGGTTGCTTCTCGTTTTACGATCTCTGCCGACTGCTGCACCTTCCTTTTTACTGCGACACGCTGGATCAGAGATGCTTGAATTGCATTCTTGCTGCCCTGTTCACCGATCTGCAGCGTCTCCACGCTCGACCCGCGGCCACAGATCCCTCGAAATTGTCTGAAATTATCGAGACCGCAAAGACACGACTGCCGGAGGGGGCTCGCAAACAATAGTGACACGAGCGGCAACAGAGTCGAAAAATATTTGAACGGTGCCGTCGGAATCGGACACGAATTCAAAAACTACCGGCCAGGATAATCGATAAGTACTTGGGAGCTCGGCTTAAGTTTCTCCGTGTAGCCGGGCACAATGCAGAGAGTCTAAGTCTTTGGGCAAACGCACGACCAAAGTTTTTCCTCTTTTTTTTCTCCCCGCCGCGCCGCGCGCCGGCCGGAGCGGGTGGAGGGAAGATAAAGAGGGCGCGCTACTTACGAGGGTCCCGATGGTGACGAGGAAGAGGGCTGCCGCCACATTGTCTGCCGATTCTTCGAGGATGACTGGTCGTATTGAAAAACCGGAATCCCGAGGAGCGCTAATGTGGCATAACGCGGAGGCTGTGTCTAAATCTCTCCTAACAAAGATCCGCGCCGTGGATTCTCGAATTCGGTCTGCAGCATCGAGATCATTGGGCTTCGTGGCTCCTCCTGGCGTTAATTAAAAATAGACGAAGGCACGGAACGATGTAGGTACCTATCGCGAAGAAGACGATGGTCGAGAGTTTTCTTTGCACTTGTCCCACTTATTCTAGCATAGGGAAAGTTTGATGCAGGATGATTGCGATTAAAAGCAAGTTTCATTTGCGTATTGAGTTGGTACGAGTTCCACGTAAGATGCTGGGCTGAGGTCGATTCCCATGGTGGGGGGTAAGATTCCGACGCTGTTTTCTCCTGGAATTCCTTTCGGATTTTCCTTCGAGACCGTGACGAGGAAAATCGATCGCGGCACTCGAACAACCGTGATCCCACGATGGGTCCCGACGCCGCGAACTCGAAGGACCCTCGTACGTCAGCCGCAATCGTTCCAATAAAAATATTTCCTCCCTCTGCCCCATCTGAGGAAACGCGCCCGAGCCTTTTCCGCGACCTAGGAGAAAACCTCGAGAAGAAATACGTTCCTCGAGAGTGGGGAATATTTCGCCATAGGCGGAGATACTTGGGATTTTTTCGGTCAGCCACAAATGGCGAAGCTCCCGTTTTTCGTCAACGTCTTCGAGGTGGGCCGATAAATAGACCTGCAGTTCATTCACAACCTTCCGAAACCTAAATTCCTCCAGCTGCAATTTATTTCAACGAGCAACAGAATTTGTTTCTTCCTCGATCGAGGCAATTCCAACTGTTTTACGTGCGCTATTCCCAATCGAGGTGCCATGAAGTAGAGTGAACGCGAGTTACCAGTAGAAGCCTGCCCAACGTGAGCCTTAGGGGTGATTTCGCGGTGAAACGGGGGCGCACTGCGCAGGAAACAGCGCCGCGGGGTTACCGCAGAATTGCCGTGAGAAAGCGAATCGCGTTCATCTCTCCTGGTACCTGCACGTGCGAGCATAGAGCCGAGGCCTGTTTCAGGTAGCCGTGCGACGGGGTGGGTAAGGCGAGGGTGCAGAGCAGACTCGCGGCGGTCCAGGAACCAGGTTGTCGTTGCCTGGAACCGTGGCAGGACGTTATTGCAAGCGGATGGACCCGACAGAAGGAATCTGGGGCCACAAAAGGTTCCGCCGCGGTCCAGCCACCCCTCCTCTCATTCACTCGCCATCGACTCAATGTAGATTTTTCCCATAGGTAAGGAGGATCGACGGGGGTGGGTCGAGGCACCAGGTAAGAAGACACCCCCTCAACGGGGTGAGAGGTATGCCGTACGCAGCCTCCGGAAATCTCTACTTACTCCACAGCCTGAATGGTTCCTCCTCCGCCCCCGTTTCGCAGAGCTCTTTCTTTCGTGCGTCGCGTCGCGTCGCGTCGCGTTCCTCCTCGCGAGACCCCACCTTTGTGCAGTTATTACTGGAACATCGAGGCAAATCGGGCTAGATCTGATCTACGCCCTCGCCTACCTACTTATCCATCCCGTGGCCCACTATGTAGGTGCTTGTCGCTCGAGGGGGCCCACCCGAGCATTGCTGGACCCCCTTCTGATCGATCGATTTCCACGGGGCCCTCCTTACGCCTTTTTTGTTTCTCGGATTCTAAAGAAACTCTCCTTTGTTGGCACAGGGACGAGATCCCTGCGATCGCTCGATCGATCTCCTCGATAGCGCTTTTATACGAGCTTTGTTTCGCGGTTTCTAGCAAGCTCGTTGCTCCTGGCTGCTTAAGATTCCTTTCCTGCGGTTCCCGGATAATCGTTCTTCACCGATGCTCTTCGTCTTTCAGCCTCTCGAGTTTTCAGAATTTCGCGGTTCATAATAAACCATCGGTGTCCAGGGAGGGTAATCCATCCCGGGGTTTTCGGGGCAGGATGCACCGACAGGAAAGAAACATTTCCTGAAAGCGCGGTTGGACCGTGGCCGGAGGAAAGGACTCGTGAGAAGCGATCCCGTTTTCTAGCACACGACAGAGTCCCGCTTCAAAGGATTCTCTTTCCGCGCTCGGGTCCAGCCGGGGCTGCTTCCTCCGCGGCGATGTATACTTCGATAGAGGGTGCACCCCTCGGGCTTGTCCATCTTGATTCGCGGCCGATTACGAGGGGAGAGGGTCCTCGAGAAAAGGGCGAAGAGGGGACCACGATGGACAGATAATGACACGGTGCACGAGGAGAGGGTTGCTGGAATTCTCTCGGCCGATGGAACTGTTTAATTTGGCCTTTGTGCGTCTCCTTCTGCTATGCAATTCCGTCGATCCTGCGGCCGATAGGGGATCCTGATTTTTCAGCGATAAGGACCCACCTTTGGAATATGATCCGCGAAAGGGGGATGGTGAAATTGAGCGTTAATTCGGGGCGTTGATGAAATGTATACGATACGAGGAGCCGGGGGGTAGATGATCATGGAAATGAACGAACGAGGTGGACCGAAGTGTGGACCACTGAATATCATTCGTCTCTAATATTCTGTGGGTCGAAGGAAACATGAATTTTCCACAGTTCTTAGGTAATCGATTAATACGCATCTCGCACGTTCAGGCAGGCGCATTTTTCTTCCATTATTCGCTTGTTTATCCGTGTCACGGGGACAAAGCCAGAGTCGTGCCTGGACTCGAGTGTGACTGTGTCCCTGAACAACCATGCATCATAAATTACCATACTTAAACACCACGACCGAGAGAAAAGGAAAAAGGTCACCTTTGGGCAGCGCGAGATGAAACGAATTTTTTCGAATCCTTCTTGTTTTCCTCGCGTGTTGCTCGAGCCTGCGCCATTACAGATAGGTATCCAAAGAAAACATCGATAAGATATCTGCGGGACTTGCGAGGAGTGCACACAGTGCCACAGTTGGATTAGAAAATCTTCCAGTCCAACCACCTGATGTATGTACACTTTTTAAGGGGTGTTTAAGGGTTGTTGCGGTCTCGTGGGGGGGTCGAAAATCGGGGAAGCCTTTCTGGGCAGAATTCCTTAGGCAATCGGCTCGGGCGAGCGGCAGAGTCTCGAGTACTTATTCCTTTGGAAAGGAAACTTCACCTGCCATTGAACGCGTACCGATCTCCTCCTCACCTGTTGCGTATTGTTGCACTCCCGAGGCAACCCGATTTGCACGGTGAATGCACTTACGGCTCGTCTATCGAGGGTCGTATGAAAAACGTGACGCGAGGCCCTGTTTTTCAGAAAAGAGGACCAGCTCGCGTGCACGCGTGCGTCCTTTTCATCGCGAATTCTATTCAGCCGGCGCCGAACTTCATAGAAACGTGGCGCGATTGTTCGCCCGGCCTCTTGATCTTGATTCCCCAACAGTCCAAGTCAACCTGGCCACCCGATCTTTTTATTGAAAATTCGTTTAAATAGCCCCCGAGGGCTTCCTCTTTCTCGAATCGCTCCATTGGGGAGGATCGTCGACCGAGGTAAACATACGCGGGGGCCACTTTGTTGGATGTCAGTGGACGATTAACACGCTGTGGGGTTAAATGCCACTTGAGTGGATTAGGCTGATTTCGACTCATAATTTATTGCTTCTTTGCACTTTCTTAAGACTAACAAAATCCTTGATTCCTCGATGTTGTTTATGCATATCAATGCAGTCCAACGTGCAAGCCAATGGCAGACTCCATTGAGCAGGGTGATTTGAAAAATGCCCATATCGATTCCAGCCCGATGAACGCAAATCGAATCTTCAGCGTCTGTCGTTAGCCGTGAAAATCGGATGACGACGAGTTTATAAACATTCTACCCCCTTAATCTCGTCTGCGCACCCCTCCAAGCAGACGGCGAACCCTCTCGCGTTCACAATTACCTTACGTTTTACACTTGATTTGGCAAACAGCGTGAACCCCGCGCCTGGCCTATCGATGAGTTATTGCGCGAGCGAACTTTCCCCAGAAGGCTTTCCCTGGAATCTGAAGGTAGCGCTAAGCGCGGTCTTATTGGCGTCACGCGCAGTTCGTTCAACTTGCTTTCAACTGATTCGTGTTTCGAGCTTATCGAGCAGCTCTCGAAAGATTAGTTTGCTTTCGTACGCTGGGATAGCTCGAAAAAATTGGGACGGCAGTGGAAGATGGCGCGACGCTGTCTGGCTCGGTTCGCTCAGGTAAACGCCTGCTGGGAGTGCCAGGTGTGGAGCAGGCCGACCCGAAAAATATATAAATTATCCCTCGGGGCTTCCAGGAACTGCCCCGGCTGAAAATTTACGAGCAAATTAATCGTAATATCGACGGCCTGTGACTTTTTCGGCCTGCCGCCGCTTCCGAAGCGAAGATCGCAGATAACGTCTCGGTCTTGTCTCAATTAGAGTCACAAAAACGAAGATCGTTATCGCCGTCCTCCAACAGAATCTCGCAAAGATTTGTATCGACAAGCTTCACAAGTGCACGGAGCTTCTGTCATCGACGAACGAGCGATTCGAGAGCTAAATTTCCGAGTAATTTGAGCATTAGAATCGGCCGGGAACGGAACGGGTGATCCAGCATCGTCTCACGGCCGGCCGGTCGCTCGCGGAAAGGACCGATTTTTCCGGGACACCTCGACAAAGGATTCCCGAAACGCGTCGGTGAACGTCGTGTTCCATCCATCGGCCTACAAAGGCCCTCTTCCAACCAAATTTTCCCTCGAATCTCGCAACCAGGTATGGAGAAGCGAGCCGAAAGGAAAATCGACGGTTCCTCGTGAAATCCTCGATGTCGAATTAATTGTTATCGCAGAAAATTGTTATCGCGTCTAAAATCCAAAAACTAAACATCACTTGATTTCCACGTTGAAAATCCAAGGCGAGCTTCGTGTCCCTGATTCGCAGGACGCCAGGAGGGAGGAAAAATCATAAATCGAGACGAGGACCTTTACCCGAGGAGCACCATGAAATCGCAAGCTCGGTGAGTCGGTACATCGTTGGCCGACGTAGGCGCAAGGAGAGGCCCCGGTCAGTTTCAGAGCCATGAAATTCGGCGGTCGAGACACCTGCAAACCGATCTCTCTCCTCGAAGGACTCTGCGGGTATGATTTATGCTTCCAGCAGGTGGAAAGATGGCAGGAAAACGCAACGAGAACGAACGAGAGCGAACGAGAGCGAACGAGAGGGCGGAAGCACGCGGTTTTTCGAAACTACATGGCAACCGGGCCTTTGTTGGTAGGATTTTGCGATTCGCTGGGCCAACCGACCAGCTCAATATTCCTGGCCAGAGACCATGGATCCTCGAAGGATCCTCGCGACTAATAGGCTTTCCCCTGGCCGAGTTCGTCCTTCGAGAAAATCTCCGAAGGTGTATCAAGGAACTTGGCTCGCGTTTAGGCTAGCTTTGCGTTCATCTTGTCCCTCCTCCGCCATCCTGCAGGATAATACGGTTTACTTGGATCGTGGATTCCGCTCGCGCGATCCTTCTGCCTAAGGAGGGTCGCTGAAAAAATATCCTCTCGTTCAATGTCTCCTGTGAACGATTTCTTTGGCGTTTCTCTTTCGATGCACCGTCTGCTTGTCTTCTATACTCGGGGCCAGATATATTGGCCGGTGAGTTTCGTGAGGGGTATTCTCCCACCACACCGTTTGCCTGCCTCGGTGCTCCTTTTCTCAACGTTTTCTTACTCGCTCTCGTTCCATCTCGCTCTCGCCTTCGCAGAACAAGAGTGAGCCAGAAGTGGTGGGGATAGTGGCAAGCTTCTGGCGTGTAGGTCAAACCGAGCTGTCAGCGTAGAAATACACACATCAGAATAGGTGTGCGTTAGCTCCGAAAAGATTCAGGAGCTTTATTGGTCAGAACATTGATTCCTTCTCGATAGCTTCATCTCGTATTGGTCTACGAATAGCTTCGTCACGCACACAACTATCATCAACTATCTCTTATCATCTTTTTCTCTTATCCTTTTCTCTTTTGTTTGTATTGTTTTTATTGTTTTTATTGTAATCTATTGTTATTATCCCTTCTTATTGTGCTTAATGGGCTTGTCCCGTAAATAAAATTATTATTATTATTATTATTATTATTATTATTACGCTAAGAATAAATAACAGCCAAACGGCTAGATTCAGGCGGAGCCGAGCAGCGTTCCCGTTACTCCACCATACCCTGCGACGACCATGCAACTCCAACTGACAAATCCACGATCGTCAGATGGTGGTGGTTGATTTCTCCTCAATCGTTGCTCGCGAAAACGAATTCACCGGCCAATATATCTGGCCCCGAGTATAGTAGTAGAGTAATTTTTGTACGCTTTATTAGAAAATGTGATGGAGGCTGGGAGCGCAGCAGTTGTTTCCCTGGTGCACCGATTTCATATTCGAAAAAAAGAGTGGTGGTATTCGGAACGTTCCCACAGAAGGGACAGTTGCGTCCCCCTGAATGGCAGTTGATTATTCGCCCACCGTATTATTCGATAGTTTCGTCGGTTTTTCATCGGCCGTTGCTCGATGTTTCGACATTCATCCGCGGAACTATAGACAAACAGTGGCAAAAGAGTGATCACCTGTTGCTAGGGAATAAAATAATCGGCTGACAGTGCGTCGCATGGGGAATTATTTTCGTTATAGGTATCCCGCGGCCCCGATCCGACCGAAATTTTTCCACGAGAGATTACATTATTATACGATCTATGTATACACATGCGTGGTTTCTGCGGCCGCGATAAATCATCGCCATGGGACGGCGCGGCGGGTGGAAAAAACGAGAAACCTCGAAACACAGGGGGAGGGAGGGACAAACGATCCGCCGAAAATTATACCGGCATATTCGACGGGTATCAACGCAGCCTTTATTTCCCCAAAATGCTTGTGCATCGATCAAAAATCATCCGCGAATACACCGATCATCGTGATTTACACGATCGCGCGCCATCGCGTTGGGGAAAATGAAACGAGATGTGTCACGCTTGCCCCAGAAACTTGTAAAAACTCCATCGCGATTATCGTCTTTAGTCTGGATGAAACGACGATGGGAAAGATCATCAGCCATCAAAAGCTGATACAGCAAATCCTCGGAGAGCGCGGAAAAAGAAATTGCAAAACAGAATCCACGCTTAACGATCGTCCCGTCTGCATCGAAAAATAAGAAGAGGGCGCAGCGGCGAGCGAAGGTGCGCGTGGGAAAGGAGGGTGTCCTGCAAGAGTTAATGAGCCTAATCCCGTCGTCCTTACGGGCCGAGATTAGAGGAGATCCTGTCCGTGGACAGGCGTCACCGGTGCCACCTGTGTCCTGGCCGGCTGCTGGTGTCCTGCGGCGTGGCACACCTATTCAGGAGAGCCTACGCGAGCCTGCTCGCGGCAGAAGAGACGAAAGAGGGAGAGAGGGAGAGAAAGTTACGCGAGTAAGAATAACAGCAGTTGACAAACAAAGGGTCCGCCACGATAACGAACCTGTCGACGTGGGCCTCGAACTCGTTCCGAACTCGTTTCCGTTCTCCCAGTGGGGGGGATCGTTAACTCGTTGCACTAGGGTTGCAACGCTGTAGAGTGTAGACGCATGCCTCGCGGATTTTCGATCGCTGGCTGCTGTATTCCTCGTGGCACTCGAGGTCTTTGAGACTCTGCCACATCAGGACACGTCCTCCGATCCGTGAAATCAAATTCGATGATCCAATTCGTTCATGAGGCTACTCAGTAGTCGTGCGAACGCGCTGGCGACGATATAGAGGTTCATTGTGAGCGGTCTTTCGTTCGAAAGGTGTTCTGTTTCAGCTCGAATGTCCACCGATTGAAAAGCGGCTAGGCACCGCCGAAACTCGAGGAGTTCCTTCCACGGTCTCTGCGCTGGCACGGTCGAGAGATGTCCTTTCGAGATGACCATTCCAGGATCATGAATGAAATTCCTGGCTACACCGGCCCCATTCATTTCGGCCTCGTCCTGCGATGAGATCGCCGATAAGCTGGTGTATTTATTCTCGCGCCACCCACTTCCTCCTCTGGTCCAGTTTCCCAACTTTTCCTGAATCGCGAGCCACGCTGCTAAAACACCCCGCGCCATAACAATCTCGGAGCTTGAGAACTAAATATTCCGCGCTGAACTTTCAGCGTTTAAAGCTGCTTTCATCGCGGATCTAGGTATCAATCATCCACTGTTCATTACTCTTCGATTACCGTTGCTATTCGAAACCCGGGTTAACTAGAAGGGGTTGCATAAAAGAAGGAAAGTGGGAGAGACGGTTGCCCTTCTTTGTATTAGAAATCCCTGCTCGAATGGGAAAGCTCGAAAAAATCTTGGGAAATCGTTATAAATTCCACGGACGTTTAGGGAACGCGCACTTCAGCTCCGTTTCCGATCAGGTACCAGCGCGGCTCCATTCATAGCTTCCCACAGGCTCGCAGTTTCCACGAAAGGCCTCCCGTGGATTTCCACGCAGCGCGGCGCGGCGCGGCGGAGACCGGCGAAAATATCAGATCGCCTTCGTTTCCGTCGTCTTTGTCTCACCAGGTTGCATTTTTTGTCGGAATAACGAGCGAACGAGCAATCGGGAGCAGGAGGTTCGCGATACCGGGGGTCGTCGAACCAAGATCGCTCCTCGCCCCGAGAGGAGGGTGAATCCCTCGAATTAAGGAGGAAGAACGAACGAACGAACGAACGAGAAGGCAGGAAGGAGAGGAAAAAAAGCTAAGAAGCGAAACGCTTTCGGTGGCTGTCTCGGTGTCGTGTTACTCTCTCCCCCTTCGTGCCCGAAATTACCTGCAGTCGCAGGCGATTCCTACGCTCTTCTTTCGTGACAGAGGGTGAAAGGGGACAAGATGGCGGGTCGAGAGACAAGGGAGGACATGCGATCGGTCGACAGCCGGGAGGATGTCTCTGGAAGGGTGTCCCCGGGCTCAACTGTAACTCGTTAACGCGGCCATTGAACAAGTCGCGGACGAGGAACGCCGGAGAACCGCCACCGTTCCTTTTTCGACCGGCAAAAAAGTGGAAAGCAAAGAATTTTCAGCTCCTTTTAGATCCGTCTCGCCGAATTCTTCCCGCTCGCTTTTGTTCTGCCGGTTCGTGGAAAGGGGGTGCGCGGGATCGATAAGGTTAAGCGGGTCAGCAGAGATCGAGGGCCGAACGGGCCGAACGGGCCACGACCAATTCCCATTTTGTCTCTGACTTTTTACGCGACGCGGAATTCCTGGCCGGATTATCGAAAGTGTCGAATGAAAGGGCTCGACCGCAGAGGCATTACCTTACCGTCGACGAGTAGTCTATTGAAGGACAGCACCGACACGATTGCAAGTTCAACGATTCCGGTGTATCGACCGGTCCTTAATGGCCGGCCGAATACTAAATGGATCCAAACAGGGGCTAATCGCGCAGCAGCCTCTTATGAATCACCGCGACGGAAACCACGCTCTGACCTCGTCACGAATGACGTCACTCTCAACCAAGAGCCCGAATCTCAGTCATTTTATGACTTCCCACCGATATTAACCGCGAGGATGAGGATTAGCATAGGGAAACGAGAGCAAAGGCAGAGAAAAAGTAGAGACAGGGGGAGGGTAAAACAGGAGTGGAGCAAAGAGAGAGAGAAAGCGAGACGGGGGGATAAGCAACGCCCCCGTCCGCCAACGTATCGCGTTCTCCAAGAGCAGATGTTCCCCAGGACTACCGGGATTCGGCGCTGGCTGATTGACAGCTGAATACCCGTGCCCAGGACTACCTGGGACTCGCGGTGTCCTTACGTCGTCTTTCCAGGTTGCACGTATACTCGCTGGATGCTGTAATACCAAACCGTTAGCCCTCGCTGGGCTTTAGTTACCAGAAATCGAGGAGCGTGGCTTAGTCATGGAGTCTGCGGCACAACCAGCACGATTCCACTCCCGTTCTCATGCAATTTCTTGCCGCATTCAATATTTCCGTGTTTGCAAACACGTTCCCGTCACTTCACGACCATGACATCAGCTTCTCACGAAAAAATGTCAACCCCATCTTCCATTGGGGAGCGATTAACTTCGATATAAACTCCGTTCATAGTAACTTGAATAACCTATGATTTGTCCGTCTTAACTGTAATACCTATTATGTACACTAATGGGGACCTATCCCCGTTTATCAATAAATAATAATAATAATAATAATAATAATAATAATAATAATAATATAATCCACGCTTGCTGGGCTATCCACAGCACAGAATATAGCTCAGACATTTTGCCCATTAGCTTTCGAGTAGGATCAATGTAGCTTGGGAGATCTATAGCTTTCTGAGAAGTAGAGGATCTATGTTTCGAGGATGCAAAGCAGTGGCGACGATCCGTTTTGTCCGAGGGACACCAGCGATGAACTGACATAATCGAAGGGTCGACGTTCGGCTGGGTTACGATATGTCTAAGAGCTCGTTGCACCGCGGAGCGGTCGACACACGATAACCGATAAGCGTCCAAGTTCAGTCGCTGTCGGTGGATAAACGGACATCGCGATACCTCTATCTATCTTTTCTCGCGATCAATTGCAACGTTGCTAAACGTCCTTATCTCACTTTTGGATCCCCCCTGCGTTATACCTCTATCACTCTATCGTATCGTTGATTCGATTAACACGCCGCTAGAATTCGTCTCTATCAAACGCCGCGTGGCATATTCGCGCGTTCTCTCCTGTATTTCCTGGAATATTCTGACACCTCGAGAAAGAACAAGGGGCCGCGATAATAAAAGCTTGGTAACGGTGCCATCGAGGAAACCCCCCGTTCACCGAAGGTGTCCAGAATTCAGGCCGCGGAAAGAAAACGGCGAAAGAAACTCGAGGGAAGATCCACGTCCTGCGATGCAAAAATACGGAATAAGGGGTGGTCGCGGATGCGGTGGTACACGTGAGCGTTCGAGGAGGACGTTTAACGTGGATGGCCTGGGGGGTATAGTAGACGTTGCTCGGCGATAGCAATGTCACGGTGGCCACCGGAAATAGCCGGCACTATCAGCCACCCCGGCCGGAAGAAGCGCCGTCACCGCAGAAAGAGTTCCAATCTTCTATTCAGCACGTTCTTCTTCGGCCTCCCCCTCGACCCACCCCCTCATCCAACAGCGACATATTCTCTCTCTTATCCCCCTTCTGCCCCCCGGTCACGGGTCTCGGTGTGTTGGCCCGATACAACGTCTCTGGCTCGAGAATGGAGCGGAGCCGTTTCCACCCCGAAAAGAAGGACGAAAGGGGTGGCAGAAGATGGCCGGAAGCCCGAAAGAAAGCAGATGCCCGACAACTCCGACTTATCTACGCTACCCCCTGTCCTGTCCTTCTTTTCCTCGTTCCTTTTACGTCCTCCTCTTCCGAGTCACTCGCTGCTAGCCAGCCATTTCTCCCACACCACCCCCCGCGGGGATATTTCCGTACGAGGTCGCGTAGCCACCGCGTGTGTCGCATGTATAACCTGTAATTTTCTTCGTCAATTTTAATATCTCTCGTGTGATTCGCGCGAGGGAAACGTTGCTTAATTCGCCGGGCGAAAGCGCGTTAAAAAAAGGGGCGTGGGCGTAGGAGGCACGACTTCTCCTTTTCGTCGTTTTGGAAGGCCCGCACCCCCCTATTCCAGGCGGTAAGTAGCCGAGCTACTAGGTGGAGGCTGCGGGTGATACATCATGGGGTGTCAACGAGTGTCCCCGCCGCTGTAATCTCGCATCCATCAACCCCTCCGCAAGGCCGAAGGGACGTCCGTCCTTACGACGGTCCCCTGATCGATGTCCACCGTCCTCGAAGCAGCCTCGAAGCCTCACCTACGACCTCTCCCAAACACAAGAGAACTCTCACTGGGATCAATCGGTTTTTCTCCAACGACTCGATTTTCATTTATCTTTTCCTATCTGAAGGCTCGCATCGTCATCGCGACACCTCGGCCACACGGGGCTGTCCTTCGACCCCTTTTTCATCTCCTTACGCTTTCACACACCGTACCCTTCGCGACTTCTCCGATAATTCATTTGGTTACACATTGGTGGCTTGCTGGGAAATTGTTTCGGAGCATCCGGAGCCGAGTCTAGGCGGTAGGAAGGGGTGCGAACGGGCGAGGTGTACAAAATACGGTAGCAATTTTTATTGCCTTTCGGATTTCATTCTCGGCGACAGTAATAGAAATTCGGGGCGGAGCAGGTTACTCGGGGTGGCTCGGAATTCAGCAATGGGTAATCATGTCGATCGTTACAATGATTTATTGTGTTGCGAGGATCCTTTGTGGGACCGTCGGTTAATCCTTCCTCATATTCGAGAGGTGACCATTCAATTACCCCACTCGACCGGAATTGTTGTGGAGCCTTGCCAACCTGACTGCCGGTAAAGGGATTGCTAGCTGACTTCGTGCAATTAGTTGCAAATATTCAGGCCAATCCGAGACAAACGTCCCTCGCCTTAGCGGCAATAAAACTATCTACCTCTAATTCCTCCGTAAGCCCCGAATTGCATCATAAAAGCATTAAAGATCCATTATCCCAAAAATGTCCAGACCCTTCGGCAGCAATCTTTTTACGACAGACAATGTGGCGAGGCGTCGTTTCAAGTTTCTATTGTTCCTAATTAATTCCCATAAACTAATTGGCTGCCGATTGGGGACAAAGCCGACGGGGACGGATTAAAAGTAGGACACCGGAGGAACGTAGAGAAAACGGATTTCACGCAAATCGAATTAGTTGACGGGACAACAAAGCTATTACGCTAAGAAATATTATGGTTCGAAGGTGGCGAGATGGCAATCAGGATCTCCTCGTAGACAAAGGTGGCGGGGGATGCCGAGGGTAAGGGACTCGTGGATGTCTTCGTCGCGTGTCCTGGTCGTCCTGCTAATTACTCGTTAATCCTCCGCTGGAACGTTCCTAGTCGCGAACCCGTAAAGCCAGGATTACGGTCGTAGCAAAAGGATTATAACAGTGTCCTTGATCCGCAAGAAGCGAGCAGCGAGCGCAGGTACCGTGTCCTTCGTCCTCCAGGATAAGACTCCACCCTCCCGCGGAGTCAATTGTAATTTGCTATTGCTTCTCGCTTATCCCCTAATTTATTTACCCAATACTCTGCTATTATAACACCAATATTTAGGAAATTTTAAGACATTTCGAAAGCAACTAGGTACCCTATCACGCCGATACCGAACTCTTCTACCTTCGTTTGCTCAATTTTTTCCAACGTCGCACGATGATCGCGCAGAGGGGGATAAATTCAGTCACGGTATCGGTCACAATCGATGCTCGTATAACACGACGTGGCGGGAAATCATTTTCTGGCGGACCAGTTTACAAACAGTGGCAAACGAACCGGCCCATGGTATGATTAATGGTGGCAAGGGTGTCGTGCGCTCGGAATTAAGCCGAGAGGAATCAGCTTCTGCGTTTATCGCGCGGCGATTAATTCGCGAGAGGCGTGCGGAACAACGATTTAAACCAGCCGGAAAAACCGGCGTATCTCCAGAGATAATTATTTCTCAACGAGCGTCAGAACGTTGCCGGCACAATGTCGGCGCATCGACGGGCTCGTCGGGGCTTCTCGTTCGCTGGAAAATATTAGCGAACACGGTGTTCTTTCACGGGGGGAGGGCAGAGAGGAGAGAGAGAGGAGCATCGGAAAAGGAAAAGGAGAGGGGAAACAAATTTTTTGGCGCAGCAGCGATTCGGTCGGTTCCCTATTTTATTTCCACCTCGCAACTACTCGACGTACCACGAAATTATTAAAGTGCTGGACCGTTCAAGCATCGCACAAGTGGCGTGGGCGCGCGCACGAGCGAGCGAGCGAGCGAGCGAGCGAGCGTCGAGTCTTTCAGCTGGACCAAAAATTTCGGCGTACTCGCACGTAGAAGCGCAGGCGCCATTTTTCACCGCGTCCCCCAGCCAGCCCCGGCCTCCCCCGCTTGACCCTGAATTATTCAAGAACTCGAAGACCCGACGAGGACTTGATAAAAAATGCAGCGGCCGTGATTGCCGTGGTTCAGAGGGTAAAAGACAGAGAAACGGAGACGAGCGACGGGGCGGTAAAGCAGAGAGAAGGAGGAGAGGATTTTTTCAGACTTACCCCTGGCCTCTGATGATCGACGCCCCGTCGTCGTCCTCTTTCACTCGCTCTTCTCCTTTTTAACCCGTCGCTGGATACACCGCGAAATAGGGCGATTAAGTATGTCGCGGCAGGGATGGAAACGCGAAACGAGCTTTGTCTATAATTCAGCGATAAACAGGGACGAGGGAAACGTTGCGGCACGGCTGAAAGCGTGTTTGTTTGCGAAACTCAACGACTGAACGCTGGATAACCGCGAAATCAATGCTGCCACGGCTGTGTCTCACTTTTACCGCGATCCTTACGGGCTCCTGCAGCCGGGGATGATTCTCTGGTTATTGATTTCGAAGAAGCGTCTTTTAAATTTCGTCGATAAGGCTCGGGGGTAAAAGCTCGTGGTCCTAGGAGCGTACGGAGCGACGTACTACAATCGATCAGGCGAAATCCCCTCGTGTCAGCAACCCCTTAAACCCACCCACGGATCTCTCAGTGGTATGTAAAGGGTGTGTTTAGAATCCGACAGGGGGTTTTAGAGTGTCGCCGGGCTGGCGATTCGTAACAGTCGTTGCTACGTACTCGGTATAATGCGCGAATCGTGTCGCGTTTCCGGAAGTCGCCTGCGCAGGATAAATGTTCGTTTGACGAGGCCATGTTTCGACCGTTCGTCGAATTTTCCCTCG
This sequence comes from Andrena praecox, assembly GCA_963932275.1. Lineage (NCBI taxonomy): Eukaryota > Metazoa > Arthropoda > Insecta > Hymenoptera > Andrenidae > Andrena > Andrena praecox. Next base: position 35,989,119 of record OZ010734.1, on the reverse strand, counting down.
TGATCGCTGCCTCTGGATTTCCCTACAATCGACCTTTGAATTCGACTTTGGAATAATGGAATCTTCGGAGTTCAATTTGTAGGATAATTCGAGAGCGACACGCGCGATCAATTCACAGAAACATCGAAAATCATAATGAGAAATTTCGGATTTTCTTTTGTAGATATTGGGGAAGTTTTAGGAGCCTCGTGCTCGGTTCAGAAGAGATCCACGGGGGTTAAAGTTTAACGTTGAATACCGAATCTTCTCTGCGCGCGAAAGGGGAACAGGGGGTGGTGGGTCTCTCCCTGCTCCCCCTTGGGTAATAAAACGGCAATTTAATTCATACACTTGATAAACGCCGGGTGACTGCCTGACTTTGGGAAGCTGGCGAAAGTCAAACGAACAGAAGGGCTTATTTTGCAAATCATCACCCCGCGGTAATAAAGCCTGCCGAAATGGAGGACGTGGAGAACAAAGGTGTGACGCTGACGCGAGTCGCAATAATCTTCCTTCATCTTCCATTATCTTCCTTTGTAAACCCTCCACGTATTATTCTCGCGATAAATTGTTGTCCAAATACTCTCCTCGCATCTTCGAGCAACCAAGTCTTTGCAAATGTGATCCTTAAACCCCTGGAAAATCACTCCCATCAGGAGTCATTGGTTTATTCTTTGCGTGTCTGCATGTTGATGAAAATAGGAATGAGAGCGAGCACATTTCCCGTGGCGGCGCAAATTGAGAACCCGTGGCAGCGGGTCCGGCTGGGCCGTTTCGCAGAGGGGTTGAAACGAAGGTGAAGGGGGTTTTTCAGGGGTGCTCGCAGGGTGGTTAGTGGCATTCATCGCGATGCAGATGGCTTCCACCCCTCGCGGCAGCGGGACAGGGAGGGAAGCAGGGGCTGGATGCTGCGCGTACGTGCACGCACTTTTTCCCGCGTCTGTTCGCCCTCTCTCTCCTTTCTTCCTCGCCCTCCATTCGTTTCTGCTCTTTGCCCGTTTTCCTCCCTTGCTGCCTGCGCCCTCTTTCACCCTCTTCTCGCCGCCCTTCTCTCTCTTCTTCGTCCCGTCTTTCATCCCTCATCTCTGCTCCCCGCCCGGTCCCTCCTCGTCGCACCTTAGCTCCGGCTAGAACGCGCACACGCGTCGAGCCAATCGCCGGAGCGCGCTCTCCTCCTCGCTGTTTGCCCTCCACGCGCTCGTGTGCGTGCAAGCGTGGGCGAGCGCTCCGTCCAGCGGGCGTAATGGCGCGTGCAAGCCACAGGCGGATTAGTATCTTCGCGAGGGAGAAAGAGTTAACCGTCGACGATCGACCAGGCGGCGAGAGGAGCATTTTTCCAGCGGTTGCCAATTAGCGGTTCCCGGAATTGCGTATTCTGACCTGGTCTATGGCTCTATTGTTCCCCAATGTTCAACGAATTCTAGCATTGTGGCGTCACTCGCTGGTAAACGTCACACCATTAATGCCGTAGGTTATGGTTACGATCCAATCAGTCGACGACTCTCTTGCTCGATTAACGAAAACTATCTCCAAGGCCCGGAGGGGGCCTCGCTTTGCTCTCGTGGCGATCGTTTCGCGCCCAACCCCCCGCCCAGAAGTCTCGCTATTTCAATTCCCGAACAATGGTCGCTGCTTTCGCCTTACACACACGATTTCTCCTAGGTCACAACAGCAGACGATCTCGGGCAAACGAGATCGTCGCGTTGCGTCGCGTCGTCTCGGATTTAATCCTCGTTTGCTTGCAAGGACTCCGCCACCCTGCCTCCTCCCGGGCCCCTTGATCGTCTTTTGCCCCGGCGTGTGTATATTATATACGCATCCTTGGCAGGCTAGATAGAGCTCCCCTGTATTTACCTGTCACCTCGACAACGATTCTGACGAGGGTATCTACCCTTGGACGCGTACCCTTCGTCCTTGACGCGATCCTGGGCCCAGGATCCTCGAATGGTGCCAAACTCGTCCGAGGAACCGCGCGCGTCCCTCGTTGTCCTCGAGAGCAGCAAATTTATTGTGTATTTGAAATTATGCAGTCGAGTGGCCGGTGCCTGGCTTAGCTGGCTACTTTGCACGCTGATTCTGTATGAGCTGCGCACGGCCGCGGCCGCGGCCGCGGCTCGTTTAAATTTCAAAGTAGAAAAAGATCCGAGCATCGAAGTGCTTAAGAGTTCCACGCACGGAGGTATCGCCGAAATAAGTGGAGTAAAGCTGGGTTTACATTATTCCAGTCGCTGGATCCAGCGAGTGAATCGACTGGAAAACAGTCTTCCAGTCGTTTATGAACCGTTAAAAGTGATAGGTAATAATGGATTCACGCAAAAGAAGGATAAAAAATCATCTGAAACTTGCTTTAATATTAATTTGTAAAGAAATTATTGACATAGTTGTAGAAATGAAGAGAAAAAAGCGAATTTGGATGCGAAACTGGATAAGGGAAAGAAGTGAAAAAGGTGGCTCCGCGTTACTTTTGCAACAACTGAAATCAGAGGATCCTTCTGAGTATAGATTAGCATTTGAAGGTTTGGTCTTCATTTAATTTCTTTGCCATTATTTTCTTCAAAATGCAAACACGTGTACGCTGTACCTACTACGCTTCAGGCGGCACCAGGCGGCACTGGACTGAGCCGTCTAGACCAGTCCAGCAACGCTGGAACGTTGTGTTCTCGATGGAGGGGGTTAACACTGGATCGAAAAGTAGACTTTCGATCCAGTCGAAATCTGTTGGAATGACAGCACTGGACTGGAATGATCACACTGTTTACATTATTGCAGTTCTAATCCAGTGCTGGACTGGACTAATGTAAACCCAGCTTAAGAGGAGTAGGAAAAAGCCAGCACGGTGGTAATTATTTATCATCGATCTCGACCCGCGTGCTCATTAGCGCCCGTTCGTGCGGGCTCGCTAAATTATTTCCTCGCGCGGGGAATCATCACATTTTTCACGAAGATTAATCGAGTCGACAAACCGGGTCCGATCGGTGAATAATCAATCAATCGAGGCGAGGCGGGGCGAGGCGAGGCGAGGCGAGGCGAGGCGAGGCGGCCGATTCCTCTGCCGGCGATTTGCATACGCGGAGGAACGTGTCGCGACGCTCGAGGAGACCCGTTGGCCCCTTTTCGCTGCCAGCTACGGCCGATTGTCATGAAGATTCTCCGCTGGAAAACGTGTCTGACGCGACAATCGCGTGGCGGCGGCTGGTACGCGACGGGGGCACGGGCCCAGGGCGGTGGGTCAGGCGGGGGGCTCGGCGAGACGCGAAATTGGCATAAATGAGATTGATACGACTTTAAGTTACTCGGCGTGACAGAGAGAAAGAGGGAAATGCTGTAACTGGAGGATCCTCTCTTCAGTCACTCGTCACGCCACTTTGCGCTCGTCGCGTTGCCGAGAGACAGGAGCGTTCGACAAGGTACGCCCATGACGTCGAGCGACGCAATCCTGACCTCCCATTATGCCACATCGTGGAACGTGGAACGTGGAACGTGGAACGTGTTTTTTCTTGGGTAACGACGACGACGACGCCGACGGAACGAGAGCCCGATGGACTTGGATCGAATTGTTAGCTAGGATCTGCAAGTGCCTACAAGGACACTCTTCGTTTCAAAGTTCACCAGGACGGCAAACCGAAATTCTTCGAACCTAGCGTCATAATTTGTGAAACCGCGCGTGCACGCCGGGGATCAGTGCCACGGGCGCTAAGTACACTTGCAGAAGGGTGCCACCGCGAAATCTGGGAGCGGCGAGCGTAGAACCGTAGAACAAGTAATAAAATAATTTTAACGACCCGCTTGAATTATGCCCGCGGTACAAATAATAATATCTGCCCGGCACGCATCCCCGCAATAAATATCGAACCGGGGGACCGCCCCCTTGGCCCTCCGCTGGCCGGTTTCCATCCACCGCTCGCCGAACCCTCGTCTTCACGGTCTTACCTCGAAGGCTCGCCTCAACTATATGGAGCAAAACTATAGGGCCCGGTTGTACCGAGGGGGAGCTTGCGAAAAACGGGGCCTGACCCTGGCCAGGGGCTCTCAAACTCCTGCGGCAATCGCCAGAGGAACGTGGGAATCGTGCACCGAAGCGTGCTGGCGCAGAAAAATTCTTCCTTTTCAACGAAAATTTGCGTCAACTGTTCCATAGTCGAGGAGTCTTGAGTGATGAAGGAAAGTCTTACTGCAAGCTCGATTATATGTAGAAAACGAAAGGATATGCTCGTAGCATTTGGGCGATACCTACATTACCTACTGAGCTCCCAGCACACCCCACGTGTATTTTCTACCAGTTTGAAGCATCTGTTAGGCAACATTCGGGACGCAGAACGAATCTCTCGATATCGCATGCACCGAGGAAATGGGATCGTGTCCTGGGTAGCGTCGATGACAGGTCACGGATTAAGTGTAACACTGAATGTCGCGTTGAAAGGGAACGCTGCGATTTCCCATCGCATCCACACTCATTTCGAAATGGAAACTTAGCCTGCGTCGAATCTGCGGTGGGACGCATGTCCTTCGTTGAATGTCAGGTGACGTTGATTAATTTTTAGAAAAGGCTTTGCGTTCCGAACACCGCGCGCCCTATTCTACGACGTTTGCTACCCGGGACCGCAGAAGTGTTGGAAAATTTGCCGCTTCCCTCGATGCACCGCAAGATGCCTGTGTAATTCACTTAATTACAACTGCTGCATCGTTCGAAGGATCCGAAACCGAATGCTGGTGCCTCTGGCGTGTTACATTCCTCGCGTGGCATCGCGTCGATGAATGATGGTTAAATTGGCCGACGACACGTTGAAGCGCCTCGTGATTTCAATCTCGCCGAGGCGTAAATTTCGAACGTTCCAGAGGGAGAGAAGAAGAGAAAAAGGTGAACGTGGCAGGGGAGATTACGTCGTCAGAGGCGAGGCGAGGCGAGGCGAGGCGAGGCGAGGCGCGTTGCGCCGCGTATGCGAGCCGATGACAGCGCAATGAGATTCTGATTTGCGCGGACGCGTATAATCGTAGGAGAACGGGTTGCCCTGGCGCGAGCAGCCGGCCGAGCGGGCAGTTGCACGAGCGTCGTCCAGCAATCAGAGAGAATGATGCAGCCAGAACCGGAGGCCAGCCAATCGGATTCCCGCGCAATTTATTTGTACACCTGTGCGCTGGCAAGTCGCTTTTCAGTCCCGCGGGACCGATCCCGGATCCATTGCGCACCGAGAACACCTCTCCCAGCGAGTTTACGCGCGACAAACCGAGGTGAGAAATCGTCCGCGATTATAATTAGTGACGGGCGCGGATGATCGCGCTAATTGGACGCGCGGCTGCATCGAAAAACGCGTTTCAAGCCTCTACATTTCGCGGTCGTTCCCATCGCTGCCTCTCCCCAGCAGACACATTTCGACTAGATAGGTATCTATCGATAGCTATATGCGTGATCGTGACGATTCCTCCTGATAAGTAGCTCGGAGACACGAGTCCAATACTCATTCTCGCTGGTGTAAAGCGTTGCGAGACACGCGTGACTAACCTTGCTCCCCGTAATACGATACGTTTCCAAAAGTTGTTTGCCCGTTGTCCAGGCGAAAGATTGGCCTAATTACCTACCCGGCTTCCTCTGTGTTTCATCGCCGCCAAGGTATTAAGGCGGATTAACAGGAACAATAAGCGCGCTCGCGGTTGCACTACCTACCCCGGAGTAAACCCACCCCCTAATTCGCTCAGTCTTATTCACGGCACCCGAGGCGAACTTTTACGAGCGTCGAATTTTTATAACGATGTACCGCCTGGTTTTCTGGACCAGGTAGCGCGGCAGACAGGTAGGACTGACCCAAATTTACGACGCTACGCTGGAGGACGGGGCGAAAACAACCCTTCCGCGAACTTGCATCGTATTTGCTCCCGATTATATGGCCCCGGTATTCCCTGGAACGCTCCCCTGCGCAGGTGCCACCGTGCTTGTTCTGGATTTTCGAAAAATCCAACTCCTTGGGGTCGTGCCGAAATCCCCCGCTCTTGCATAGGTAATATTCTCCAAGCTTGCAACCTGTATATCCCATACCTTTCAACGTCATTCATCTCGTGGTAAAAGCAAAGGGCATGTGGAAATTCTTAGAGACAGGCTTGGATCCGCGCGATGGAACGGATAGAAATTTCACCCCCGATGGCTGCTCGACGTCGGTCCGACCAGCGAGTTTATTCGGATCCCGAAGAATGGTAACAATCGAGCTTTGTAATCGGTCCTCGAAACGATAAAGACTTTGTTGGCCACCCTTCCGCCACCACCCCCTTGATTTCCACCCCGTTTCTCTCTCCCTTTCTCTTTCTCCTGCACAAAGTCCGCCTTTCTCTTATTATTCCGGGTCTAAGAGGAGGCCCCAATGGTATCACCTGTTGGCAATTGCACGCCCACGAATTCCTTCCTCTCCGCTCCTCTCCGCTCCTCTCCCCCGTCATCCTCGTCGCTTCCTCCCGAACCCACTCCAAGGGGTGGACGTTTTTTCTTGGTACGGATAGAGAAGTTGCAGCGCGGTGGACGCCGGGGGTCGACCGCCTTCGCATAAACGCGGTTAATGGGACGAAGATAATGGTGAGCGACAATGGCGTACACAGCGCCATTGTGCCGCGGGTTCACCTCGCGGTTTCTCTTTCGATACGCGAAAAATGGTTTCTCCCGCGTCGCGGAGCACGCTTCTCGTTTCCCTTTCAATTATTCTCGCCTCCCGTTCCTCTTCGCTCACCACTACTGAGTCATTTAAACGGGCGACTTTCTCGCTAGGTTCAGAAAGAATGACAAGGAGCTCCAAGGTAATCGACGGGCTACAAATCTGTCTGAAATTTCATAACACAGTGAGTCCCACCAGCAACAGGAAGTGGCCACGAAAAGAGCAAGGTGTTGATTGAAACGGAGGTGCCTGCGAAATCCAATTATGCACGCGTAATAACGGCACAATGATGTCCTCGTGCGAGCGTAACTATGAAAAGAAGGAGAGACCGGGACCGATAGAGAAAGAGGGAAACCGAGAGAAGGAAGCATTGAAGTGGGTACGTACGTATCCGCTTAAACGAAAGCTCGACCGGCACAAAAGCGGCGTGCCATCGAGTATCACAAACATTGATTTGAATCACAAAGACCGCCCGCGGTATATAACATTGTCGGGGCCCGACTTATTGTACAGTTTCTCCTGCCTACCCTCCGTCGGTGCTCTCGATCATCTTCCTCTTTCTTTTCCTCTTTTTTTCGGTAACCACCTATCAATCCACTGTGCCACTTGTGGCGTGCCCGGCCGCCGGTGCGGTAGGTACTTCCCGCCGAAAGCGACCCTGAAATCCGCTGTCATCGTTTTCATTGACCGGTCATCGAACGGTAGTACTTTGCACACGGCAGATTCCATTGTTCCGCGATCAATGCCCCCTCCATCCCCATTCCCACCTGATAATATTCGCGAAATTTGCGTAGAACCTCCACGATGCACTGTTGCCATTAATTGTCGATTGTCTTCCGGCGGAATGAGATTGTCAGAGGGTGGTTAGGTCTGGGTTGGAACGATTCGATTAATATTTGCGGTGGTGACGAGACTTGAGCGATCTTCTGTTGCAATTAAATGGAATTTCGAAGGGAAGGCCTGGGAAATTGAGAGTTTCCATGATTTCCAACGAGGATACGATCGTGTCCGAGGTGAGCAAAGCTCTCTCGACCTGTTAATTAGTCGCGACCAATGGAACCGAGGAGATTCTACGGTCGAGTCTGGCAGGTATTTTCGCACAGGTTTAGTGGCTGCTGGCTCGTTGCAGGTACCTCGCTCAGAAGGCCTGATGGCAATCGATCCGCAAACAAAAGCACCGCTTACGGTCGCTGCGGACGTACCTATGACGCATAGCGCTGCGAGCAACACAATTAGCAATAAATTTTCGCAGGTTCGTTAAGCAGGTGTCAATATTCGGCCACTCTGGACGAGTGATCGTCGGCGTTTCGCGGCGACGCTCGGCGTCATTCTTGCGGCTTTCATTACGCCGACTGTCGCGACCCGTCACAATGCTCCTCTGATTACCCGTTCCCGTTTTGATTTATTTCCCGCCCCCCTTCATCGCCGAGACCTCTCCCCCGCGATCGCCACGGAATTTTTCGCGGTGACGCGGAGGCCGAGGTGTAACGACCGCGCGTTTCGATGATTAGAAGATCTATCGATCGGGAAACTGAGTCAGCCATGGGACCTTGCGCTTCTTACTTATCGAGCCGATAATCTTATCGAGACGTCCTTGCGGTCTTATCGGATAGACTTTTCTTGGCCGTGCATAATTGCCAAGTACTTACCTACCTAGCTTCTGAAACTCAATTCTTTCTCTTCGCCATTTCAGTTAGTTGTCTCTGTAAGGGCGAAGAATTCTTTATAAACTTTGGTGAAAATATAATGATCCACAATCTAACCCGTTGGGGGAGGAAGTCTCTACCCCGTGGAATAGGTAGTCGGCTGCATCCTGCGGGAGATTCCGCCGGAGGAGGATCGATCTGAAGGCAAAAAAGTGGAAAAAAGAGCGAGTGCCATTCGTCGGAAGTGAACGGCGGTGAACGTTCGAATGGGATTCCACCGAGCCGCCGTTACATTCATTGTCGCTGACGCACGAGGCACGCCGGGGGTTGCGCTACGATTATCTATGACGCATTCTTCCATTATGCGTTTTCCCTCTTTCTCTCCCCACCTTCGCCAGTGTCGATTCGCCCTCCCTCTCTGTCTGTCCACGGAGCCGCGGCAACAGGTCCTACGCAGGAACCCGCTTAAACGGAGTCGCATCGGCCGATGAAGGTTCTTTCAGGAGCGGCTGGTGAGCCTCTTTGTCGATTTCACGAACGGCGGGGCGGGGAGAACGAATAGAGAGGAAAAAAGAGACAAGGAGAAAATGGGTCAAGTCGGCCGGATATAATGGCAGATTTGAATACCTACGACGAACTGCGACACAAGCCAATGCAGCCGTAGCCTGCTAAATTAACTCACGAGTTTGCTTTCGATCGGTCGAGCGCCGATCTCGGTCTCGAATGATCGTTCTGGGGAATATGGCGTGGAAAATGGAAGAGGAAACATCGATGTTGGCCTATGAATTTATAATTAAGAAAATATTCGCGCACTTCTGACTAGGTACTTAAGCATCCTGGCTTTCGCAAGTTGTTGCAAAGGTATCAGAATCACAAAAGGAAGCATGATACCTAGACGAGGAAAATCCGATAAGATACACCTATGTAAGTGCCTACGCAGTTGGAATGCACTCGCAAGTGCTCGTTATTGTTTAGTCAGTAAACATTCCCAGACATTTGCATCTTCTCGAAACGCCCCCGATTTGCGCGGTGACCAGATCGATGGTCGTAGAATCGATCCGAGCCTTGAACAGGGGGTGCAAAGCGTGAACCGCGCGCAGCTGCAAGAGAATATCCGTGCATCGAGGAGAATTCGTCCCCCGCATCATCCCTGGAACCACGAAACCTGTAAACGTACAAACGACTCCAACTCGTTATTCGCCCCGAATAACCGTGGGGTGGCACGTTGGTTGGCGAGGTTCGAAGGTCACTGGACCCGCGCGAAACGAGGAATCTGGCGACACGATTCGCGCGCCCTGGCGTAAGAAGAGCGCGGAAGGGGGTGGCGAAGGATCGAGAGGAGCGAGGAGAGCGGTTTGCGCGTGGAGAGCAGGAAATGCGACACGAGGCGACTCTACGGGGGAGGCGATCCGCGTAGGAGCCATGGTCCAGCGGCGGCGAGCGTCAGAGGGGGTGGAAAAGGGGTGAGCGTCGGGATGGAGGAACGCGTGGACGAAACACTGGCGACCTGGAGGAGAGGCGAGGATCGCGTGGACACGAGGCAGAGAGGCGAAGAGCATACGGCTGAGCGTCGGTGGAAGAGAGAGCGAGTGTAAAGGGGGTGTATAAGGGTTGGGAGGGGGTGAAAGCGTCGCCGCGAGAGGTCGTCGGGGTTGTTGGTATGACGTCACGGCATAATGGCGCCGCCTTCGTTGGAGGAGAGAGCCGCGCGATTGGTCGAGAGAAATGATGGCAGGCTTGTGTGCCAATCGATTGCCGTTGGTAGGCTCTGGTCTGGTCTGTCGGTCCGTTGGGTATGGTTGCTGGTAGCATGGATGGTAGGGTGGTTGGTAGAGGAGGGGCGGTGAGCGCGGAGCGAGCGAAACAGAGAGAGGGGGACAGCCGCCTCGGCAGGAAGTGAGCCCCGAGAGTGGGACCCCAAGGCGAAATCCACAAATGCTCAGACGGTTCCGTTCTTCCGTGGAGAGTGGAGGTCGCTGCTACTTGTTCGACTACTTCTTCTTCTTCTTCTTCTTCTTCGTCATCGTCGTCGTCGTCGTCGTCGTCGTCGTCGTCGTACGTCTGCACGTTGGCCGCCGTATCGACGAGTGCACCAGCACGGCGGATGAAAGAACGTGCGCGCAGCTGTACACACGACACGCGTTCACCATCAGGTGGACCTGGGAGCCATCGCAAACGTCAACGTCAACGTCAACGTCAACGTCAACGTCAACGTAGCCGTCATCGTGATCGGGCACAGTGACAGAGTTTTAGCCGGCAGCGACGAAACGTCGACGCGCTCACCGGCCGCCTTGGTCGAGTTTCGAAGCAGTGATCGAACGGACGGTTTCCGGTGTGTCGGAGTTTTCTCAGGCCCGAGGGAAAATCCGCGAGGCTCGTATCGTTGCATCGTCGCGATCCGATTCGTCGAGCGTATCGCCAGCTCGCAGCCAGTCACGAGCGAGCTGTCGAGTTCAGAACAGAGAGACGGAGAGAGGGAGAGAGGGAGAGAGGGAGAGAGAGGGCACGCAGCGTGCTACCAGAGGAAGAAAGTGACAGTGCGTCAGTTCTCGGTGGGACTTTGCGGTGGATCTTACGTAGCGTTGTCGAGGTAGCCGCGCGGTAGAGGAGAACTGTGTTGATATGAGCAGCGTCGAGTGTGTACGGTGACCAAACCGGGGCTCACGGTGACATTTCGTGATTACCAAACATCGTACGGTGTTGTTCCATATACGGCCACTGCGAACCACGCGATTCCCGAGAATCCAGCGGCAGTAATGCTGGATCGCGGATCCTATGGACGAACGGTGCGCGGTGATTATCGTGTGCTCGATTGACTGCCGTTGATTCTCACCTCGAGAGCGGTGCACGTCCTGCGGAGTGGCCACCGATGGTGGAAGGATCTGTACCGTGATTATTTTTTTCTTTTCTCGGAAGGGACAGAGAGGAGGGAAGGAGGGAGGACGTTAGTCTGTGGAGAGAGATAGAAAGTGAGACCAGTGTCGGGTGGTGGTGTGTCGCCGCGCGTAATTCCAACAAGTGGTGCGATTGGCGGAGTAAACGAACGGAAGGATCGTATGATCGAGGGACGATCGATCGAGCCGGCTTCCATGTCACACGCTCGGAGAGGCGCGCATAGACTGGTGGTCGCGTAGTGTTCGCCGGTTCTTTCGTGAACACGGCCAGCGATAGACCGTTGGACCGTGCACAGCCTCGGCGTTTCGTCGAATTTCTTGACGTCGAGAGGTACCAGGAAAGGGCGGCAAGCTGTACGGCCACAGGGAGGAAGACATGCTCACGATGGAGACGGACCTGAAGGGCGGCAGCCTGCACGGTCAGATGCCACCGCACCCTCATCAGGGTGTCTCGCCGATGGGTCACCACACGGGAGTATCGCCCTACGGCAGCCTCGGCTCGATAGTGCACAGTCCGGCCCTCTCCGGAAGCCCGCCGAGCACCGGAGGGCTCGGCCTGGGCCTCCAACACCACCATCAAACATCCCAGCACCACTACGCCTCGATGCAGGCCGCACAGCAGCAGCAACAGCAACAACAGCAGCAACAGCAGCAGAGCATGCACTCGCTGGCGCAACAAGCTGCCGGGCAACAGCAGCAACAGCACCACCCCCATCAGCAGCAACAGCAACAGGCGCAGGCCCAGCAGCACCATCAGCCGCCGAACAACAACAACAACACCAGCAAGAACAACAACATCGACCGCGTAAAGAGGCCGATGAACGCGTTCATGGTGTGGTCCCGCGGCCAGCGGCGCAAGATGGCGCAGGAGAACCCCAAGATGCACAACTCGGAGATCTCGAAGCGGCTGGGCGCCGAATGGAAGCTGCTCAGCGAGACGGAAAAGCGCCCGTTCATCGACGAGGCGAAACGATTGCGTGCCGTGCACATGAAGGAGCACCCGGATTACAAATACCGGCCGCGACGCAAGACCAAGACCCTGTTGAAGAAGGACAAGTTCCCGCTCGGCGGTGGAGTAGCTGGCGTCGGCGGGATGCTGGGTGTGGATCAGCGACAGGTCGGGGCCACCGGTGGCCCCCAGCAGGCGCAATTGTCGCGAGACGTTTACCAGATGCCAAACGGCTACATGCCGAATGGATACATGATGCACGACCCGACGGCGGCTTATCAGCAGCACGTCGCCTACGGTGGCCACATGGGCGGCGCGGCTGCGGCCGCCGCGGCCTCGGCCGCCGGATATCCGAGGTACGACATGGGGCATCACATGGGCGGCGGTAGTCCCAGCCCCATCAACAGCTACATGAACGGTTACGGCGGCTACGGGAGCACCACCGTGCCAGGGGGCTCGCCGTCGCCGTATCACCAAGCTCAGCCCGGCTCCCAGATGTCCAGCCACAGTCCCAGCGGTAGCAGCATAAAATCGGAGCCGACGAGTCCGGCGAGCGGCGGTATCCACACCCCGACGCCCACTGGGTCGTCGTCGACGTCCGGGGCTGGTGGCCAGGTCGTGAAACGGGAATACATGGGCCAGCAGCAGGCGCAGCAGTCGCAGGGTGACCTCAGACAGATGATCTCGATGTATCTGCCACAGGGTGTCGAGCAGGGGGTCGTGCAACACAGCGCCGGTGTCTACTCGCCTGGACCGTCGCCGGACCCGCTCGCCCAACACCACTCCGCCATTCCGCCTCTCACTCATATGTAAGCTGATTTCTCTTGCATTTTACTCTTTGCCTGTGTCCGGGCGTAGACGTTTAAACTTTCAGGGTTCCGATCGATGTCTTGCTCGACGAGGGAGAAATTTCAAATGGGTATATACGACGTTGTTGGGCGACATTATGCAATATTGTCTACGCGAAATTCACGTCAAGCAAGACTCGATCGTACCCCACACCCCCAAACCCCATTTACTTTTAAGGGTAGGATAAACCTTGGTTAAGTAAGGGGATCTGTTGAAATGGCATCCGTCCTAGATCCATGTGATTTTATTTTTGTACAGTAATTATTGGTTGTAGCTAGCTGTTACCGAGTTAGATAGCCGGTTTATCCTTCTCGTTTATAAAGTAGCTTGGCAATACCTTGTCGCCAACGATTCGGAAGCAGATGTTCACCCCTCCGAATCGTTCGCGACGCGCACCCCCTCTGAGAAACGGCGCTCGTCACGCTTTCGATTTGCAAACTCGCGTATGCCTCGCTCTCTGCATACTATATAACATCGCGACGACATTTCCACTTCTGGACCCTGTGATTAGTCCTGAGTACGTAACAATTAGCACCGACATCCGACACCCTAGCCCCCCCCCCCTGCTGTAGTTGGAACTAGCGGCGAGTAACGTCGAGCAGATTGTTACGTAATGAGATAATGTAAGACCGCCCCTCTGCCAAGAGTCAATCGTACAAAACGCATGAGCCAATTAGTCGCAGCGGAACGATTCCAACACCACACGCACTTCTTAAATCTCCATCGGTCTCCAGAAACTTGCAACTCCCAGGATACGCACGATCCTGGACCATCGGTGCTCCCTCTCTGCTGGAACAATTAACGCTCGGTCTTGCGGGAACAGTCGATTCGAGAAGTCAGAATTCTTTTCCTTTTGAGAAAGGGCGTTGCCGTTCCTCTTCGCCTCTCTCGCGCGCTCTCTCTCTCTCTCTCTCTCTCTGCCTCGGATCGCTTGGGAGAGCGAACGTGTTTGATTCCAGATCTAGATCGGCGCGTTAGATACACTCTTTAGAAATATTAGGACGCGTTTCCCGGTCGAGCAAGCTCTTTCAACAAGATTAATTCGTCGAGGGAGCGCGTGAACGATATTCGGGAAGATTTACGGCGAAAGTCCTCCGAGGATGGTCCACCCGACGCGGTAGACAAACAGAGAAACTTTGTTCAACGTGGTAAGCAGGATGCAAAGCGGCAACTTTGTCTGCTTCATCTCTATTCGCCTGTTCTCTCTTCTCTCGACGTTCGTTCGTTCGTTCTCGTCTCGACACTCTTCGCGGAGAAATTTCTTGCCTGATCGAATCTCCTTTCATTTCCGTTCCTCTCGGCTTTCGTTTCGTTTCGTTTCGTTTCGTTTCGTTTCGTTTCCGATTTCTAATTGGTTTCCGCGTGATATGCTCTAAGGGTCCAGAACGTAGGGAATTTCCAGCGGTTCAGACTCAATATTTGTTTCAACGTTGGTGTCTGTTTTCTGTTTGCCGTGCGTGAAACGAACGTTGAGTTTAAACGCCGTTGAGTCCATAGGCTGAGTCAAGAGAACGTAGTCGGCCGTGTTTCTTCGCCTTCGATCGTCGGTCGCGTTTATTTCCTAATTTCTTTGCTCCGGGATCGTTGATTTCTTTCTCGTCGTAGCAACGCGAGGATCAACGTTGTCGATTTCTCGATCAAGCACTCGCGTTCGAGCCAAGAACTTCCATCTTAACTGATAGAGGATACTTCTCGAAGGATCGATGAAATCGCAATAGGAAAGAAAAACGACAGATCGGCCGTCGCTTGCTTCTGACTCACCCTACGCAACGCCCGACAAAAACAAAAAACAAAACACTTAAACCACCCCCAATACCTAACGCAAAAACAATAACCTCGTAGGATAGCTTAGAGTGACTCGCTTGGATGGCCGGCAGTACGTGTGGGCTACCTTGAAAAAGGGTGACGGACAAAAAGAGAACGAACGAACGAACGAACGAACGAGGGTGAGAAAAACGAAGGAACTCGGGGAGTTCGTGGGGGCCGAGGCGGGATCGCAATTGGTTTCTCGCAATCTCGGGAGAGAATTCACGGATGGAGGAAGGTGAAATATTAACAGAGCGAGAGAAAGAGAGAGAGAGAGAGCACGCGCGTGAAACGTTCGCCTCTCCGCCGGTACGTGTGTGATCGAATGTCAAGGACTCGACCACATTTTTCCATGCCTTGTATATGTAGATGAACCAGGGTCCGAGAAGAGACGGACGATCGGACGATCCAATCAGGTACACGGGAAGGAAGAGACAATCGACACGTGCGAAAGTGTGTAATGTAAAGTTTTGTCGCGAAATCCTCGCATGTGTGCCCGATAAGAATGTGTCCTCCGCGACTGGCGTGCAAGAACTTCCGATGGTTCCCCTTGGCTTGCGGCGAATCGACGCTCCTTACGGCCCCCGTACGTTCTTCGACCCTCGTCTCGTTGGAGAACGATCGTTTTCCATCGGCGCGGCGACGCGGAGGGAAACGGTGCTGTTCCGTGGAACGTAGACGCGTTCTCGCCGACCATGGGAGTGGGAGAGATGGTCCCCGAGGAGCTCTCGCTGTGCCGCGGAAGAGGCTCGAATAGGGATCGGTGCGAATGGATGGATCGATCGGTGATTCGTCGGCAAGAGTATTACGGTCCACGGTCGTTCGCAGAGAGAGAAAAGGAGACGAGAACGCGAAACGATAAAACCTTACTGTGATAAACGAACGCTGCACGGACGTAGCACGCGTGTAAGAATGAGATATCCAGGGTATAGCCGTGGAGTATAGAGGGAAGGATCGACAGTAAGTGCGAAAGAGGAACAGAAGGGAGCGAGAACGGAGAGATTTTCGCGTAGAGTGACGTGTCGCGGTTATCGCGTGACTGTATATATATACATATTTATATACACACATGCATATATATGAAATATTACATATATATATATAGAAACGTATTGGAAGAAAAAAGAGACACTTGTATTATATTTACCGCGTTAGCAATATTCCTTTTTTCTCTCTCCCGGTTCAACGACGTCTCGTTCGTGGTTCGTCGCCCGTCGCCCGTCGCCCGTCGCCCGTCGCCTGCGTCCATCGGTTTCCAATCGGGACCTTGCTCGCGCGAGAGAGCGCGCGATAACGTCCCAATTAGCGAACAAACACGAATAACAAAGGAATGTTACGAAAGAGGGAAGGAACGAGAGCGTGAGAGAGTGTGTGCAGGGTGAGAAGCGTCTGGAGATTAGGCGGCAGACGCTCGCGAAGAACGAATGAGATGGTTCCGACACGGTTCCGCATCGACCGGAGCGAGAAAATGAAAGTAGACGAAAGAGGACAGTATTTATTGTGCGTATCAACTCCTTCAAGTTGGTCCGGCGAATGTTGGAGTAGAATCTTTCGGTGTTTCCCAGGGAAAACTGTGTGTGTTCGTATGCGAGAGAAAACTTGTAGATTGGTCGTTAATCGTACCCCGTGCTCCTCATCCCCTGTCTCCTTTTTGGTCACGCGAGAAAAGCTCGTCCCAGGGTATCATTAGAATCAAAGTCTGCCTCCGTGACCCGCGAGGGACATTGTGAGTAACGTAATCGTTACTCTTGCGTCATTATCTTTATTATTACTGCAGTGACACTAAAAGTATGATTATAATTATTATTAATATTAATATTATTATTACTATTATTATTATTATCAATATGTGCTTCTTTTCATTATTATTCGTATCATTATTATTATCGTAATTATTATTATTGTGGTTATCGTTTTTCCTTTTGCCCCATTTTCCATGTCACCTGTTCCCCGCGTTCCCCGCGTTCCTTTCCCTTCACAAATTGGCCAGCTCCCTTTCCCCTCAACTCGATATCGCGCAGGGCGAAACAAACTGTAATTCGCGGCCGTCGCGATTTCGTGCGGCCCCGCAGGCTGACGATCGTTCCAGGGTCGATTAATCGCGATCGATCTGCCGAGACACCGAGACCAGCGGCGATCGACCGAATTTTCTCGTTCGAGGTGCGCGGTTCTGTTTCCTCGAAGGGATTTGCTTGCTGCAACCGCGACACGATCCGTGACCAGAGGCTACCGAAATCCTCGATCTATCGGCGACGGAAGATACTTTCTTCGAAGTCATTGCGAAACGGTTTTTGCCCCGCTTTTTCGCGGCTTCGGAAAGGACCACTCGGAGTTGGATTCGTCTTGTTCTAGAAAGTGCGAAGCAACATTTTTCCGCGCGATCGGTTGTCGCCTCGCGTTCAGGATCAAAGCAGTTCTCCAGCCTCCACTGGAGAGCGCCGTTTGAACTTGAGCGTTCGATCGATGGCGGTGGAACGAGTCGAACAGATCTAAAACGATCGAGGATCTTGGGCTTTTTATGAAACGTCACGTTGCAGCAAGCAAAGCTGGAAAGAGTAGGCCTGCGCTCGCGCGCAGCGAATTTCCACGGGAACGAACGAAATAGCGTCGTTCCCCGTTCGGCCTCCGTGTTTTCGCGCGCTCACCCACCACGTCTTCTCGTGCATACGAGCACGCAAAGCGGACACAGAAGAGGGAAGTGTAACGATATAAATATTGAATGCTTTTGTACAAATTACCGATAATCCGTAATCCGTGGAGTTTTTAAGCCGCAAAACTCTGTGTATGTACATACGTTCGCCACGGCAACGACTCGTCGTGGCACTTTCGAATATATATATACATATGTATATGAATTAAG
The DNA here is from genome assembly GCA_963932275.1 of Andrena praecox. Lineage (NCBI taxonomy): Eukaryota > Metazoa > Arthropoda > Insecta > Hymenoptera > Andrenidae > Andrena > Andrena praecox. Next base: position 35,971,501 of record OZ010734.1, on the reverse strand, counting down.
AGCAATCCCACAAGTGTGTTTCATTTCGACTCGATACCTTGCTCGCTCGCCCGAACTCACTCCCAGTTTCGGCGCCGTTAGACGATCCTCGAGGAATCGAATCAGGTAATCTTCATCAGGTAACTCTCACTTCTATCCAAACCAAACCGTGTGACTCTTGTGTGTACCTTGCATGCCTTGCTCTCTGTGTGGTCGATTTCAGACATTTTTCCACCGCTATCTTTTCTGCTCTCAACATCTTTCTATTCTCTTGTAGTAGACAGGCACAGTGGATCTTCCAAGCTATCTAGGCAGAGAACGGAGAAGAGGCAACTTCTCCTGTGTAATATTTATTTTTCTTTCATTTTATTATACGGATCACTCATTTTATACATATACAAAGGCTTACAGTGCTTACACCTTATTGTCAGGAAATTAATAGGAAGTTATTCAGACGCTGTATTGATAAATTCATTACAGAACTTTTTCTAAATAGATCCATGCAATGGGACCGTCGCAAGGCACGTGTCGGCATAGAAACGGATGACGATAGGTTATCGCGATGAGACAACCGCGAAGATGGCATT